>CM033470.1:319716461-319796466 GCA_019447015.1 Hymenochirus boettgeri | reverse complement strand
TTATACTATACAATACTATACTGTACAATACTTTACTATACTATACTGTACTGTACTATATAATACAGATGTTCACAGATGAACAGTGTTAACAAGCCTCTTGTGAATATATTGTTTATTAATATAGAATAGAAAAAATACATATATTGGAACACCAATGGTTCTATTTTAGACAAATCCTACATTAAACTGAACATTTTCACAACAGTCCTATATTACCTTTAGACAATGCATTTAAATGAGTCAAATAAATCCCACAACAGTACAAACCAAGACTTGCATGAATGCAGCATGCAAATTTTATATTCCCCTTTTTATTTACAGTATATACCTAGCAATGAGAGGGTACACCTAATCCATCAATAGAGGTCAGTTATGGCATAAAATGTGTATTGTAGTCAGTTTAACAGAGATAACCATGAAAGAGATAATGTATTCATACTTAGGTCAATAATTTTTGTCTGTCTTTCTTCATAAATCACAGTGGCAAGAGATTTGTCAAGTGAATTTTTATTGGTTAGACAGGTTAAATCTTTGAATCTCCAGCACATGCAAACAAAATGGCATATTTTGACATGACAGGAAATCACTTTGCTGTCATTGAAGAAAAACTGCTATGAGTTAGGAAATTGCACTTTTAGCAGTCAGGGAATCTTTGGAAATTCTAGTTTTCATCTACTTTTATTTCAGCAACATGATGGTCACCAAATATAAAGCACAGTCCAGCTCTATGTTACCATTCCTATAAATTAATGGTTCACATTAAACAAAGGCAGGCCACTAAACTGTTTTAACATATATTAATTGATTGATAGACCTGACTAAAGTAACGCACAGTACACACAGTAACGATAAAGCCCCGATACCATCGGATCCAACGGTCTGCTCACAGAGTTTATGATTCTAGAAAAAGATAAACAGATGGATTATAGCACTCACAGGTTAATTACATAAATCACCCATTAGCCAGAGGAATAAGAGTGCCCGTGGAAACGGATGAGGCACGGACATGGGTGATGTCAGAGAGCTTGGATTTACACTAAGATGCTCCTGGTCTGCAAAAAGAAGATTGTAGAAAGGTATGGTTCTTAAAATTGGCTGAACGGATTTTAAAGGGCATGTCCACCCCTTCAATAAATTTTTGACATATAGTAGTGTTCCTTCCCCCAGCCCCAACCACTATAAAAGATTTTTCAGAATGTCCCCCGATAGTTACTTACCTTACCTCTCTCCTCCACCGCACTGCCCGGCCTTCTGCTTGCATGAAACAGCATGCAGGGGGCCGGACCGAGAGGCAGCCAATCGCGGCTGCCGGCTGCTCAGAAAGCCGAGAGGTAAGGTAAGTAGAGTTCGGGGGACTTTCTTAAAAATCTTTCATAGCAGTTGGGTCTGGGGGAAGGAACACTATTATATGGCAAAGGGGTTTTATGGTAGGGGAGGGATTGCAAAACGGAAGAGAGAGGGAGGGGGGGAGGCCTGCAGTGCACATGCCAAACTTCTCCCGGAGGAGAGACAGAAGACAGAGTCCTATATGGATCGGCCAGGCTCCTGGTGGTCAGTTTTTTGGGGCTTTTGGGAAGGATTACAGGAGCTGGGATGTAAGGTAAGGATTATATAACACTACAGAGTGGGGCCAGTGGTGGGTTAACTTATAGTTTTGGCGGTAGACATGCCCTTTTAGATATTTTCCCAGCAAACCCTAATTAAACTTCTTAGTTTAGTTTTGGTACTGAAAGATTTCTGTTTCTACTACACAGAAAATAGATTGATGGAAAATTTAATGGACAAACTTATTGTAAAATAATGCAACAATACGTAGAGCTAAATTAGAAAAATAAATAATATTCAAAACATTCATCTAAGTGGTATTTTGTCTTTTGCACAGTCAATAGCTGCTAAAGTAGAAAACTTTTTAAAAACAAATTGTGAGTTTTCATGACTATTCCACCCATTACAAAGGGTTAACTCGCTTTTTTTGCAATCAATAGTGACACGGTTAAACATTTAAATAAGTATTTATTTAAATAAGAACTATTTATAACAGAAGCATGATTAATCATTATATCATTATATCATTCCTCTACAGGAAGCATTCGGGAATTTATCTGCAAAAACGTCTTGATTTGATAAACTAATATATTAATTAAGATTTATGTATTCATGCTTTTCTCATCAGTAAGAAACAAACAAGATTAAATAGCTTATTTTTTCACTTTCCCCAGAGGACATAATGCAGGTTATACTCTCTGAGGAATATATCAGGCTCCAAAGTTCTGCCTGTATTACACAATATGCAGTACTGAAAAAAAAGTGAACAATGGCCCATCCATTATTTAGTACTATATCTGATGCTATGAGCAGAGTATGTGCCTTCAGCATTCCCTTGCCCAGTATAACATAACACTCAGCAGATCTAAACATTTCACTGTTAGTCCTTTTTATTTTACTTTCATTTAAAAAAAGTAATTTTTAAAGGGCAACCGACGCAAATTAATTTGTGCTGAATTTGAATAATGTGAAATTGAAGTTTAACTGGTTTTAGGGCAGCACGGTGGTTCAGTGGTTAGTGTAGCTGTCGGAGCAGTTACAGTTAGCACTGATTTCTAATCTGCAAATCTGCAAGGAGTTTGTATGATCTCCCTGTACTGGCGTGGGTTTCCTCCGGGCGCTCTGTTTTTCCTTACAACCATAAAGAAACACTGATAGGTTGTGTGTATGAAATAAAGTGATTAGATTGTAAGCTCTTCAGGGCTGATGTGAATGGGTGTGAATATGTAGCGCTATATACAAAATAAAATTCATACCTACAAAAATACAAGAGAATGTAAAAAAATAAATTGCAAACGATGCTTCTGAGAAAATGAGTCTGATAAAATAATTTCAATTTGTGCTTCTACTAACCATAGGCTTGCTATTTATTCCATTTAACAATAATAGTTGATTATACAGTGTTTGGATTGACACTTCTTTCTGATTTAGTTATTGTTCGTACTGAAATTTACTCCTTGACCCCATCATTAATAAATAGCTCTATTCTTGCCATTTATTTTGGACAAAATTACTTTTGTACCAAAAAATAGGTTATTTTAAATTGACTGTAACTGGAAACTATAATTCTTGCCAACCACCACTGTATCTTTGTTTTGTTGATCTGCCCCCTATTTCTTTAGATATCCAATCTAAAACTTCAATCAAGTTCCTTGCTCTCAAAAACTATTCTTCTGTGAGTAGTTTTACTGTAGCTGGAATGGTGACAGAGTTTTGATAGTTGGAATGCTGTATGCTGTGTGCAGGCTTGACAGTTGGTTTGTGGGAAAAAAGTCAGGTCGGATGGAAGTGGGAGTGGTTAAAAAGGGTTTAAACAAAATGTGTGCTGGATTGAAGGCATGCAGCAACATCCACATGTGACAAATTCAAGAATAATGTGTAAGGGGTAAAACGGGCAAATATGTTCAAAATTGCTTTTATCCCATGTTCCACAACACTTGAGAAAGGGTCCACGTGGCACGAAACATGTTGGTGCTGGAGACTTTTCTCCATCTATCTAGGTGCCTGTGTGATTTATTATGGTGGGTTATTACACATACATCTATAATTTGTATAGTCCATCCTCCAATCCCCATGGTTTCTTGTTTTTACCCAGTTTCATATTGCCCAATGCATTAGCCAACAGTGATATAAGGAGGAGGAACTTAATAGTTTGGATTGAAGATGGGACACCAATTTAGTGAAGGTATATGTGGATTTATATGGCTAAGAACATTAATAAAATGATGAATGATGCACATTCCAGGCCCCCATAAAGTATTATAATATCTATGCATGTTCATATATAAGAAAAACACAGGGATTTTAGTTACATACATAAATATGTCCAGGTTAGCCCAGTATGGAAGGTTCTTAACAGTTATTTGTGCACAGAAAAATCCATTATAACTAAAAATCTGAATTATCTAATGTATCTATTCTTTCTATGGCCAAAAGTTTTAAATCCAATGTTTTATTTGAAAACAATATTTACAGTATAGTTTGACCAATATAACAAAGCTATTTAGCCACACAGTCATCCCTACTAAGCATATTTAAAATGACTAGCTTAAAACCATATGTGTGGGGGGTAACTTTAAAGGGTAACTGTGGTCTCCATACAAGTGGCCTTTGTTAAAAATAGCACACTCTTACCTGTAAAATGACTCCAGGATCATGCATCTAGCTGCAGTGTATCCAAAGTTACAGAAGTGTGTTTTTTTCTTGCTAGTTTTGTGATCTATGGCATCACCAGCACCAAGCCCTAGTCTTGAACATGCCCACTGCTGAGACAGCATAATCAGCTGCATCATAGGCCCAACCACAAACTTCTAAATCCTTTTTAAAGCATCCCACAATTCTGATTTTTTTTCTCTTTCCTTAAGGTGCCTATAGGGAGAGGAAAGCTCAGATAATGCTTGCAGGTTAAAAATTAGCTTCAGAAAATATTAGCCTTTTGGGGTGGTGCTTCTTACACACATCATGTCACTGTCCCAGACTCAGACAGTCAGGACAGACAAAGAAGTGTAACTTTACAAGCCTTTAACTTAATAGAAGCTAGATACATCCCCCTAGGCTTGTTTGAAAGATATACAAGAGCCCTTTTAAATAGAGGACATTTGTAATTTTTATTTTCTGCATATTACATTTTGGGCCCTCTTATCCTGAAATAAAGGAAATAAATGTACAGAAAATGAAGATTGCGTGAAAATCCTAGGGGAAAAAATATTTTCATTCAATAAAACATGTCCACCATGGTGAAATTGACCATAATTACTGATTGATCTGCCTTATACTGAAGCTGAATAATTTCACTTTATTTCTTCTGTGTGAGATGTCTAAAAAAAGATAAGTTATACACAGATTTGCTTTTCCCTTATAAATACTTCTTCCCTTTTAAATACTTAATTCTGTCAGTCAAAAATATCAAATGAATAGTTCACTCAAAAGTGAACTATTCCTTTAATGTATTGATTGAAGACCGGGAGGTTAAGGAGCCCTTACCTCCTGTTCTTCAATCAATTAAGTGGGAGTGACGGACCGAGAAAGAAGATATTTACCTTACACACGATCCTTATTCGCAGCAGTGACTAGTCCCCGACTGCCTCCTGGTTCAGAGTGACTATAGTGTGCATGCACAATAATACACGCTATAGTTACTCTGAACAGGAAGTGGTCGGGAATTTTCACTGCTGCAGTGGAGGATCACATGTAATGTAAATATCTTCTATCTTCGTCCTTTGCTCCTGGTCAACTGATTCAATAAAACATGTCCACCATGGCGAAATTGACCATAATTACTCTATCTGCCTTATACCGAAGCTGAATAATTTCACTTTATTTCTTCTGTGTCAGATGTCTAAAAAAAGATAAGTTATACACAGATTTGCTTTTCCCTTATAAATACTTATTATTATTCCGTTTTATTCACACTAGCACAATGAAGGGGAAAAAACCCCATAAACTTGATTTTTAAAGTCAGATCTGCATGGACTGATGTTTTAAAATGCTTGCTTTATGCTTATTTCTTAAGAACAGCACTAGGCCCAGCGAGGGAGTCTTCCTCTCTAAGATTAGGGGGAAATGACAGATAACATTTGATTTATAGGCTATAATATTGGTTGTACGGATTTATTTTGCTCCCGTGTGCAGTATGTAGCTGTGGAGGCAAATATTAAAAAAAAAAAAAAAAACAATTCTGTCAGACAACAATATCAAAATACTTCAATCAATTTAGTGGAAGTGACGGACCAAGAAAGAAGATATTTACCTTACACACGATCCTCCTCCGCAGCAGTGTCAGGTCCCCGACTGCCTCCTGGTTTAGAGTAACTATAGTGTGCATGCACAATAATACATGCTATAGTTACTCTGAACAGGAAGTGGTCGGGAATTTTCACTGCTGCAGTGGAGGATCAAATTTAAGGTAAATATCTTCTATCTTCGTCCTTTGCTACTGGTGAACTGGTTGAATAACAGGAGGTAAGACATAGGTCCTTAAATTCCTGGTCTTCAATCAATACGTTAAAGGGAGAGTTCACTTTTGGAGTGAACTATTCCTTTAAAAAAGAAAGGAAGAAGAAAAAAAATGAAGCAATGTAAACACCAATCTTACTAAATCATTTTCATTACAAAACCTTTTTTCTGAATGCAATATTTCCCTTAAGACTAGTAAAGTTGCTCGAATCTATTTCATTTTTAACATAAAACATACAGACCCATGATATTAAGTAACAACAATGAAGCCAAGACAATATGAATTAGTATCTGTTACATTGAAGGTAATAGTCTTTTGGGTGTTTTCACACATTTGACTAAAATTGCATTATATTAAATAATCACTAGTCAATAAATTTGCTTAAACAATTCACAATTTACAGTGCAAATATGAAGGCAACCAATCCCAAAGGGTTTTACTTATTGTGGATTTATTTGCAATACCTTGCCACAATCTGGGTATTAAAATAAGCCATGGAGAGCCATCAGTTTTATTTGCTAAATGGCGTTAATAAAATGCCATAAATTGCAATCCACAGACTTATTAGAAATGTGCAATTCATAGCTGGTTTTAATAAGATTTTCTTTGCTATTGAAATTCAGCATGTTAATATTTTTGATGATGTTAATGTTCTATTTATTCTACTGTAGGTGTCCATAGTTGTAGGAAAATGCCTCACCAGTATTTTAAGAACAATGCTAGAACGCCTATCACTGTCATTAATGACCGGGTGAGCCATAAAATACTGATTCTATGAGGAATTTTATATCATGCAGTATTGGTTAGTTTAAGATGCAATCATAAAGTACTGGGCGATGCACCAAGAGACACACCACTCCTGCACTGGAGTCAAAATCATGCTAACCAATGATACATATTGGTTAGCGTGACTTAATTCCTTCATTGCAGCAGCTGCATGGCTAATACGGAAGTAAACCACGCAGCTGCAGCCATCAATGTTATATGCCGATTAGAGATGGCTGAAAATTCAAAAGTTTGGTCTGTTTTCGAACTTTCGAACTATATGGACAGTTCGAAAGTTCGAAAACGGACCCATTAAAGTCAATGGGAGTCAAATAGTTTGAAAAGTTCTAATGAAATACAATTAAAATATCAATGGTAACTTAATGTAAATGGCTGTGGGACCTGGGAAATGGTCTGGGGAACATGTTAGAATATCCAGGACATTCGAAAAATCAATTTTACTCTCAGTCGCGCTATTTTTGAGCTTGTTCGCGCCTAGGTACCATGTACATTTTACTCGCGGATTCGATGCTCACGTATAGGCTTTAATGGACACTATACTCGTGGATTCGATGTTTGCACCTAGATACCATGGACATTTTACTCGCGGATTCAATACTCGTGTATAGGTTTTAATGGACACTTTACTTGCGGATATGATGCTCGCGTTCGCGTCTAGGTACCATGGATATTTTACTTGCGGATTCTATGCTCGCGTATAGGTTTTAATGGACACTTTACTCGCACAATTGAACGGTCGAACATCATTCGAACGGTCGAACATTTGATATTTATAGAAAGTACGAAAATAACGAAAATCCGGGTCCGGGATAGTTTGAGAAGCCCGAATTTGTTCGAATTCGAATAGTTCGGCTCGAACTCGGGTTCGAGTTCTAGTCCATCTCTAATGCCGATAGCGAAAGTCAATTTTGGTGCATTAGCTTGCGTTAAAAGTGTTGAAAGTTACCGGCACTTTGCGATGCACCGAGAGCTGCTATCAGCATATAACATAGCAATCCTGCCAGGGTTCATTCTGCCAGTGCATTCATGGAACAGTGCAAGGTGTATAAATATAAATAACATTTCTACACTACAAAAGTCAGATTTCATGCCAAAAAGTTTAAAGGCTGAAGGTTAAAATTTCATTAGTTCTGTCATGATATTTTGCTTGTAGTTTGAAAATACAACATTTCAACAACAAAACCAGTATCTCTGCTGCACAACTAGGCTTGGCATGACACTACTGTACATCACTACTAGGTAACCAGACAATCTGGGGCCCATGGAAAGCACCCTAGACCCCCAAAGCAGTAACCAAATGTCTGTATCGGCATGGCTCTTTCAATTTTTGCCAAAGTGCAGAGTTTGATTTATGATTAAATGATTTAGAATTACAGTGGAAAGGCTTTCTTTGAGTCATGGCGTGTTGGCAGAAAGTGCAATTCACCCTGCTGCACCTTAACAGCTGTGAAAATTATTTTACTCAGTTCTTAAATGGCAGTATCTTTTGAAATATCCCACAGTACCAGTCAAGTTTGCATGAATCATGCTAAGAGCACATTTCACATACACAAATGAAAGCAATAAGAAAATAAGGAATTCTTTACTTTTAAACTAGTGGAAAACAATGGAAAAGTCCTTGACGCCCTTTACCTTACAATACGTCTTCACTTTTCTTTATTGATCTTCTTGCATTTGGACTGATGCTGGATTTATTCTATGTTAGAAAGATAATGCTTTATGGTTGTTAGAAAGGAAAAACAATATGTTACAATGGAAAAAAAAAGCCAAACAAACACTTTTTACCTTCCATGTAAATTATACCTAAAATTTTTAGAATATAAAATATCGTACCAAGGAGTCCCCCAGTGACTGACCAGATAACCAGTGCGGTCCATGTGGATGGAATGTGGAAGAATAAGAAATATTTTACACAATATATATAGATCACATGATAAAATGCTTTGTTTCGAATAGTAGAGATGGACGAAACTGACGGGTTTCTTTCCATTTTCAGGTTTGCAGATCTTGGGAATATCCCAAAGATCCGAAAACCCAAAAACGGAACTTAAATTCGGGACTTAGGAGCACATTTTCAATTTTTATCGAACGTTCGAGCTATTTTCAAAAATTCTCGGAAATAGCCTTGAAGGTTCGATAATCCTCGAAAAACTATTTTCAAGTTTCCGAACATATTTTCGAGGATTATCGAACATTCAACGCTATTGTTGGAATAGCAATAAATATTGAAAATGCGCTCCATAGTCTTTGAAATCCATGTGTAAATTCAGGTGTAATCAAGACCAGTTACATTGTTTTTGTACAAAGATCAAGTGTGTTTTCTTTCCACTTTAAATACTTACAGTATTTTGTCAACCTGCTTACAAATTCTATGAATTTCTTATATACATTGTATTCCATCCTTGTATTACATTGTAATGTAACAATTGTATGACATTAACAAAGTAAAAATAATTTTAAAAAAAATTATAGGGATTTAAACCTGTAACCTCATGAGCTTTGTGTTTCTAAAACATAGTAATTGTAGGTTGAGCCACCAAACATAAAACTGGTAGCTTTAGAAACTCTATATTTTGCCAAAAAATGGAAGCAAAAAAAATAAGGCAGTAAAATCAGCTGTCAGTAATGAACGCTGTCTGGGAAATAACTTTTACAATAAAGTTCTATATTGGTGGGAAGACATCTGTAGAAAAAACTCTTTGCGCATAGAGAGAGTAAATATCGGCTAACTGGGACTAAGTTTTCATACACAAATTGTTCCTAGTCCCACAAATTCTACAGTTTCTCATTATTTATAGAGACATTCGAAACCAGTGAGTTTCGTTCTGAAATCGGATTTTTAAATTTTCAAAAATAAATCCAATAGAAGTCAATGGTAGCCGAAGTCCTGAACATTTTCTGCGTTCAGTATGGAATATTTAAAGTTCTATGTTGAATATTCAATGTTTAATATAAAATATTCAATATAGAATATTCGATAAACCCATGGAATACCCTTAAAGAGTTGATTTCGAAAAGTTGCGAAAATCCCTTGGAACTTCCAAACTGGCAGTATCAAATAAAACTGGGTTTCGAAACAAACTTGAAACCCAATGAGCCTTATAACTTTTAATATCTGGAGACAAACACCTCAAAGAGCAGCTGGTGGGGATAGAGTAACATCTCTAGTCAAACTACCAGACAAGATAGCACCAGTAACCAGTAATAATGGGGTATTTTTGTTCAATTTCCATGGCACCAAAAAATGGTGATGTCAGAAAAGACCAGCACTGCTGGGTGGGTAAAGTAGGTTCTGTTGTCCGTCCCTCTTCACCTTATTTGAGTTATCAAGTCACTTCTGATCAGCCTGCCATTACCGCTTGTTAAACAAGGTTGAGCAGTGGAAAAAAAAGTGATTTTCCCCTCGGATTTAGAACTGGATGATTTCTCTTCAGTGCTGCTAATTGTATAAGTATGGTTTACAGCTTTCTTCTTGTTAGAAGTGATGAAATCCATTAAGAATTTTTTTGTAGTTTAGTTGCCCTTTAACCTAAAGTTTTGTTGGGCTTGGAAATAACAATTTTTCTTCTTCATTTGTTTAGGATTGTTTTGGATGCAATGCCTGCCCTATTCCTACTACATTCTGGATTTCAGAAGGAACGGATTTGCTAAAAGAAAATTACATAAAAGGTAGACGACTTCATCCTAATTCTATTTTTCTATTGTGTTTGCAGCTGTTATGTTCAGATAGAAATCTTAATAGATAAAACAGTAAATTTACACTCAGATTCAACTTTAATTTTAAATGATTGTGGCATCATTTAATTTATTTATCATAATGCCTATACTAAGGTGCTTTTAAAGGGCATGTCCACCCCAAAAAGGAAAATGCCATACCCTACTTTCCCTACTTTCTTGTAGGCTGAAATATAATTTCCGTATCCCCCTCATACACCTCCCCTTCTCTTTGGTGCGCTGTGAAGGCTCCGAATTTTCACACATCTGCACTGAGCATTCACAGTGCTCAGAAGACAATCCTCCGTGAATATTCTGCAGTCATTGGCTGTGCCGTCACCCATTGCGGCCCTGACTGCAGTAAACCCCCGAAGTCTGTGAGCATATGGAGGAAGTAAAAAGGGGATGGTAAGAAATGGAAAGGATATTTTAGTCTACAGGTAAGTATGGGAAAAGTGTGTATGGCATTTTGCATGTTATAGGGGACTCCTATAGGGCATTTTTCATTTTTGAGGTGGACATGCCCTTTAACTCTTTAAATGGAAAATTATATTTGAGTAAAATTATTAAAGTATTTAATGCCAGCTATTATCTAGTTATCTGACATCTAAAGAACATCATAGGTGAAGCTAAGATTATGTGAATGAGTGAGAGCTTATTTAATAAGAGGTGCAAAATTTTGCCTGCGCTCTTAATCTGCTACAACCAATCAGATGTATTTTATTAAATAAGGCCCTTATTTTGTTCAATGAATATAGTGTTCCTTTAAAAATAACCATGTAGAGTTTATATAAACAGAAAATTATAATTTGCCAGAAAATTTAAAAAGAAAACACATTGTTTGTTTCATTAAAAACTATTTTCCCTTTTCACTATTGACATTTTATTTTGGGATCAACAGAAGGAAAAATCTCATTATCCTTAAAGGGACAATTGAGATCCCAATGTAAACAAGCCATTAAAATAGAAATGTTACTGTAAAATAAAATAGGCTCCTCAGTCTTCAGTCCGTCTCTTACTGTCCGTGCCAGTGACTTTGAACTTGGTGGAAACATTAAGCTTAATATTAGACTCTGCTCAAAGGGAATTGTAGTCATTGCAGAGACCGTCTTATCCACGCCAGAGCTGATTTTGCTAGTTATTTGCTTTGCATACCAGCTGCTTCAAATGACTTGTTTCCCCATAATATGGACTATGATCTTGTTTGCAAATGCTATTACGTTCCGAATCCTGCTGTGTCTTCGCCGTTATCTTTGCCATTTTGTAAATGTGCCCTGTTGTACACAAAGGAATCAGCGAAAACACATTACGGTTCTGTCTGTGATAGTACGAGTATCTGTGCACTTTAGAACAGAGTAAAACATCATCAATGATAAAATACAGTAAATCATTATGACAATAGAAGATATCAGATTGTAGTGGCCATGTTTTTGAAGGATTTATATCACTAATTACTGATGTGATCCTATATTTCGGTCTGACTATACCACTTGTAGCGGTATTCATCACTACTGGCTGGTATCAGTACTGGCTGGTATTTTGATACCGCCCTGCAATGGCCAGTTAATAGCTACAGGCATTATGTTGCAACACAGTCAAAAAATAACACAGAGGTTGGTAATAAGATCAATATCAGTATTTATCGAAACCTTTATAGATATGACCCACTGTGTCTTGATAACTATGTTGGGGTTATTGGATATCTTTTTAAAATATTTTTTTTTAAATACTTTTCTGTGTCAAATAGTTAGAGCTATATTCATCTAGATAACAAATGTGGATTATTCTATAAAGTTCTACAAAGGTTCTAAACACCCACCAGGATGGGTCCCAAATATACTTCTTCACGCCTATGTTCATCTAGAGCTATGTTCATCTAGAGCTACGTTCATCTAGAGCTACGTTCATCTAGAGCTTCGTTCATCTAGAGCTACGTTCATCTAGAGCTACGATCATCTAGAGCTATGTTCATCTAGAGCTATGTTCATCTAGAGCTATGTTCACCTAGAGCTACGTTCATCTAGAGCTATGTTCATCTAGAGCTACGTTCATCTAGAGCTATGTTCACCTAGAGCTACATTCATCTGCGTAGATGAGTTTTATCATACAAAATGAATTTTTGTGCACTACACAACGTAGCACACCTTTCCCCGACCAGCCAAACATTCCCCAAACCAAATAGTTTGCAACTACTGCGTAACCTATTGTGTGTACTGAATATTTTCATTAAAATGTATGTGTGGGATGTGCAATACTGTTTCCATTAAAGAACTTTTAAAGAAATGGTTTGCCCATTGATATGTGTTTAGCCTGTATTTAGTATGCAATTTGTTTAGCTATTAGCCTTTACACGTTTGCATAAAGTCTTGCCTTTTAATAGGCCTTGCAGAATTTTGTGAACCCATTGATGAAAAGGGATCACAAGATTTTGTCACTGAATAGATGTTTTAGCAGTTCTATGGCTACCATTGGAAATGAGTTATTACTATCTTGGTAAGAGACTCCTATCATGATATGGGTATAAAGATATACATATACAAGATTAGATTATAGTTCTTCTTACATTGTTACACACAAGGAGTTAAGACTTAAACCAAGACAGATGGTGCAATTAGGTTTTAAACAGATATATGAAAATAAGTAAATTAAAGTCTTCAGAGTGCAGAACGGCGTTCCACGCTGATCCTCTGTTCACTCTGTTGAAGCTTTCAAGTTACGTTCCACACACTGACAGATTCTCCATTAGCACTTGTTTAGCACTTGTTAACCCAAGCGAAATAGGTAAAATAGATTTAAGCAAATTAGATTTAGAAAATGCAGTTTTCATTGGATGCAGTCTATCGGCTAGATTTCCCTTATGTTTATGCTATGTGGATTTCAACTGATTGGTGTGACATGTTGGAGCACGTTACATAACTACGGCCCAATGCACCCTTGGATGTATGTTAATTGAGGTCCCTTTTTATATGGTGAACAAGAGAAATTGTTGGAATTGTATAAAATGTTTACATCTATTTAGTCTACTGTTCTTGTAGCTATAGCGTTATCCTTTCATATGTGGTCTCTTTTCTTCTCCCATTTACCATAATTCCTCAATGCTGTTCTAAATATTCATCACCAATAAAAATGTTGATATAAATGTTGGATTGAAACACATTCATATGAACTGTACTTGCCATTTGGGCAATGGTTTTATTTTGGTGGCATAGCTACCCTTACAACAACAAAAAAAACAGTTGCATATCTGTTACCTGCCCCTAACCCCATGTGATATACTCAGCACACTATTAGATGTTTTATTAACCAGATATTGATGGATAAGTATTGCCCCCATTCTGGCAGAGTAAGCTGTCTCCTCCCTCAATGCAGTCAATCAAGGCTCTGACATCACAAACATTGAATGGCTGCTGATTTCCCTGCTGCCTCCACTGCACGTGCTCAAGCTTAAAAAAAGGTTAATGAGCAAAGGGAGGAGGCAGATACCTTTTCCAGAACAGAAACTAACTTATGATTAAATATCTGGTTACAAATGCATTTAATAAACAGGTATAACTAGCAGTTAAGGTTGTGGGCAGATAACTGACATGACACCCATTTTTTGTTTTATGGATGAACATGCCCTTTAATGCAGACATGTTTCCAATAACCAGAGTAGGGTACTGTAATGTGACTGGCATCCTTTAATTGTGTTTGAGAACACCAGACAAAGGGACTTATGCAAGAAGGGGTGCGCATGCTCTTAATAAATAGTAACCAATCAGATGTCACCTTTTTACTGGTCTACTACAGTTAGAAAACAAGCAAACTGGTTGGTTGTTCTTCATTGCATTCAAGTCTAAATGCACTTGGTCAATATTCACCAAATGATATTGGATCCAACTGAATTCGCTGTTTATCGGAGGGGCAAAAACCTCCCATTGCTTGAGTTGATAACCTCGCAAAGTGTGTGACTGCACAACAATCGCTCCTTAATAAAGCGCATTGGGAGCAGTCTTTACAATTAGATTCCAATGTCATCTGCCTTTGATTTGTGACATAGTCACGTATGTGGCCTCATTAAGCCAATCAAATACTTTTCCAGCAGAAGATAAGCCTGGGGGAAGATGAGTAGCGGCACATCAATTTATTAATATACATAAAAGGGTTTAAATTTTGACGCTCACCTTTAAATTTAGACTTCAGTTTTAAAACAATGCTATCTGCCAAATCGAATTGATAGTTGCATTGGTTCTGGTAGAACCAAGTTAAAACTGTCAGTTAGTAAGTCCTGAAAGTGCTGATAGAATGGAGCATGCAGTTTAGATCCAAAAGTGATCAGTATGTAATTAGATAGACTCCGGAGGGATTCCTGCATTTAAATAAAGGATATTTCAGGAGACACAGAAAAACCTTCTACAACATCAATCACAAGCTTGTCTGGAGATGTGAGAGAATTCCAATTCTGATTCAGCAGGAATGTCTCTCACCAGCCAATCTACTAATAGCGAGTCTTACTGTAGTAGATATTACATTTTCTAAAATTAAATGAAAAATGATTTGTCATTCCTATAAGAGACACTGAACATATTCGTCTTTGTGTATATGGTGGTGTAGCTAAATTTAGAATGCAGAAAGCTGTGCTAATCGTGATGATCAAGAACTGGGTTTTAATTGAATGATGCAGAAAATTACAATGTCATTACTTTACATCAGAATGGGATTCGTTGGATTCTAAATATTGGAACTTTAGGCTGTGACCTGTAAAAGTATATTCTAGAGTAAACCCTGTACAATGTATAAAGTATTCATCGTGCTTGACATTTTTTTTTGTAACATTATTTACTCTTTATTTAATCAGAAAAACATACAGGGTTATTCAATAAAAGTTCTTATCATTAAAAATGGTGCTAATTTTGCTCTAACCAATCAGATGTTAGCTTTCAAATGTTAAATAATATCCGATTGGTTGAGGTAAAATTAGCACCACTTTTAACGATAAGACCTTTTTTTGAATCTCTCTGATTTTCGTAAAAAATCCAAAAATGCGGAAAAATCCACCAGCAGACTAATTAAAGTCAATGGGAGTTTAAAAATCTGAAAGTTCTGCCTACAATTAAGATATAAAAAGTAATAGTAAAGCTGGGTACACACGATGAGATATTTCGGTCCGATCGACCGATAGTTCAGTGTATCGGTCGATCGGACCGAAATTATCGCATTCGAATGTGCCCATGTCTGATCGACCGTTCGTCCAAATCGGACGAAAGGACGATCGTACAGGGTGGAAAACCTCGTCCGATCGTGCGGTCCTCTATGGACCGCACGATCGGTCGCGGTGACTATCGGACGCGGCTGCTTTTGCCGCGACCGACAGTCCTTCCTCCTGGCCGACCGTTCGAAAGTATCGAACGGCCGGTCAGGAGGAAAAATCGATAGGTGTGTACCTAGCTTAACTTACTGTCAATGTCTCAGGAACATGGGAAATAGTCTGTGAAACATGTAGCAATGCCCAAAATATTTCACAAAACCATTGTCCAGTATTGGAAACTTCATGCACTTCCTGTTTTGGCATTCCGCTTAGTATTTTTAAATATTTTCTACATTTTAGAAATATAAATTTCAATTCTTTGGCAGTTCGGAAATATCCCAAAAAATCCCAAAAAATCTGGCGGATTGGTGAAATCTGCTTCAGAACTGGGTATAGATTCGGGTCTATCTCTACTCCGAACTGCAGGGTTGTATATGTAGGCCAATCAAGCAAACCTGTGGATCTCACTTGGCACATTAGAGACTTCAGTAATCCAACAGGTTATGACCAAGTCCATACTGACAGATAGTACCCTGAAATCCTGCCTTAGCAGTTGACCATAAAAGAGTTAGTATATAAATAATTTATATAGTGAAAATTATATGAATATCCGTTAATATTTTACATTCCCACAGTTTAATACATTGCTATTTCCCTGCCTACATTTCAATATGTACATGGTTTTCTCCGTAATTTTTTTCCCATATTGTTTATGGACAGTGGTAGTTGAGATTCATTGTTATTCATTATAAGATGCATTTGGATTTTTCAAATCTTTTTGTTAAAGGAATCTTTTGGAGTTATAATTCTATTAGATGACAGGCTTAGTTAGCAAGATTTTGTCTTTTATGAAGTAGGGTATAGATTCAAGGGAGACAAATGTTATTCTATTTTGTTACAGTATGCAGTAAAGTATTAGAGTCCAGTAAACAAAAAAGACACCTTGGAAGTGGAAAGGGTTCAGTGAAAGGCCACTAATAAAAAAGAAGGTGAATGAAGAGGCTTGACTATGAAGGAAGATAATATACATATCTGTTGTATTCAGTTAGATCAACTGGACTTGAAGTTTAGTTCTTGAAGAAGTTTCACTAGTCATCCGACTGGCTTTCTCAATTCAGAATGACTTGTTCAAGAATCTGTGGCAATTATGTACCCTGGAAAATCCCAATTAGCATATCACAGCCAGGTGTTAAGGGTGTGATTGCATAGTGGCTAAGAGGTGTTATAGAAACGCCCAGGGTAAAGTGTCAAACCAGCATTGTACATGGAAGACAGTTGCTGTTTGCAACTGCATCAACGTATTTAATTATGTTGCTATTACATTATCTGGTATTATCTCATGCTATGATGGTCTTAAGGTTTGTACACACGTACGATAGTAGGTCCCGGCCCCCGACGCAAAATGTGTCCGAACGTTCGTTTCGGACGATAATCGGCCCGTGTATGGGCACTTTATCGGGCGAAACAGCCTTTCGGTTGGGGATCTGCGAACGACCGGCCATTTCGGGCGATAAAGGGCCCATACACAGGCCGATTATTGGCCGAAACAAACGTTCAGACACATTGTGCGTGGCAGGTCGGGACCAGCGATCGCAAATGTATGCGAATATTTAGTCACATATCTATTAAATAGCCAGGAAGGTATTTCAACTTTTGGGTACTGTGCCTGTTTGTGTATATGTCACTGTACATAGTTGTATGCTTATCCAATAAATTGCATTGAAGAATGTTTTTTTCAGTGGTATTTATTACTGAA
This sequence comes from Hymenochirus boettgeri, assembly GCA_019447015.1. Lineage (NCBI taxonomy): Eukaryota > Metazoa > Chordata > Amphibia > Anura > Pipidae > Hymenochirus > Hymenochirus boettgeri. Next base: position 319,778,919 of record CM033470.1, on the reverse strand, counting down.
GCTAAACGAATGGGGCATCCTGGAATCTATGGAGCTGTGGGAATTAGGTAGGATTGGTAATGCTGTAGAAAACAGACAAAACTCTTTTCGCTAAAGCTGGGAGCTTCAGGATTAAAGGAAACTGAGACCTGTGGGAGTTGTGATTGGGTTATAATGCTGAGTAACATTTATACTAGATTAATAAATGGAATGATTTATGTTGACTACAAACTGCAGTTGTTAGGATTAAATTATGATAAGAGATGTAGGGTTAATGCTGGAAAAGCTTATGCAGATTAGGGTTGCTGAGAATATTGTACTGACTGGAGACACTGGGAATTATATATATATAATAGCATGCTGCAAACAGCAAGCTGCCTGGAATCTTTGTGAATTTAAGGACAACTGAGGACTGACAACTGAGAAAAATGTATTTCCAAAGCTTGTGACTTAATTATACAATACAGTGGAGAGTGGGCTGAGTAATCCTATTTCCAACAGATTTTTTGCTGGTCTCCTGGCTTTTTGACCATCATGCGTATACAAATGCAAAAGCAATAGTGAAGGGTGGGTCATAGTCTTAAGCCTCATACACATGTGTGATTGCGAGTGCTGCAGGATGTGTATGCACAGCCGGTTCGGACAATAATCAGCCAGTTGAATTAAGGTGCTGAATTTTTTAATGAAATGTATTTTTTTAGTATAGTTGACTTTAAAGCATTGTAAAAAGATGTGGAAACATTGCTGGGATGGTACAAGGATGTTCTATGTACAATGGTTTGAGAAAGGGAACAATGTTGATTTAAAGGGCATGTTCACCCTTTTAAAAACATTTGACATGTTGTAGGGCTTCCTCCCCCAACCCCACTGCTATAATAGAATTATCAGAAACTCCCCCGATCATTACTTCCCTCTCTCCTCCGCCGCACTGCCCGGCCTTCTGCTTGCATGAAACTGCAAGCAGGTGGCCGGACCAGCAGCCGCGCCTCTGATTGGCTGAGAGGCAGCCAATCATGGATGCGGATGCCGGCTGCTTAGCATGCCGGGGGAGAGAGGTAAGGTAAGTAGAGTTCAGGGGAGTTTCTGATAATTCTATTATAGCGTTTGGGGCTGGGGGTTGGAGCCCTACAATATAACCAAGGGGATTGTAGCTTGGGGGAGGGAGAACAAAACGGGAGGGAGAGGGAGGGGGGAGGGCTGCAGTGCGCATGGCAAAATTCTCCTGGAGGAGAGACAGGAGGCAGAGTCCTATATGGACTGTACTACTGGTGGCCAGTTTTTGGGACTTTGGATGGACATTACAGGAGAACCATTTGGAGCTGGGATGTAAGGTAAGGATTTTATTACACTACACAGTGGGGCCAGTAGTGGGTTAAATTATAGTTTTGGGGGTGGACATACCCTTTAAATTGTATGAATTTTGAAAATAAATTTGGGATTTTAATCTCAGATATAATTAGTTAATAGAATATCCCAATCCCTTAGTGTAAGCTATGTTTGGTTTTAGTATTATTTGCAATTCTCCCCCTATTACATCAACAGGCTGGCTGTAAAATACACTAAACACCTGTCATGCATACAGCTAAATATGTGTAGCCTTGGCTAATGCAGCTCTGCGAATCTATCATGAACTTAACATGATTCATATTCTTCATATTCTTGCTTTAAAATGAAAGTTTAGTTGAAGTTAGCCTGGATCCACATCTTCAAATAATCTCCTGGGGATTTTCCTTTAAGATACCAAAGCAGATTCCAAAAAACTGTGTGTGTGTGGGGGTGAGTGGGGGATGAATAAAAAGAAAGAAAGAAAATCTTTCCAATTTTTATGTTAAATCTAAAAACATATGAGCAATGGTGGCGTTCTTAGCATATGGCTACATAGAACAATATAAATCAACCTATAACTATATCAATATAGTGTAACCTAGAACTATACCATATCAATATAGTGTAACCTAGAACTATACCATATTAATATAGTGTAACCTATAACTATACCATATTAATATAGTGTAACCTAGAACTATACCATATTAATATAGTGTAACCTAGAACTATATCATATTAATATAGTGTAACCTAGAACTATACCATATTAATATAGTATAACCTAGAACTATACCATATCAATATAGTGTAACCTAGAACTATACCATATAATATAGTGTAACCTAGAACTATACCATATTAATATAGTGTAACCTAGAACTATACCATATTAATATAGTGTAACCTAGAACTATACCATATTAATATAGTGTAACCTAGAACTATACCATATTATATAGTGAACCTAGAACTATACCATATAATATAGTGTAACCTAGAACTATACCATATTAATATAGGTGTAACCTAGAACTAATCATATATATAGTGAAAACTTGAACATACCATATTAATATAGTGGTAACCTAGAACTATACCATATTAATATAGTGTAACCTAGAACTATACCATATTAATATAGTGTAACTAGACTATACCATATTAATATAGTGTAACCTAGAACTATACATATATAATTAGTGGAACCTAGAACTATAACCATATAATATAGTGTAACCTAGAAACTAACCATATTAAATAGTGTAACCTAGAACTATACCATATTAAATAGTGTAACCTAGAACATACCATATTAATATAGTAACCGAACTATACCATATAATATTAGTGTAACCTAGAACTATACCATATAATATAGTGTAACCTAGAAAACTATACAATATTAATATAGTGGAACTCGAAACTATACCATATTAATATAGTGTAACCTAGAACTATACCATATATATAGTGTAACCTAGAACTATACCATATTAATAAAGTGACCAAACTAACCATAAATATAGTGTAACCTAGAACTATACCATATTAATATAGTGTAACAGACTATACCATATTAATTAGTGTAACCTAGAACTATACCATATAATATAGTGTAACCTAGAACTATACCATATTAATAGTGTAACCTAGAACTATACCATATTAAAAAACAGTGTAACCTAGAAACTATACCAATTAATATAAGTGTAACCTAGAACTATACCATATAATATAGTGTAACCTATGAACTATACCATATTAATATAGTGTAACCTAGAAAACTATACCATATTAATATAGGTAACCTAGAACTATACCATATTATATAGTGTAACTAGAACATACCATATTAATATAGTGTAATCTAGAATATACCATTAATATAGTGTTGTAACTAGAACTATACCATATTAATACAGTGTAACCTAGAACTATACCATATTAAAAAGTGTTGTAACCTAGAACTATACCATATTAATATAGTGTGATCTAGAACTATACCATATTAATATAGTGTAACCTAGAACTATAACATATTAATATAGTGTAACCTAGAACTATACCATATTAATACAGTGTAACCTAGAACTATACCATATTAATACAGAGTAACCTAGAACTATACCATATTAATATAGTGTAACCTAGAACTATACCATATTAATATAGTGTAACCTAGAACTATACCATATTAAAACAGTGTAACCTAGAACTATACCATATTAATATAGTGTAACCTTAGAAACTATACCATATTAATATAGTGTACCCTAGAACTATACCATATTAATATAGTGTAACCTAGAACTATACCATATTAATATAGTGTAACCTAGAACTATACCATATTAATACAGTGTAACCTAGAACTATACCATATTAATATAGTGTAACCTAGAACTATACCATATTAAACAGTGTAACCTAGAACTATACCATATTAATATAGGGTAACTAGAACTATACCATATTAAATAGTGTAACCTAGAACTATACCATATTAATATGTGTAACCTAGAACTATACCATATTAAAAACAGTGTAACCTAGAACTATACCATATTAATATAGTGTAACCTATAACTATATCATATTAATATAGTGTAACCTAGAACTATACCATAAAATAGTGTAATCTAGAACTATACCAATTAATATGTGTAACCTAGAACTATACCATATTAATATAGTGTAACCTAGAACTATACCTATAATATAGTATCATATAGTGAACCTAGAAACTTACCATATTAATAAGTGTAACCTAGAACTATACCATATAAATAGTGTAACTAGAAAATATACCATATAAAACAGTGTTAAACCTAGAACTATACCATATAATATAGTTTAACCTAGAACTATGCCATATCAATATAGTGTAACCTAGAACTATACCTATTAAAACAGTGTAACCTAGAACTATACCATATTAAATAGTGTAACCTAGAAACTATACACATATTAAATAGTGTAACCTAGAACTATACATATTAATATAGTGTAACCTAGACTATACCATATTAAAAAGTGTAACCTAGAACTATACCATATTAATATAGTGTAACCTAGAACTATACCATATTAATATAGTGTACCTAGAACTATACCATATTAATATAGTGTAACCTAGAACTATACCATATTAATATAGTGTAACCTAGAACTATACCATATTAAAACAGTGTAACCTAGAACTATACCATATTAATATAGTGTAACCTAGAACTATACCATATTAAAACAGTATGTAACCTAGAACTATACCATATTAATATAGTGTACCTAGAACTATACCATTAATTAGTGTAACCTAGAACTATACCACATTAATATAGTGTAACCTAGAACTATACCATATTAATATAGTGTAACCTAGAACTATAATATATTATATGTGTAACCTAGAACTAACCATATTAATTACAGTGTAACCTAGAACTTATACCATATTAATATAGTGTAACCTAGAACTATACCATATAATATAGTGTAACCTGAAATACCATATAATATAGTTGTAACCTAGAACTATACCATATTAAATAGTGTAACTAGAACTATACCATATTAATATAGTGTAACCTAGAACTATACCAATTAATATAGTGGAACCTAGAACTATACCATTTAATATAGTGTAACCTAGAACTATACCATATTAATATAGTGTAACCTAGAACTATACCATATTAAACATAGTGTAACCTAGAACTATACCATATAATATAGTGTAACCTAGAACATCCAATTAATATAGTGTAACCTAGAACTATACCATATTAAAACAGTGTAACCTAGAACTATACCATATTAATATAGTGTAACCTAGAACTATACCATATTAATATAGTGTAACCTAGAACTATACCATATTAATATAGTGTAACCTAGAACTATACCATATTAATATAGTGTAACCTAGAACTATACCATATTAATAAAGGGTAACCTAGAACTATACCATATTAATATAGTGTAAGCTAGAACTATACCATATTAATATAGTGTAACCTATAAACTATTCATATTAATATAGTGTAACCTAGAACTATACCAATTAATATAGTGTAATCAGAACTATACCATATTAATACTGTGAACCTAGAAACTATACCATATTAATATAGTGTAACCTAGAACTATACCATATTAATATAGTGTAACCTAGAACTATACCATATTAATATAGTGTAACCTAGAACTATACCATATTAATATAGTGTAACCTAGAACTATACCATATTAATATAGTGTAACCTAGAACTATACCATATTAATATAGTGTGAACTAGACTATACCATATTAATATAGTGTAACCTAGAATATACCATATTAATATAGTGTAACCTAGAACTATACCATATTAATATAGTGTAACCTAGAAAAACTATACCATATTAATATAGTGTAATCTAGAACTATACCATATTAATATAGTGTAACCTAGAACTATACCATATTAATATAGTGTAACCTAGAACTATACCATATTAATATAGTGTAACCTAGAACTAACCCCAGCTGATTAATATAGTGCAAAGTTAAACTGCTGTATGTTGTATTGAAATATAGCTTTGCAGTCTTAGTATATCTAGCAGGTAAATAAGCATTGAAGGGAATTATTCTAGTTGCTGTGATTATATTGAAGATTGTACAGCATAAGAAAACAAGCACATTACTGACAAAGATTAAAATAAATGTCATGTAAGAACCACGTTTATTTGGATTGTTTTAAGCACATGAATATTCCAGTTAAATCGATTCTGTTAATATTTTGTTTACCTTGCTTGCTAAGCAGTAAGACAGACTAGTCCAATAAATGTCAGCAATAGTACTGTAATTTGCCCGAGCAGAGAAATCAGATGGCTTATATCAGCTACAGAAGATCATGAGTAAGAAATATGTAGTTGATGTAGGTCGTTTTGCAGTTACATTGGGGGCCTCCCGAGATGCACTATAGTCTAATTCCCCAAGATGTTGGAAATGTCACCTTGATTCTAATTCTTCACAAATACAGTGCCACTGAACCTTTAATATTTTATCAAACTAGGAATTAAAGTCTCGTGTAAGTACAGGCTGGTTGCTTTTCTCTCTGTGTGAGTGTTTTATCCTTTGAAAGTAGTAATCGTTCAGTGTTGCAGTAAGTACATTAACTCAACTCTGCCCTGTTGAATAAACAGATTTTTTTCAGACATTAAAAGCATAACGAAACATGGGAAGCAATTTGTTTTAGCTTGTTTGGTGATTATTCTAATGATACATGTTGGCTTTGTATAAGAGTTAGATCATTTAAGGGGAATAATACAGTCCACACAATATATAGAATAATACACATCTCACCACCCCTTCCCATTAACAGTACTTATAGTGAGGGCCTAAACTGCTTAGTCTTCACCCCTGGGTGTGTGCTGGTTTAGCTGTAATACTTACCTAAACTTCAGCTCTGCCCTAGTCTGGAAACTACCTGGAGAATTAAAATATTAAGAATAACATTATATAATGCCACCATATAATGCCCGAGGTGTGCTCCAATTGTTTCCTCCATAAAATGTAATATATGACCCATTTGCTATCACATGAAAACCTTTGGTTGATCCTTATACGTGTGCCACTGTGGGGGTGGGCAAAATCCTTGCCAGTGAGCATGGACCGACAAGTGGTACAGTCAGGGCATCTAAAACAACCTACTTTTTTAGCCCCCCACACTGGCACAATATTGTCAGGAGACCGCTTTATGGCATCAGTACACACCAAAATATCAGACAAATTACGCCCCCGTTTGTGTGTCGTAGACGGGAATGACTAAATGGTAAGTGTCTATCGTATTTTATCAGATCCCAATGCCTTCTGGTAACATCCCTCATTTCACAACTGTAGGGTGTATAGGTGGTGCAAAAATCAATGCTCTGTTGGTTGTGACTTTTTGTCCTGGGAGCCCCTACCATGTTCTGATCACAATTCTCCACACTATATTGCAAAAAATTAAAAAACCTTTAATAAACTCAGAAGGGTTAGCCAAATCTTAAAAACATATACACATATACTACTGCTATTCCATTTAGTCTGCAATCATGCACATAATGAAGCCCTGTATCATGGGGCGAAACGCGTCTGCCTGACATTGTTTTTCTACCAGATCTCCTTACACTGCTTTATGACCAGATGATTGGAGTTGGCAGCTATGCCTCTTTACTAGCATTTTATGACCCTAATGCCTGTACCTCCATGACAAGTTGCTATCCTCTTTTTGATTGAAGACTTAATGGCATAACAGTAGTATATGTGTATCCCTTTTTAGTGTTTTTAACATTTGGCTACCCTTCTGAGCTTAATTAAGTTTTTTTTTAAATTGTGTGAGCTTAATTAAGTTTTTTTTTAAAAAATTGTGTGTGCTTATGTGATAATATTCTAAATATCTATTATATTCATTATCATATAAAGCAACTGCCCTCACAGAAGGACATGTGCTGAGACCCCTTGTCATATAATGTATACATGCGCAAACATGTTAGCCTAAGATACTGATTTGAAAAGTTATTGATTTAATCTTCTCTTCTACTTCTCTAATACTATTTTATGCCAACAATATAAAGGCCTGTTAAACCCAAGCAGTAACATGCCCAATATTCCTTCCCATATATCTACTGAATGGTAAACTGCTCAGCAATCAGTGGTTCAGAAATTAAAGGATTGCTAAAGCGTCAGAACAAAACTCTTTCAGTAGGAATAGCACCTTAATATAAAAGCATTTTCTCACCTCTCATTTTGATATGGTTGCTGGGAAATTTTATTTTCTAACATGGGGTTTGTGTTTTATTTTCCAGCATCCAAGTATCACACAGTGTGGTCACTGACCATTGTGTTCTTTACACCCCCATTACTCAGTCCTAAAATACTGCAGGAACTTGTTACAGTTGGTCACACCCACTAGTAGCCACTAGCCAATCCTTTTACAGGACAGATTAGGCAAGGGAGCATGTGACGGAGGTCAGGGGTGTGGCCGAATCACTGTACATACACACAGTTATTTCATCCAGTTCTTCAGGGGATTACGTTTATTTTAATGCAATTTACTGTAGTGGGATTTTACAGTTTATTGAATTTTTTAAGGGAATATTTTCAGATTCTGGAGTGTAAACATTTGGCTTTAGTTGTCCTTTAAAATGTCCATTATGATATTTGTGGTCCACTGAAGACTACAGGATCAACTGTGATTTACAAACACACCCAATCCCTCTGCAAAATTATTTGAGATTGATAGGTTGCACTTATCATACCATGGCTGTTGGTTGGGCTGCAATACTGTTTACCAGTCCTAAGCTAACATTAAGACAGACAGACTATAGATTGAGATAAAGGATTTCCCTCTTAGCCACACCTTACTATTACTGTATGTGGGCAAGTGCCCTAAATAAAGCTTCTTAGGCTGGGTACACACCATAGAATATTTCCAACCAACCGACCAATAGTACCGTGTATCGCTTGGTCAGCTGGAAATAATGTATGGCATGGTCCGGGTGTGTTGGTAAATCACAGAGAGTTTTTTATTTTTGAAATCATTGTTGATTTTCCTTGATTCTATAAATGAGGTTTTATTCGGTTTGAAAAATTGTCATAATAAAAATTCTCAAAACAAAATTCATTTTGAAGCTTGTGAAAAAGCAGTCCCAGTAGTTCGCTGTAGTGTTTATAACAACTAGTGCACAGGTGAGACACCAAGTGCTTGCTTCTCAATGGATTCTGCCAACGGTTTAAAACAAAGTAATTGCCAAGTGCATACAAACAGTAAGTCAGACAATTGAATTGCAGCTTGGAAAAAAATCATTAAAGTAAACACAAAATATCAATTGGCTGAAAGTTGCACGACACAGAAAAAAAACATATTTTCTAAGCCATAATTTAGACCTTTCTCCACCGCTATATTGACAAATAAAGCTGTAAAAATCTCTACAAACCAATTGACTGTCTGATACAATATATATTTTGAGTGGGTAGCCATATTGCCCAAATTAATTAGATGTGTCTGTAATTTTTGGCTCTTCAACTTAATTGGTTGTGTCCAAATATCTCCAGTACTGCCCATTACGGCCCAGGGTTGTCCCGAATATTCCAATATAGATAAGAACTCAGCAGGTAAGTGAAAGCAGTTGCGTTCCTGAACTCCTGCCTTTGGAGTTAAAGACTGTCCCAGACAGGGGACTTAGTCCCAGGGGATTAAGTCCCAGAAATGTTGTGTGACACTATCGGTGTGATTTACCCAGAGCCGCCATGGCTCAGGGTAAATATTGCAAACGCAATTTAATATTGGGTTTGTGCACATGGGTAAATCCCAAAAGTGATTTACCTTTGGTATTTACCCACAGCATGATTATGCCGGCGTTAAAATCATGCGTTAAAGGTAGCGAACCACTTAGCGTGACTTTAACTCCAAAAACCTGCCCAGCGCCGCTGGGTAAAGTGCCCCATATGTCTTGGAGTTAAATTAAAAGTATCACAATATGAAGAGTGCGTGCTGATTGTCCTGAATATTCCCAGCCACAGTTAATACATCCCATTCTTAGGGTGGTATTTAAAAACCCTGTGGTTATTGGATATAATTTTATGACCATGATCGTACATTTACAATCGCAGTAACGAGGGGTTTGGGATACCGCATTAGACACTATGGAAAATCCATTAAACCCTTCTGCTTGCCATGAGGTATATTTTATATTCAGGGGTTGTTGAATGATTGTTAAATTACATAATGCAATATTTGTGCGGGTGAAGTCAAAGAGGAAATAAGCAAAAATTTAGTGGACTTAGTGGAGGAAAATATTTTAAACACAATTAGATTTTGTTACAAATAGAGATGTTTGAAAATGCGAGTTTTGTTCTGTTTTTGGATTTTCGGAATTCTGAGTGAAATAAGGGTATAAAAAGTAAACTTACTAACAGGAAATGGGTCAGGCACCTGGGAAATGGTCAGGGGAAAACGTACTGTACATATCACCAAAACGTAAATAACATTTTCTATTTTTGAGCTTCCATGTATATATTCAAAGCTACTTCCGGTCACCCTCAAAAGTAGCCTTGGATATTCAGTAACCCTCAAAAGTAGCCTTGGATATTCAGTAACCCTCAAAAGTAGCCTTGGATATTCAGTAACCCTCAAAAGTAGCCTTGGATATTCAGTAACCCTCAAAAGTAGATAATCCTTGAAAGCAGAATCAATATATATATAAAAGAACCCACACAATCCCCTTCACAAAGAAGCAATCTGCACACTCTATATAGTAAAAGTAATATCTTATATAGTACAGGACTTTAGGACTGTGAGTGTATTAGACGTTGATTGTTACATAGAGACTGCTTGTACCGCTCTACTGTATACAAAATAGATATTCCTTTGATAAATCTTTGCACTGTTTTTGTATAGATGTGACAGGTAACACGCTATGTATATATTAGATTTTTTAATTGTTTTTAACAAGTTAGGAGGTATTTGGGTAGATATGTCCCTGATAGAGATGTCCGAACTTCGCAAAATCCGGTCCCGTCCCGGACCCGTTAAAATTAAAAATACCCTTGAAATAACGAGATTTTTCGTATTTTCGAAATTACGAGTTTTCACGTTTTTTCGGGAATTTTCGAAATTACGAGTTTTCATGTATTTTCGAAAATATGCATTTTCGAAAATACAAGTAATCCTCCTAATTTCGAAAATTTTCAAAAATATGTATGTATGAAATTAAGAGAAATCCTTGTATTTTCGAAAATTTTCGAAAATACGTGTTTTACCGTATTTTCGAAAATTTTCGAAAATACGCGAAAACTCGTAATTTTGAACATTTTCGAAAATGCGAAAAATCCGCGAATCGGAAGTTCGGATGGCGGAAAATCCGGAAAAATCCGCCATTCGCGGACGGGATAAGTCCGCGGCAGATCCGGGTTCAGATCCGCAAACCGGCCATCCCTAGTCCCTGAATGTTAAATAAAGGATTTTTACTTTTACTATATAGAGTGTGCAGATTGCTTCTTTGTGAAGGGGATTCTGTGGGTTCTTTTATATATATTGTAATATATAATCCCTATCTAGCACCTCCCCTAAATATTCCAGTATTGGGAAAGGGTAAATAATAAATCATTAATACTGTTTCTGTACATTCACTAGTGCCCTATCTCAAATTTTGTTTCTCTTGAAAGCAGAATCAGGAACCCTCGATAGTAACTCCATATTTTTAAGATTTATCAAAAATACAGATTTTACAAGATCCAAAAGTACCAATCGGTTCCAAAGGAATATGGACCTACAGTAGGGATGGGACCGGATCCCATCCCTACTGTAGTTTCAAGGAAATGTAATTTAAAGTAATTTTTCAGTTTTAAAATGGTTTAAAATCAACATAAGGAAGCACTATCAGATATACGGGCTTCGTTAATAAGAGGTGCAAAAAAAAAACAATTGCTAATGTCTGATTAGTTGCTGCAGATTAAGAACATGGGCAAAAATCTGCACCTTTTATTAAACCCATCAGGGAGATTCAATAAAAGTTCTTATAATTAAAAATGGTGCTAATTTTGCCCAAACCAATCAGATGTTAGCTTTCAAAATGTTAGATAACATCTGATTGGTTGGGGCAAAATTAGCACCATTTTTAATGATAGGAACTTTTATTGAATCTCCCTTATAGTGATAAGCTGGGCATAACATCAATGTCTTGTCTGGAATGCAGTACAGACCAGCCCTTCAGTGTAGGTGTTTTAGGAAGCATGGTTCCCTTAGGAAAGAATGCCATTGCCAGCATTATCCCACATGTGATTTATGTTGTAAAACCAAAATTTCACCACTCATCCAAATGGCTTTTCTCAATACCCAATACCCCTTTTCTCAATACCAGAGTGGGAGGGACATCACCTGACATCACCTCACCTGACCATATTTATGTCCAATTTGCAAAACTGGCAGTAGAAAAACAACATTTAAGAAAAACTGGTCTGTTAAGTTACTGGGCTAAAGATGTATAAATTACATTGCGTGTACATAAAGGTTGGTATTCTCTCTGTCCAAAATCTGTACTTCACAGTCTTTCATAGTGGGACTTTTTTCATCTTAGCTTCTTACTTCTTGAGTTGGGCCATGGACTACCATTTTAGCTTTCTTCATCTTTATATTCCACACTCTAATCTTGCCAAACTTCTGAAATCGTTGCTTACTGTGCTTGTTCTTACCATCTCAAATTGTTGGTGTAAATTATACTTCTATTGTTCTATTGGGTGTTTACAGCAAATTCTGATCAATATCCACGATTTTCCTATGTACATTCACGTTCCACGGTATATTCCACAGCATTTTAGAAATAGCTTATTCATTTACATTAGGCCTTAACCTAATTACTATTACTATGTTAAAATTACTATGTGTTCTGTTTGGGTCTTCACTATAGCTGTAAGAAAACCTTCCCTTATATTATTTTTGACCAGAGACACTAAGAATATTCTAAAAGCATAATACTATTATGCTTACTGTCAACCTTTTTTTTTAAGTGCAAATATACAAATACATAAAAATCACAGGGGACTTCTTTCCATTTTGTTTTACGTAGCTGTGAAGAATAATGTTCTTTATTAGTATATATCACAACTTCTTCTCTGTGCTTCTTAATGAACTGAGGTAATAATCTACTATATAAAGTAGAAATCTTGTATGTATGTATGTATGTATGTATGTATGTATGTATGCGCTCACCTCACTGCCACGCCCCTGAATGCATCCACATAATGGCGACAGGTTCAGTTTGACCAATAAAAATCCTGCATGTCACTTGCAGAGTGTGATTCCCCAATTCAGTAACTCAGATGAAGGGCCTAGGCTCTGTGTGCTGCTGCCCAACTTCAACAACACAGACACAACAGTGTAATGTACAGCTACACAACTGCACACACAGAACAACAGCTTCTATAACAGAGGAAACAAGATTTCCCTTAACGTCTATAACACATTACAATTTGCTCCTGGAAGGTTTCAAATATAAACCCTGGAAAGTCTATGTTACTATTGGTGATATGAACCACATTTATATAGAAATATAAACCCTGGAAAGACTATGTTACTATTGGTGATATGAATGAAATTTATATACAAATATAAACCCTGGAAAGACTATGTTGCAATTGGGGATATGAATCACATTTATATACAAATATAAACCCTGGAAAGACTATGTTACTATTGGTGATATGAATCACATTTATACACAAATATAAACCCTGGAAAGACTATGTTACTATTGGTGATATGAATGACATTTATATACAAATATAAACCCTGGAAAGACTATGTTACTATTTGTGATATGAATGACATTTATATACAAAAAGTAACGCTTCTCCCGTTACTTACCTTAGCCCAATCCCGCGATACAATAACTGACGTAAGCGAGATTACGTCAGTTATTGCATCGCGGGATCGGGCAAAGGTAAGGAGCGGGACTTTAATGCTCAACAACCCGAAGCGTTAAGTTTCACGCTACAAAGAAGCGCAAAACTTACAACGGGTTTTGGATCGTTAGCACAGCGCTATTTCCAAAAACATTCGCTGTTCCGGCTGCCGGAACAGGGGGTCTGGATGCTTTTGGCTCTGTTCTGGTCGTCAAAACAGGGGTCTGGACCCCTTTGGCTCTATTCTGGCTGCGGGAACAAGGGTCTGGATGCTTTTGGCTCTGTTCTAGCTGCTGGAACGGGAGTCTGGACCCCTTTGGCTCGTTTCTGGCCACTGGAACAGGGTTTTACACCCTGGGAACTCTTATCTGGCTGCCAGAATGGGGTTCTGAACCCTGGGAACTCTGTTCTGACCACCATAACAGGGTTTTGCACCCCAAAAACTCTGCTCTGGCTGCCAGAATGGGTTTTGTTCTGGTGGCCAGAATTGATTTTCATCAGCCTAATGTGACAATCTATCTAGATCCACCTGTAACCATTGCATATCCTCTAAAGTTTTTAATGGTAAGCAAAGTTTTCTGTTGTTGGCAAACACAGAATCCTTGCTGACAATACCTACAGTCTATATTGATGAAGCCCTGTTAACAACAACTCTCTGGTTCCTATCCATTAACCAACGTTCTATTATCAAAAATCCAAGTATACTACATCTATATAGTGCATATAGTCTGGGTGTGTTAGTTTTTAGCACTGCTTTATGCGTGTGTATAAAGCAGTGAGTGTGCACTAGTGTTTGTATTCATTTACATGTGTGCTTGTGTGTATAAGTGTAGGAATGTGTGTAGAGGTGTATGTGTATATGTTGTACATAAATGTTTGGGAGTATATGGAGCCGAGTGTGTGTTTAGCACAATAGTGCTTATTAGTGCTTATATGTATGTATGTATGTAAATTGTGTTTATGTATGTAAATGTGTTTCTGTTCCTGTGTGTGTATGTGGGCTTGTGTGTATCAGTGAGTGTGCAGCTGTGTATCTGTGTGTTTGAATGTGCAGCAGTAAATGTCTGTGTAGAGGGTATAAGTAGCAGATAGAGGGACAGGCAGAGGGACAGATGGAGGGACATGAAGGACAGATGGAGGGACATGCAGAAGGAGAGATTGAGGGACAGGCAGGGGCACAGATAGAGAGACAGACATTGGGACAAACAAAGGACAGGCAGAGGGACAGATAAGACAGACAAAGGGAAAAACAAAACAAAACAATACTGTTCATTTGCAATTATTTTTATCTATTAATGAAATAAAAAATCCCGGTAAAAATAAAAATCGGAACTGGACCGAAACCGCAAAAAGTCCATTGCCTCCAGCGAGAAAGGGGGGAGGGGTTTCCGGTGATTCCAGTCATGTTCTGACTTTTAAATGAACTCTAGTTACTGTCCGCACTGCAGGTAAGTAAAATCCGGAACCGCACCAGAACACAATGACAGGTGCATTCCGGCTCAATGTGAAAAAGCCGGAACAAAGTAGAAATGATCAG
The DNA here is from genome assembly GCA_019447015.1 of Hymenochirus boettgeri. Lineage (NCBI taxonomy): Eukaryota > Metazoa > Chordata > Amphibia > Anura > Pipidae > Hymenochirus > Hymenochirus boettgeri. The sequence goes on along the minus strand of CM033470.1, from coordinate 319,763,647 downwards.
TGCACTAAAGAGCAGAGCACAAGGATTATCTGCACATCGGCAGAAGCAGCACCTGAAGCTTATGTGAGTGGGGACACTGACACTGGGGGTGGGAGGTGGGGTGCTGGGGCCCTACCTACTTTTGTGTGCTGGGAACCTACCTACTTTTATCTCCCTCTGTCACCCTACCTGTCCCTTTATCTGTCCCCCTGCCTGTGTCTCTCTCTGTCACCCTGTCTGTCCCTTTGCCTGTCGCACTATCTGTCCCCTGCCTATAGGACAGGCAAAGGAACAGATAGAGAGACAAGCAAGGGGGCAGATAGAGTGATAGGCAGAAGGACAGACAGGGGGCAAATAGAGGGACAGGCAGGGGCACAGATAGGGGGACAGGAAAAGGAACAGATAGAGGGACAGGTAGAAGGACAGACAGGGAGACAGATAGAGGGACAGGTAGAAGGACAGACAGGGAGACAGATAGAGGGACAGGCAGGGGGACAGATAGAGGGACAGGCTGGGGGACAGATAGAGGGACAGGCTGGGGAACAGATAGAAGGAAAGGCAGGGGAAAAATAGAGGGACAGACAGAGGAAATGATGGAGGAACAAGCAGGAGGGCCGATAGAGGGACAGACAGAAGGACAGGCAGGGGATAGATAGAGAGACAGGCAGGGGGACAGATAGAGGGACAGGCAGGGGACAGAAAGAGGGACAGGCAGGGGGACAGATAGAGGGACCGGCAGAGGAACAAGCAGGAGGACTGATAGAGGGACAGGAAGAAGGACATACAGAGGGCAGATGGAGGGACAGACAGGGGACAGGCAGAGATGCAAAAGAAGGGAAAGGCAGGGGAACAGATAAAGGGACAGGTATAAGGACAGACGGGGACAGATAGAAGGATAGGCAAGAAGACAGATAGAAGGACAGGCAAAGGAGCAGAAAGATGGACTGTCAGGGGGGCAGAGAGAGGGACAGGCAGGGAGACAGATATAGGGACAGATAGAGGGACTGGCAGGGAGACAGATATAGGGACAGACGGGGACAGATAGAGGGGCTGGCAGGGGGACAGGCAGGGGGATAGACAGAGGGGCAAAGAGGGGGACAGGCAGGGGGCCAGACAGAGGGACAGGCAGGGGCACAGATGGAGAAACAGGTAGAAGGAAAGACAGAGGGACAGATAGAAGGACCGACAGAGGTTGCAAAAGATGGACAGGCAAGGGGGGGCAGATAGAGGGACAGGCAGGGGGACAGATCGAGGGACAGGAGGGGGAACATGATAGCGGGACGGCAGCAGGGGGCGACGATAGAGGGACAGGCAGGGGGGGACAGATGAGGGAAAGCAAGGGGGACGATGGAGGGACGGCAGCGGGACAGATAGACGGAACAGCAGTAGGCAGCGCTAGGGACGGCAGGGGGACCAGATTATAGGACAGGCAGGGGGGGACAAGGAGAGGGCCAAAGCGGGGACAGGCCTTGGGGGCAAGACTGGGGCCAGGCCAGGGGAACGAGATGGGGGGGACAGTTAGAAAGGACAGGATTAGAGGGATCAGGGCCAGGGCCCGAGAACAGATAGCGGGCCAGGCGGGGGACGATTAGAAGGAACAGCGCAAGGAGGCAGATCTAGGGAAGACGGGGACAGAAAAGATAGCGGGCCTGGCAGGGATACAGAATAGAGGGACGACGGGGAGACAGAGAGGGGACTGGCAGGGGGAAAGGCCAGGGGGGTTATAGACAGAGGGGCAAAGAGGGGGAATGAGGGGGCCCAGACAGAGGGTTAGGAGGGGGACAGACAGAGGGACGGCAGAGGAACAGAATGGAGAAAACAGGTAAAGGATCGCCAGAGGGACAGCTAGAAGGACAGGCCAGAAGCGGTGCAAAAAAAAGATGGACAGACAGGAGGAGGGAAGGCAGCAGCAGAGAACCAGATGCGAGAGAAACAGGTAGAAGGATTATGACAGAGGCGACAGATAGAAGCGACAGGCAGACAGAGGGACAGATCGAGGAAGGCGGGGGCCAGATAGAGGGACAGGCAGGGAGGGATGGGGACAGATAGATAGAGGGACGGCCAGGGGGGACCGATAGAGGGTCAGGCAGGTGGACGATAGAGGACAGGCGGTGGACAGATAAGGGGACAGGGGGGGGCAAGGGGGACAGGAGTAGAGGGAACAGGCAGGGGGGACAGATCGAGGGAAAGCAGGGGGGAAGATAGAGGGACGGCAGGGGACAGATCGCAGATAGAGGGAACAGCAAAGGAGGCCGATATAGGCGGACAGGCGGGTGGGACGATTAGAGGGGACTTGCAGGGAGACCAGGATATGGAGGGACAGAAACGGGACGAATTAGAGGGAACTGGCAGGGGACAGATGTAGAGGAGGGACAGCGGGGACAGCGAGGACAGCCCAGGTGATAGGACAGAGGCCAGAAAAGAGGGGGACACGGCAGGGGGCCAGGGAGAGGGAAAGGCAGAGGCACAGCTGGAGGAACGCGAAAACAGGTAGCGGAGAGACAGAGGACAGATAGAAGGACAGGCAGAGGTGCAAAAAGATGGACAGGCAAGGGGGCAGATAGGGGGACAGGCAGGGAGACAGATAGAGGGACAGGCAGGGGGACAGATAGAGGGACAGGCAGGGGGACAGATAGAGGGACAGGCAGGGGGACAGATAGAGGGAACAGCAAGGAGGCAGATATAGGGACAGGCGGGGGACAGATAGAGGGACAGGCAGGGGGACAGATAGAGGGACAGGCAGGGGACAGAAAGAGGGACAGGCTGGGGGACAGATAGAGGGACAGGCAGGGGGACAGATAGAGGGACAGACAGAGGAACTGATGGAGGAACAAGCAGGAGGGCCGATACATAAGGCAATATTGGTGCGGGTGAAGTCAAAGAGGAAAATAAGCAAAAATTTAGTGGACTTAGTGGAGGAAAATATTTTAAACACAATAGAATTTTGTTACAAATAGAGATGTTTTGAAAATGCGAGTTTTGTTTCTGTTTTTGGATTTTCGAATTCTGAGTGAATAAGGGTATAAAAGTAAACTAAACAGAAGGTCAGGCACCTGGGAATGGTCAGGGGGGAAAACGTACTGTCATATCACCAAAACGAAATAACATTTTCTATTTTGAGCTTCCATGTATATATTCAAAGTCGTACTTCCTTCCGTCACCTCAAAAGTAGCCTTGGATATTCAGTAAACCCTCAAAAGTAGCCTTGGATTTCAGTTAACCCTAAAAAAGTAGGCCTTGGATATTCAGTTAACCCTCAAAAGTAGCCTTGGATATTCAGTAACCCTCTCAAAGTGCCTGATTTCATAAACCTCAAAGTAGCCTTGGATATTCAGTAACCCTCAAAGTGTAATCCTGAAAATCAATCAATATATATATAAACGAAACCCCACCATCCCCTTCACAAAAAGAAGATATCTGCACATCTATATAGTAAAAGTAATACTTATATAGTACAGACTTTAGGACTGTGAGTGTATTAGACGTTGATTGTTACATAGAGAATTGCTTGTACCGCTCTACTTGTATACAAAATAGATATTCTTTCCTTTGATAAATCTTTGCACTGTTTTTGTTAGATAGTGACAGGTTAACACGCTATTATTATATTAGATTTTTAATTGTTTTTAAACAAGTTAGGAGGTATTTGGGTAGATAGTGTCCTGATGAGAGGATGTCAACTTCGCACAAATCCGTCCCGTCCGGCACCCTTAAAATTAAAATACCCTTGAAAATACGAGATTTTTCGTATTTTCGAAATTACGAGTTTTCCATCACGTTTTTTCGGGAATTTTCGAAATTACGAGTTTTCATGTATTTTCAAAATTGCATTTTCGAAAATACATAATCCTCCTAATTCTTCGAAAATTTTCAAAAATATGTATGTATGAATTTAAGAAAATCCTGTATTTTTCGAAATTTTCGAAAATACGTGTTTTAAACCCGTAATTTTCGAAAAATTTTCGAAAAAATACGCGAAAACTCGAATTTTGAACATTTTTTCGAAACTGCAAAAAAATCCGAATGGAAGTTCGATGCGAAAATCCGGAAAATCCGCCATTCGCGGACGGTGATAGTCCGCGCAGATCCGTGTCAGATCCGCAAACGGGCCTCCCTAGTCCTGAATGTTAAATAAAGGATTTTTACTTTTACTATATAGAGTGTGCAATTGCTTCTTTGTGAGGGGATTCTGTGGGTTCTTTTATATATATTGTAATATATATCCCTATCTAGCACCTCCCCTAAATATTCCAGTATTGGAAGGGTAAACATAATCATTAATACTGTTTCTGTACATCACTAGTGCCCTAATCTCAAATTTTGTTTCTCTGAAAGCAGAATCAGGAACCCCGATAGTAACTCCATATTTAAAGATTTATCAAAAATACAGATTTTACAAGATCCAAAAGTACCCAATCGGTTCCAAAGGAATATGGACCACAGTGGGATGGGACGGATCCCATCCCTACTGTATTTTCAAGGAAATGTAATTTAAAGTAATTTTTCAGTTTTAAAATGGTTAAAATCAACATAAGGAAGCACTATCAGATATACGGGCTTCGTTAATAAGAGGTGCAAAAAAAAAAAACTTGCTAATGTCTGATTAGTTGCTGCAGATTAAGAACATGGCAAAATCTGCACCTTTTATTAAACCACATCAGGGAGATTCAATAAAAGTTCTATAATTAAAAATGGTGCTAATTTGCCCAAACCAATCAGATGTTAGCTTTCAAATGTTAGATAACATCTGATTGGTTGGGGCAAAATTAGCACCATTTTTAATGATAGGACTTTTATTGAATCTCCCTTATAGTGATATAAGCTGGGCATAACATCAATGTCTTGTCTGGAATGCAGTACAGACCAGCCCTTCAGTGTAGGGTGTTTTGGAAGCATGTTCCCTTAGGAAAGAATGCCAGTCCAGCATTATCCCACATGTGATTTATGTTGTAAAACCAAATTTCACCACCTCATCCAAATGGCTTTTCTCAATACACAATACCCTTTTTCTCATACCAGAGTGGGAGGGACAACATCACCTGACATCACCTCATCCTGACCTAATTATGTCCAATTTCAAAACGGCAGTAGAAAACAACATTTAAGAAAAACTGGTCTGTTAAGTTACTGGGCTAAAGATGTATAAATTACATTGCGTTGTACATAAAGGTTGTTATTCTCTCTGTCCAAAATCTGTACTTCACAGTCTTTCATAGTGTGGACTTTTTTCATCTTAGCTTCTTACTTCTTGAGTTGGGCCATGGACTACCTTTTAGCTTTCTTCATCTTTATTTCCACACTCTAATCTTGCCAAACTTCTGAAATCGTTGCTTACTGTGCTTGTTCTTACCATCTCAAATTGTTGGTGTAAATTATACTTCTATTGTTCTATTGGTGTTTACAGCAAATTCGATCATATCCACGATTTCCTAGTGACATTCACGTTCCACGGTATATATCCACAGCATTTTAGAAATAGCTTATTCATTTACATTAGGCCTTAACCTAATTACTATTACTATTTTAAAATTACTATGTGTTCTGTTTGGGTCTTCACTATAGCTGTAAGAAAACCTTCCCTTATATTATTTTTGACCAGAGACACTAAGAATATTCTAAAAGCATAATACTATTATGCTTACTGTCAACCTTTTTTTTTAAGTGCAAATATCCAATACATAAAAATCACAGGGGACTTCTTTCCATTTTGTTTTACGTAGCTGTGAAGATAATGTTCTTTATTAGTATATATCACAACTTCTTCTCTGTGCTTCTTAATGAACTGAGGTAATATCTACTATATAAAGTAGAAATCTGTATGTATGTAATTGTATGTATGTATGTATGTATGCGCTCACCTCACTGCCACGCCCCTGAATGCATCCACATAAGGGCGACAGGTTCAGTTTGACCAATAAAAATCCTGCATGTCACTTGGCAGAGTGTGATTCCCCTTCAGTAACTTCAGATGAAGGGCCCTAGGCTCTGTGTGCTGCTGCCCAACTTCAACAAACAGACACAAACAGTGTATGTACACTACACAACTGCACACACACGAACAACAGCTTCTATAACAGAGGAAACAGATTTCCCTTAACGTCTATCACACACATTACAATTTGCTCCTGGAAGGTTTTCAATATAAACCCTGGAAAGTCTATGTTACTATTGGTGATATGAACCACATTATTTAGAAATATAAACCCTGGAAAGACTATTGTTACTATTGGTGATATGAATGAATTTTATATACAAATATAAACCCTGGAAAGACTATGTTTCAGTTGGGGATAGAATCACATTTATATACAATCATAAACCCTGGAAAGACTATGTTACTATTGGTGATATGAATCACATTTATACACAAATATAAACCCTGGAAAGACTATGTTACTATTGTGTATGAATGACATTTATATACAAATATAAACCCTGGAAAAGACTATGTTACTATTTGTGATATGAATGACATTTATATACAAAAAGTAACGCTTCTCCGTTACTTTACCTTAGCCCAATCCCGCGAACAATAACTGACGTAAGCGAGATTACGTCAGTTTATTGCATCGCGGGATCGGGCAAAGTAAGGACGGGACTTTAATGCTCAACAACCCACACTTGTTAATTTCATCCGCTACAAAGAAGCGCAAACTTACAAACGGTTTTGATCGTTAGCACAGCGCGTATTTCCAATCGCTGTGCAGGGCCAGGTCGTTTTTTAGCTTATGCATTCCGGCTTTTACACACAGCCGGAATGAACCTGGGACATGTTGTCCGCCGCGGTTCCGGCTATAATTACCAGGTTTCCGGACAGTTATTTAGCAAGAAGGCACATGGACGGAATCGCCGGAACCGCTGGGTTAGTAAGTCCTCCTCTAGCTGGGGGGCAGATGGACTTTTTGCGGTTCGGTTCCGCGTTTCCGGCTCCGCTTTTATTTTTACCGCAAAACTGACTCAAAGTCTTTCAGAGTGGACTTTTTCATCTAGCTTCTTACTTTTGAGTTGGGCCATGGTACGACCATTTTAGCTTTATTCATCTTGATATTCAACCACTCTAATTCTTGCCAAAACTTCTGAAACGTTGTTATTGTCCTTGTTCTACCATCTAAAATGGTTGGGGAAATTATGACTCATTGTTCTATTATTGGGTGTTTACAGCCAATTCTGACAATATCCACGATTTCCTAGTACATTCACGTTCCACGGTATATTCCACAGCATTTTAGAAAGAGCTATTCATTTACATTAGGCCTTAACCTATAATTAACGTACTATGTTAAAAGTAGATGTGTCTGTTGGGCTCTTCACTATAGCTGCTAAGAAAACCTTCCCTTATATTCTTTTTGACAGGGACACTAAGAATATTCTAAAGCATAATACTATTATGCGTACTGTCACTTTTTTTTTAGTGCCAAATATACAAATACATTAAAAAATCACAGGGACTTCTCTTCCATGTTGTTTACGTAGCTGATTGAAGAATCACTTTCTTAGTAGGATTATATCACCACTTCTTCTATGTGCTTCTTAATGAACTGACGGTAAAATCTAATATAAAGAGTAGAATATTGTATGATGGTATGTATGTATGTATGATGTATGTTGCGCTCACCTCACTGCCACGCCCTGAATGCATTCCAATAATGGCGAAAGGTCAGTTGACCAATAAAAAATCCGGCATGGCACTTAGCAGAGTGTGATTCCCCAATCAGTAACTCAGGGAAGGGCCTGGCTATCTGTGTGCTGCTGCCCAACTTCAACACACAGACACAAAACAGTGTAATGTAAGCTACACAAGCTGCACACACAGAACAACAGCTCTATACAGAGGAAAACAAGAGTTTCCACTAACGTCATAACACATTACAATTGCCCTGGAAGGTTTTCAAATATAAACCTGCGAAAGTCTATGTACTATGGTGATATGAACCACATTTTATATAGAAATATAACCCTGGAAGACTACGTTACTATGGGTGATATGAATGATGAAATTATTACAATATAAACAATGGAAAAGACATGTTTTTTTTTTGTTGATATGTGTGATTGATGAATGACATTTAATTAAAAATACAAACCATGGAAAGACTAGTTACTAGGGGCGTGATATGAATCACATTTATATAAACAAATATAAACCCTGGAAAGACATGATATGGGGATATGAATGACATTCTATAAAATTAAACCTGGAAAGGCTATGTTACTAGTGATGATCTGAAGGGATATTTAATACAAAAAGTAACGCGTCTCCCGTGACGTACCTTAGCAATCCGCCGATACAATAACTGAGTTAAGCGAGGATTACGGCAGGTAGTTTGAATCGCGGGATCGGGCAAGGTAAGGAGTCGTGGACTTTAATGCTCAAAAACCGAAGCGTTAGTTCACGCTAACAGAAGCGCCCAAATGACAAGGGTTTTGGATCGTCTAGCACCGCGCTATTTCCAAAACACACAACGGGTTTTGGATCGTTAGCACAGCGCTATTTCCAAAAACATTCGGAAATGTCACTGTGCTCGAAAAGCCGTCCAAAACCCAGGTTAACCCAAATTTTTTTAGGGTTAACGTGGGTTTTAGACGGAAAAGGGTCATATTGAATCTCCCCCTATGTTACTATTGGTGATATGAATGACATTTATATACAAATATAATTGAAAAAGCGACCTGTGCTAACGATCCAAAACCCGTTGGTAAGTTTTGCGCTTCTTTGTAGCGTGAAATTAACGCTTCGGGTTGTTGAGCATTAAAGTCCCGCTCCTTACCTTTGCCCGATCCCGCGATGCAATAACTGACGTAATCTCGCTTACGTCAGTTATTGTATCGGGATTGGGCTAAGGTAAGTAACGGGAGAAGCGTTACTTTTTGTATATAATGTCATTCATATCACAAATAGTAACATAGTCTTTCCAGGGTTTATATTGTATATAAATGTCATTCTTATCACAATAGAACATAGTCTTTCCAGGGTTTATATTGTGTATAAATGTGATTCATATCACCAATAGTAACATAGTCTTTCCAGGGTTTATATTGTGTAATAAATGTGATTCATATCCCCAATTGCAACATAGTCTTTCCAGGGTTTATTTGTATATAAATTTCATTCATATCACCAATAGTAACATTAGTCTTTCCAGGGTTTATATTTCTATATAAATTGTGGTCATATCACCAATAGGAAATAGACTTTCCAAGGGTTTATATTTGAAACCTTCCAGGAGCAAATATGTGTGTTATAGACGTTAAGGGGAAATATTGTTTCCTCTGAGTTCAGAAGCTGTTGTTCTGTGTGTGCAGTTGTGTAGTGTACATTACACTGTTGTGTCTGTGTTGTTTGAAGTTGGGCAGCAGCACACAGAGCCTAGGCCTTCATCTGAGTTACTGAATTGGGGAATCACACTCTGCAAGTGACATGAGGATTTTATTGGTCAAAGAACTGTCGCCATTATGTGGATGCATTCAGGGGCGTGGCAGTGAGGTGAGCGCATACATACATACATACATACACATAACATACAAGATTTCTACTTTAAGTAGATTATTACCTCAGTTCATTAAGAAGCACGAGAAGAAGTTGTGATATATACTAATAAAGAACATATTCTTCACAGCTACGTAAAACAAAATGGAAAGAAGTCCCCTGTGATTTTATGTATTGTATATTTGCACTTAAAAAAAAAGGTTGACAGTAAGCATAATAGTATTATGCTTTAGAATATTCTTAGTGTCTCTGGTCAAAAATAATATAAGGGAAGGTTTCTTACAGCCTATAGTGAAGACCCAAACAGAACACATAGTAATTTAACATAGTAATAGTAATTAGGTTAAGGCCTAATGTAAAGGAATAAGCTTTTCTAAAATGCTGTGGAATATACCGTGGAACGTGAATGTACATAGGAAAATCGTGGATATTGATCAGAATTTGCTGTAAACACCCAATAGAACAATAGAAGTATAATTTACACCAACAATTTGAGATGTAAGAAACAAGCACAGTAAGCAACGATTTCAGAAGTTTGGCAAATTAGAGTGTGGAATATAAAGATGAAGAAAGCTAAAATGGTAGTCCATGGCCCAACTCAAGACAGTAAGAAGCTAAGATGAAAAAAGTCCCACTATGAAAGACTGTGAAGTTACAGATTTTGGACAGAGAGAATACCAACCTTTATGTACAAGCAATGTAATTTTACATCTTTAGCCCAGTAACTTAACAGACCAGTTTTTCTAAATGTTGTTTTTTTCTACCAGTGTTTGCAAATTGGACATAAATATGGTCAGGTGATGGGTGATGTCAGGTGATTGTCCCTCCCACTCTGGTATGAGAAAAGGGGTATTGTGTATTAGAAAAGCCATTTGGATGAGTGGTGAAATTTGGTTTTACAACATAAATCACATGTGGGATAATGCTGGCAATGCATTCTTTCCTAAGGGAACCATGCTTCCTAAAACACTACACTGAAGGGCTGGTCTGTACTGCATTCCAGACAAGACATTGATGTTATGCCAGCTATCACTATAAGGGAGATCAATAAAAGTCCTACATTAAAAATGGTGCTAATTTTGCCCCAACAATCAGATGTTATCTAACATTTTGAAAGCTAAACATCTGATTGGTTTGGGAAAAATAGCACCATTTTAATAAAGAACTTATTGAATCTCCCTGATGGGTTTAATAAAAGGTGCAGATTTTGGCCATGTTCTTTAATCTGCAGCAAACTAATCAGACATTAGCAATGTTTTTTTTTTTTTGCACCTCTATTAACGAAGCCCGTAATCTGATAGGTCTTCCTTATGTTGATTTTAAACCATTTTAAAACTGGAAAATTACTTTAAATTTACATTTCCTTGAAACTACAGTAGGGATCCGGGAATCCTTTCGCCCCTTTTTTCAACCCATCAATACTGTAGGTACCTATTTACTGTGAAACATTCGTAAATGTCACTGTGCTCGAAAACCGTCCAAAACCCAGGTTAACCCAAATTTTTTTAGGGTTAACGTGGGTTTTAGACGGAAAAGGGTCATATTGAATCTCCCCCTATGTTACTATTGGTGATATGAATGACATTTATATACAAATATAAACCCTGGAAAGTCATGTTACTATTGGTGAATGAATGACATTTATATACAAATATAAACCCTGGAAAGACTATGTTACTATTGGTGACATGAATCACATTTATATACAAATATAAACCCTGGAAAGTCTGTGTACTATTGGTGATATGAATCACATTTATATACAAAAATAAACCCCGGAAAGACTATGTTACTATTGGTGATATGAATCACATTTATACACAAATATAAACCCTGGAAAGTCTATGTTACTATTGGTGATAGAATCACATTTATACACAAATATAAACCCTGGAAGTCTATGTTACTATTGGTGATATGAATGACATTTATATACAAAATAAACCCGGAAAGACTATGTTACTATTGGAGATATGAATCACATTTATACACAATATAAACCCTGGAAAAGCATATGTTACTATCAGTGATATGAATCACATTTATATACAAATATAAACCCTGGAAAGTCTATGTTACTATTGGTGTATGAATGACATTTATAGCAAATATAAAACCTGGAAAGACTGTGTTTATTGGTGATATGAATGACATTTATATACAAATATAACCCTGGAATGACTATGTTACTATTGGGATATGAACACATTTATATACAAATATAAACCCTGGAAAGACTATGTACTATTGGTGATATGAATGACATTTATATGCAAAAAAAACCCTGGAAAGACTATGTTACTATTGGTGATATGAATGACATTTATATACTAATATAAACCCTGGGAAGACTATGTTACTATCAGTGATATGAATCACATTTATATACAAATTAAACCTGGAAAGGCTATGTTCTATTGGTGATATGAATACATAAACCTGGAAAGAATATGTTACTATTGGTGATATGAATCACATTATATACAAAATATAAACCCTGGAAAGACTATGTTACTATTGGTGATATGAATGACATTTATATACAATTAAACCCTGGAAAGACTATGTTACTAATGGTGATATGAATACATTTTACACAAATATAAACCCTGGAAAGTCATGTTACTATTGGTGATATGAATCACATTTATATACAAATATAAACCCTGGAAAGACTATGGACTATTGGTGATATGAATCACATTTATATACAATATAACCCTGAAAGACTATGTTACTATCAGTGATATGAATGACATTTATATGCAAATATAAAAACTGGAAAGACTATGTTACTATTGGTGATAGGATCACATGTATATACAAATATAAACCCTGGAAAGACTATGTTACTATCAGTGATATGAATGACATTTATATACAAATATAAACCTGGAAAGACTATGTTACATTGGTGATATAAATGACATTTATATACAATTATAAACCTGGAAAGACTATGTTAATATCGGTGATATGAATCACATTTATATACAAAATATAAACCCTGGAAAGACTATGTTACTATTGGTGATATGAATCACATTTATAACAAATATAAACCCTGGAAAGACTATGTTACTATTGGTGATATAATGACATTATATACAATTATAACCCTGGAAAGACTATGTTACTATCGGTGATATGAATCACATTTATATACAAATATAAACCCTGGAAAGACTATGTTACTATTGGTGATATGAATACATTTAATACAAATATAAACCCTGGAAAGCTATGTTACTATTGGTGATATGAATCACATTATATACAAATAAAACCCTGGAAAGACTATGTTGCATAGGGGATATGAATCACATTTATATACAAATATAAACCCGAAAGACTATGTTACTATGGTGATATGAATCACATTTATACACAAATATAAACCCTGGAAAGACTATGTTACTATTGGTGATATGAATGACATTTATATACAAATATAAACCCTGGAAAGACTATGTTACTATTTGTGATATGAATGACATTATATACAAAAAGTAACGCTTCTCCCGTTACTTACCTTAGCCCAATCCCGCGATACAATAACTGACGTAAGCGGAATTACGTCAGTTATTGCATCCGGGATCGGGCAAAGGTAAGGAGCGGGACTTTAATGCCCAACACCCGAAGCGTTAAGTTTCACGCTACAAGAGCGCATAAATTACAACGGGTTTGGATCGTTAGCACAGCGCTATTTCCAAAAACATTCGTAAAGTCACTGTGCTCGAAAAGCCGTCCAAAACCCAGGTTAACCCAAATTTTTTAGGGTTAACGTGGGTTTTAGACGGAAAGGGTCATATTGAATCTCCCCTATGTTACTATTGGTGATATGAATGACATTTATATACAAATAAAACCCTGGAAAGTCTATGTTACTATTGGTGATATGAATGACATTTATATACAAATTAAACCCTGGAAAGACTATGTTACTATTGGTGACATGAATCACATTTATATACAAATATAAACCCTGGAAAGTCTGTGTTACTATTGGTGATATGAATCACATTTTATACAAATATAAACCCCGGAAAGACTATGTTATATGGTGATATGAATCACATTTATACACAAATATAAACCCTGGAAAGTCTATGTTACTATTGGTGATATGAATCACATTTATACACAAATAAACCCTGGAAAGTCATGTTACTATTGGTGATATGAATGACATTTATATACAAATATAAACCCCGGAAAGACTATGTTACTATTGAGATATGAATCACATTTATACACCAAATATAAACCCTGGAAAGACTATGTTACTATCAGTGATAGAATCACATTATATACAAAATATAAAACCCTGGAAAGTCTATGTTACTATTGGTGATATGAATGACATTTATGCAAATATAAAACCTGGAAAGACTGTGTTACTATTGGTGATATGAATGACATATATACAAATATAAACCCTGGAATGACTATGTTACTATTGGGGATATGAATCACATTTATATACAAATAAACCCTGGAAAGACTATGTACTATTGGTGATATGAATGACATTATAATGCAAATATAAACCCTGGAAAGACTATGTTACTATTGTGATTGAATGACATTTTATACTATATAAACCCTGGAAAGACTATGTTACTATCAGTGTATGAATCACATTTATATACAATATAAACCTGGAAAGGCTATGTTACTATTGGTGATATGAATGACATAAACCCTGGAAAGACTATGTTACTATTGGTGATATGAATACCATTTATATACAAATATAACCCTGGAAAGACTATGTTACTATTGGATATGAATGCATTTATATCAAATATAAACCCTGGAAGACTATGTTACTAATGGTGATATGAATCACATTTTATACACAAATATAAACCCTGGAAAGTCTATGTTACTATGGTGATATGAATCACATTTATAACAAATATAAACCCTGGAAAGACTATGTTACTATTGGTGATATGAATCACATTATATACAAAAATATAAACCCTGGAAGACTATGTTACTATCAGTGATATGAATGAACATTATATGCAAATATAAAACCTGGAAAGACTATGTTACTATTGGTGATATGAATCACATTTATATACAAATATAAACCCTGGAAGACTATGTACTATCAGTGATATGAATGACATTTATATACAAATATAAACCCTGGAAAGACTATGTTACTATTGGTGAATAAATGACATTTATACAATTATAAACCTGGAAAGACTAGTTTACTATCGGTGATGAATCACATTTATATACAAATATAAACCCTGGAAAGACTATGTTACTATTGGTGATATGAATCACATTTATATACAAATATAAACCCTGGAAAGACTATGTTACTATTGTGATATAAATGACATTTTATAACATTATAAACCCTGGAAAGACTATGTTACTATCGGTGATATGAATCACATTTATATACAAATATAAACCCTGGAAAGACTATGTTACTATTGGTGATATGAATCACTTTATAACAAATATAAACCCTGGAAAGCCTTGTTACTATTGGTGATATGAATCACATTTATATACAAATATAAACCCTGGAAAGACTATGTACTATTGGTGATATGAATCACTTTATATACAAATATAAACCCTGGAAAGTCTGTGTTACTATTGGTGATATGAATGACATTTATTATACAAATATAAACCCTGGAAAGACTATGTTACTATTGGGGATATGAATCACATTTATATACAAATAAAACCCTGGAAAGACTATGTACTATCTGTGATATGAATCACATTTATATACAAATATAAACCCTGGAAAGACTATGTTACTTGGGGAATGAATCACATATTATACAAATATAAACCCTGGAAAGACTATGTTACTATCTGTGATATGAATGACATTTATATACAAATATAACCCTGGAAAGACTATGTTACTATCAGTGATATGAAGACATTTATATACAAATATAAAACCCTGGAAAGACTATGGTACTATTGGTGATATAAAGACTTTATATACAAATATAAACCCTGGAAAGACCATGTTACTATTGGTGATATGAATGACATTTATATACAAATATAAACCCTGGAAAGACTATGTTACTATTGGTGATATGAATCACATTTATATACAAATATAAACCCTGGAAAGACTATGTTACTATCGGTGATATGAATCACATTTATGTACAAATATAAACCCTGGAAAGACTGTTACTATTGGGGATATGAATCACATTTATATACAAATATAAACCCTGGAAAGACTATGTTACTATTGGGGATATGAATCACATTTATATACAAATATAAACCCTGGAAAGACTACCGTATGTGCTATACTTCCCTCAAGCAATGTCACCTCCTCAACTCATAACTAATAAATACATGACGTACATTACCCACTGTGCACTTCTTTCCCCTGTCTCTTCCATCTAAGCCAAACCACACCTGCACGTAACAAATACTATACCCACGTGTACACGGGCAACACCGGGTACAACTGCTAATAAACAATAAATCAGCACCATAACGTTAAACATTTGTTTAGCCAACAAGGATTATACTTATAAATGAATGACACAATAAATAACAACTTATTGTGGTCATAGACGCAACAACAAAGCCGTACAATCCATGGATCAAATGATCGGATTGGCTGATGATAAAAAAATATTCAACTTGCTTGATAGGAAAATTATTCGGACAATCATTGGCCCATTGTCCTTACACAATTCGACAATCGTTAAAATATTGTAATATTGCAATATCGTATGACCATAATCTTGACCATAATCTTTGCATCTACACTAAAGTGCTTCTAGGTTTTCTGATCCCATGGAAGAGAGAATAATTGTAAGATTAGCTAGCTGCAAATTGATCAACCAATTAATGTGCAACCTGGGGACAGCATACCAAGAACCTTGACTTTTGAATGTGGTAGCTAAGCTCACCATAGGTAATTTGGTAGTTATCATAAAGATGTGATGTACAACATATGAACAATTTTAATGCACTCACATTCGTAAAGTTACAGTATATACAGAGTTATTTTATTTATTTGTTTCCTTACAGCAACTCTTTGGATTGAGAGTAAGATTTATTTTCCTTATTTACATTCTCTTCTCAAAGACCAGTGCTTAATTAATACATTTCAGGTATATGGGTTTAGAGTTAATTAAGATGGATAATTGTCTTGCTTCTTAATATTGAGGATGTTTTAACTCTACTATTTGTATGCTACATGAGCCTCCTGTCCTTGAGGCTAATTATTCATGCATACCTATTGAGAAAAATGAGAAGTTTTGTAGGAAACATAACTGGACAGACTATTTAACCTCTACATTCTCTTTAAGGGGATTGGCTGCAGCTCAATAATAGGTGCATCTGTTTTTGGAGGAAGATCTTTAGAAGGTTGTCAGATATAATGTAAAAAAATAGTATGGGGAGGTTATGGCAAAATACAGTCTTGTAATGTGTGATGTGTCGGTGAAATTTAGGTATCTTAACTGATTGACTTGCTAAAAAGGTTGTAATACTTTACCTCATTTTAATATTTAATTACATACATGTAAGCAGTACTTACTCTAAGGTGTGGATTGCTACATGTCTTTAAATCCTCTTTTCATCTGACCTGACTTTTGTTTAAAACAGAGCATACTCCTCTTTTCATCTGACCTGACTTTTGTTTAAAACAGAGCATGCTCAGTAATCACTATGAGACAGCAATGGGAGAGGAAATGTCCTACCATGCACATTTTACACATACCAACTGTCACCAATCCAGTTACAGAAAAACTGCACACCATCAATATTATGATAGCAAGGCCATTGATTGACAGCTGAAATGTAAGATGCTTCAGATCAAAACAAAAAATGAAACTGGTAGTTCCAGTCACAAGCAATTTTATTTAAAAAAAACATATTAAATATGCAGTAGATTTAGAATTTTACTCCTCCTTTAGGTTTAAATCTCATTTATAGATAGTGCCATTTAGAAGATTTGATGCCTCTCCAAAGTTTTAATTAAAAACTGCTAATGATCCAGAATAAGTGCCCCATCACTTGGTACCCTCACACTAAAAATACATGTTACTTGACATGAAACTGTTAACTGTTAATGGATGAATGTAATCAATGTATCTTGTCTTTCTATGCAATCCCTAATGAAAAATACAAAGTAAAAACTACAGTGCAGAGAAGGGTCGGCCTTAGGTTAATAGCACCCTGTGCAAAATTTGCTACTGGTTCCTAGCATCCCCTCCAAAACACCCCACTGTGGCACTGATAGCACAGGGGGGTAACACTGTGCCATCCCGGCGTGGCACTGATGCCACAACTTTACATACAGGTCCGTGACTTAAGACTCCAGAATGGTACCCCCTCTGGTAATGCAACCTGTACAGTCACACAGGTACCCATATCAAAGGCCGTTCCAGGTGCAGAGTTAACCCTCCCCTAGCTTGTTGAGTCAGACATGCTCAGTTTTATCACTAGAAAGATAGGAATTCTCAGATACTTTGGGCTACAGAAAGGAGGGTTAAAACTGTAAACTGAAAAAAGGGAAGGCTTTCAGAAGTAACATATTTTATGATTTAAGACTGGTATTTATATAGTTAGGAATATATAGAAAGAGAAATTAAACCATTTTAATCTGGAAAATATGGGAAAATGTGTTTAATTGTCCACAGAAGATCATTTAAAAAAATGATTTTGATAGCGTCTGTAGCATGGCAGCTTTCACAGATAGAAGGACAGAGAAAAATAGCCAGACTTGATCACCTTTTTTATTTAAGGCAACAAAAAATATTGACAAGATTTAAGATCTTTCTTCTACCATGTACCGCAAAATCAACATACGTTTTTAATCATGACATGTTCCCTCTAGCTGCTCTTTTATGATACAATCTAGATGTAAGAGCATCTGGCTTAGATTTATTGATTGTCTGGTCATATTCTCTCAAATGGCTAGAACATTTAATACCTGTGCCCATCTGTGCTACAAACCTCACTTGTTAATTAGTTGCGGGTTGTACACCTTCAGGTTATAGAAGGCTTTACAGAAACCAACTTGGATCAAAAGATAAATCTAAGATAAACTCTGCAATCTGTGCATCAACCTTAAAATACTTCCCTGCAGAACTTTAAGAAAACAGTCAGAAGGAATAAAGAGTATCCATAGTGCTTAGAAAAAAACGGAGATTTACTGTAACATAAACATGCACATATTAAAGGGCATGTCAACCCATAAATCGAAAATTACATACAGGTGCGGACCCCCATAAACCCTAGTTACATTTTATTAACCTTCCCCAAAGTGCACCTGAACATACTCCCCTTTTCTGCTACTGGCCACGGCTGTCAGTCAAAGGTACGACATTGACGTCACACCTACTACAGCTGCGACCAGGAAGTGCCTCATGCTGCTGTTCATACTTGAAACAAGCTCCCAACAACAGCGGGGGGTTACACAGGCGGCGAGGGACTGGGTCTTTGGGGAACGTAACTAAAATGTACGTGGGATATGGGGGTTGTCCTGCAGCTGTATATAAAATTGGATTTTGGGTGGACATGCCCTTGTGAATTGTTGGATCTTTGTGAATTTGCTGTTTTAGTAGCGGAAAAGGGGAAATATCCCTTGAGTTGACCAATTAAAAGGGCCCATGGATAAATTAAGTGAATTCTATAGAGAATACTCAAAATGGGAGAGGCTCTTTGGGGAACATTATTAGTTTTATACAAACATAAGGCTCGGACTTTCAATGGGGAGGTGCAGTGGAATATATCTATGAGTCATAGGAAGCACATCCAGGTCTCCCCAGCTGCACCGTCAATGACTCATTACGGACCACCGGCGCTTAACTAACCTGATGCACAGATGACCTGCTCAGCTGATATCTACTTCAGGTCCGCGGTGCTGCTCAGATGATTTCTACTTCAGGTCCGCGGTGCTGCTCAGCTGATTTCTACTACAAGTCTGTGCAATTTGTTTGTTTTCTGTGAAAATACTAAAATTCTTTCTTGTTAAGGTGACAGACTGTTTTTTTTTTTGGGGGGGGGGTTAAATTATTTTAAATAAAAAATGTCAAAACACTATTTTAATTTAAAATAATGAAACCTTATGTATTATAAGAAATAATACGCCCCATTACATTGTAATATAAGGTTTATTAAGTCACCTCTGGGTTCTCTGTCCTGTATAAAAGCACTTGACCTGCGGACTCATGCTTTTATATGGTCAGGGAACTCCTCGGTGACGTTATATCCTTATATTACACTGTAAGGGGTGCATTATCCCTCATATAAATATCAAAGACATATTGCCATCTACAACACATCATATGATTCAAAAAAGAGAATCAACGTTAAACAAAGAATGTTAATAAGAGAAATGTATGTAAGGATGACATTGTAAAATGCTGATTGTAGAAAAGATTGATGTTTACATTTTCTTAAAGCTAGTTGTATGGAATATTGTTATATAGAGTATATAGAGCAGTGATGGCTAAACTGAGTGCAACATGGGCATGTTGGAGTTGACATAAGTGTGACGGGGAGGTTCTACGCCCCCAGCCCAGACAGGCCATTTATGTGAAAATAAAGAAACCAAGCCTAAATAGAGGTGGGGGGTTCGACACCATCTGTCTGCCATGTACAATGCTGTTTTGAACCCTTACTCTGGGCGTTCCATAAACACCTCTAGCCACTATCCAATCACGCCCTTAACACCGGCTGTGATATGCTAATTGGGATTTTCCAGGGTACATAATTGCCACAGATTCTTGTACAAGTCATTCTGAATTGAGAAAGCCAGTCGGATGACTAGCGAAATGTCTTCAAGAAATAAACTTCAAGTCCAGTTGATCTAATTGAATACAACAGATATACCATGACCTGGATGAATGAGAACCTTCACAAGCATATTTTCCTGATAACGTTATTGCCATTATTTTTAAAAAAAATTTGCACATTTAAAATATCGATCCAATGTTAATTTACATCTACTACTATCAGCAATTTTACGACCATGGTCGTACATTTACAATTGGGGTCATAAAATTACTACCGCATGGTGTTATACGGCCGAGCATTACGATAACCCATGGTTAATGTATGCACGTATATTAACGATAACCCGCAGTATTGGAAGTTCCCATACAAGGAGATGTGAAAATGCCCCCTGTGATATATTAAGCTATAATTTTCTCAACTTTCTGGCTTTTTACAGCAGAAGCCACTGCAGTGAGCAGTTTATCCTATAGGTGGCACAATTCTATCACTGGTGACTTGTCACTAAGGATGGCATAGAACTCGAACCCGAGTTCGAGCCGAACTGTTCGAGTTCGAACGGACCCGGACTTCTCGAACTATCTCGGACGCGGACTTTCGATATTTCCCGGACTTTTGATGATTTATCGAATGTTCGAAGGTTCGAGTATCGAATCGCGGAGTAAAATGTACATGGTATCTAGGCGGACATGCGAACTCGGAGATGCGAGTAAAGTCTCCATTACAGCCTATACGCGAGTATTGAATCTGCGAGTACAATGTCCATGTTACCTTGAACGTTCGAACGCGAAAGCTCGAAAGTAGCGCGTGTGAGAGTAAAATCGATTTTTACTAAAGTCCTGTATATTGGAACATGCTCCCCAGACCATTTCCCAGGTCCCACAGCCATTTACATTAAGTTACCATAATATTTTAGTTGTATTTGACTCAAACTTTTCGAAACTATTTGCCTCCCATAGACTTTAATGGGTCCGTTTTCGAACTTTCGAACTTTTACAATAGTTCGAAAGTTCGAAAACGGACCGAACTTTCAATAGTTCGACCATCTCTACTTGTCACATGAGATTAGTTGTAAGCATAAAATCTCTACTGTGGACACACTAAACTAAGTTAGGGTTCCTGTTTGACCTTCAAATTTTGTCAGTTTGTGCTTTCATGATTTCATCTCTGCTCATAAAGAATTTCGCTAAACAGGATTTGACGTTTTAAGCAATTTCACATTGATAAATTAGTTCAGAAACTTCTTGCATAATTCCAATTTTAATCCACATGTATAGTTTCTCTTTGTAAATAATATAGTTGTACCGAGGGTATAGGATGTAATTAAACCATCTATTCATCCAGCCAAGAGAATCCGTCAGTTTAATTGATACTCAGTCTAAGTAATATTGATTTGATAAAAGCAAATCCATTTCTTTTCCGCCAATTAAAACATTTTAAATAGGCTCCATCTCATGCTTGATGAAAGGAGATAAAACTTCTGGCGGCCTCTCCGCACCATCAATATAATCGTTAATAATAAGTGTGTTTCCATTGGACATGTCTGTTTTAACATCATAACATCATGCTGTTACAGTGTACCTGAACCAAGCTGTCTAATGAAGGAAATTTAAGTCAAAAGCCCTAGCTGTATCTTGAAACTTGAATTATGCACATTCAGGTTGCGACCTTAATGAAAACGAGACAGACACAGGTGGTAATGAAATGGGAATGATATGAAAGAAATGACACCATCTGTTTATTAATCCATGGGGTGCAATTTTTCAAGAAGTTAATACATTTTTGCTCCCTTAAATTTCTATTGGCCTGTAAAGGATGGTTAACCACCTGATAATAATCTTTTTGAGGTGTCATTCTAAAATATTTGTTATAGTGATTTCTTTAAACTTGGAAAAGTTTTGACTTGAGTGCAAGGAAGTTGTGTATGCTCTTCCTGGTAGGATCTTTGATATTCAGTTAGATCAATGGAAGTTTAGTCCTTAAAGCATTTTGTTTTGCTATCAATCCAACTTGCATTCTCCACCAAGACTAGTGGGTGACTAGCAAATCATCTTCAAAAAACTACACTGCAAGTCCAGTTGATTTTACTGAATATCACAGATATACCATGACCTGGATGAATGAGAACCTTCACAAACAGATCCTCCTGGCAGTGTTGAGATGGCAGAATAAAAACACATTCATAACAGGTTTGGAAGTCTTGTCGTCGTATCGTGATCGATCACTATCCAAGGTTTAAATGGAGTGCAGTTAGTTACTATTATTATTATTACTACGGTATTATTATTATTTTTATTATCATTATTATTATTATTATTGTGGTTCTTTACAATTACATGTATACATTCACATCAGGCTGCCTGCCCAAAGAGGTTACAATCTAAGCACATTTATTTGCCACATACAACCTATCAGTATGCCTTTATGATTGTTAGGGAAACCAGAGTGCCCTGGAGGAAACCCCCACGGACAACAGACGGGGAGAACGGATGACATGGGGAGAACATACAAACTCCTTGCAGATGTGTCCAAGGGTGGAATCGAACTCAGGAGGAATTCAGCTCTGCAAGGCATCAGTGCTAACCACTGAGCCACCGTTAACTATATTCATTGTTAAAAGGGGATATGGGCCATATGGGTGTAGGTGGCTGTTTTGTTCTGTTTGAAAGGTGTTGGTTTTTGCATTAAAGGGTTGAACTATGTAAATTTGTACAATGTATGAACAGTTTTAAAGGGCATCTATAATCTTTTGTGTAGGGTTACATAACAAACTGGTCCTCATACACTTGTAGTAAATGCCTTGTTGTAAATATAATATTTCCCTGGACTTAAATACATTTTTGTCAGCAAACATTTAGTCTCACATATCAGTTGTCAGTGTTTATTGTCAGGTAGGAATTATTAATTCTACTCCCTGCTCCAAATAATTCTCATTTTTAAAAAGTTAATTTTACAGGGTAGTTTTCCTTTTTAAAATCCATTTTTACTGGACTGAAGGAAATTATACAACAAGCACGGCTATTTATGCACTCTGGAGACTGACATTTTATGGTCATTTCTATTAATAAGTAGCTGTTCAATATACAGGAGAGGAGCATTTTGTACAAACTAGCAGGTCTGTCTATTCAAGCTCCACAGTCTATAGGAAATAAATAGAGGATCAATTCTACAAATAAACAAGTTTGATTTTATTAAAAATAGTGAACAATGGTTTATGAATACTGTTATCATTCTATATTGATTACTTAATAGAATATTTTTACATGATAAGGATTTACCTATGGCATCCTACAACACTGTTAGATTTAGAGAAAATAAAGAGTTAAAGAGTAAGTGTATGGATACAGTAGAGATGTTTCTTATTTTGAAAAAGAAACTGGTTTGATTTCATGCTGTCAGCTTCGAATATCCATGGATCCAACAGAATTTACCAGAAATTTTGATTGTCGGAACCTATCGAAACTTCAAAAATGGAGATTAAAAATACCTCAAAAATCATGCAAAAAGTCGAAAAACATATCCAAATTTTAGTTGAAAAGTCAAAAATCAGATTTTACACAAAACCCTAGCACCCAACAATGCTTGTTCTCTCACTTACAGTTTAATGAATTAAATGATCAAAATAAACCTATGTGCAATCACTAAAGATAAACATATAGTTTAACTCAATGTACAAAAATATATAAATTTACACATCCCTCCTAGACAATATCCTACTGTCCTGGCATTTCTAATAACTAGGGTATTTTTTGGTTTATGCCTGAAACTATTGGTATTTCGAAGGCAAACTATAGAAATTTTGATTGTCAATGTATTACAGTAGAGACTCAGCGGTTTCAATACATATTTTCTATTTTATCTGTAAAAAAATGTAATGTCAAAAACAGGGGTGTTTGGTTAAACCGTTCTTGTGGAACACAACCCAGTGGGTCTTACACAGTTTACTCTAACATAGTGAAATTATGTTGCAGATTTTTTTGTTTAAGTAAAAGGGATTGTGAACTTGAGGACCCTTGTTCTTATCTAAGAATTACAAATTGAGTGTTTTAAAGGGCATGTCCACCCCCAAATCTAAGATTTGCCCCAGTTCGGCCCCACTGTGTAGTTTTAAAAAATCCTTACCTTATATTCCTGCTTCTTATGGTTCTCCTGAAGTCCATGTCCAAAGTCCAGGACATGACCAGTAGGAGCTGTCTTCCTGTATGAAAGGATTCTGCCTCTAATCTGTCCTCTAAGGGGACAGTGGCATGTGCAACATGGAGCCCTCCCCTCCCTCCCTCCACTTCGGATCCCATCTGGCTGCCCCTTCAATCTAGCGTAAAGCCCTTTTAATATAGTGTTCTTCTGCCTTGCCCACACCCAACCACTGTGTTAAATTTAAAAAAAAGTTAAGGGACTGTAAGTATGAATTAGAAAAGTTTTTTTTTTTAGTTTTAACATGGTGGTTGGGGGTGGGGGAGGCAGAAATCAATATATTAAAATTTGTATTTTTGGGTGGACATGCAATCTTTTTTGGATTTGGTTAACCCTTTAGGGTAAAGGTTGGAAGGATCTGCACCCACACCTGTAACATGCATAGGTGTGCATATACTAAAAATTGTTCCTTGACTATTAGTGATCTGATACCTCTCATCCAGCCAAATCAGAAAACAGCAATGTCTGATTTTGATGACAGAGAGAATCCAGATCAGCAATAGGACTTAGAAGCCAACCATTTTAGTGTTAAGTTTTATTATCTTTGAGCTATACTGGGTGGGAGATTTTATTTTCCTTGACCAGAATGCTTTGCATATCCAGACATGACAGTCACCATGCTTCTATACAATAACTCAATTGGCATCTCCGCTCTGCTTACTGAAGGCCTCTGGCTGTTTTATACTCTCTTGTGTACACCCCCTACAGATTTTGGGGGCTGTTTGTGAGAAACTACAAAACAGCATGAAATTCTCGGAGAAGCTCAGTTTGTGAACAGCAATTGTGCTTTGTATTTAGGGTTAGAGATTTGCAAGTCAATGGCTGTTATTTGGTTGGACTGAAGGAATAAATAAGCAGTCCATAAGCAGCACATAAACATTGATCGAACAGATAAATGATAAATAATAGTAGTTTACAGAACGTTTACACTTTGGCCAAAAATTCTGCAAAAATGTGAGCAACCCAAGTGCACTATGTAGTTGAACTACCACCATTTCCTGGCAAGCACTCAGCAGAGGGCAGTTAGGGGATTATTAGAGGTTGTATATTGAAAACCTAAAGCAAGGCTGTCCAAATCAATGCAATGTAAATACAATGAGGTTGTAATTAATACAGCCCTGCTACTTACATTAATTATAAGTGTCCCCAATTATGAGATGATCTGATAACTAAAATATATCCCTAACATAGAAGCTTGTTATATAATATAAAAATATGCTAACAAATGTGATATGCTGTGCAGGGGAAAGGATTATCTATTGCCCCAGGGGCCAGAGCACTGCATAGCCAGGTAATAACTTGGATACCTCATTATACAGAAACTCAATGATTGATTAGATAATCCACTACAATGGAGGAGGCATCTGAAAATTGATGTTATATATTACTATGTTATATAGTAACTTTTTAGTTGCCTCCATTCCCAGTGGCAATAAAAGTAAAACATCTTTCAAATGCTGCAACAAAAATCAAAGGTTATTGCAATCACTTTTGGCACATTCACTTATTTTGAAACCTTTTATTTGCTATTAAAAGCAGAGACACTGAACCAAAAACAGGGAGAGATCTAAAGAGAGAACAAACGGTTAAAACCTAGTTGTCTGATTGGGCAGATTAAGGTTATAGCAATGTCTGCGCTGGGCATGCTTAGTATTCGTTTGAGTCAGTGCCACTGACTAGGGGCACTGTCTACTTAGGATGTGGCTTTTAACAATTAAGGAAACACAGATGTGGGAGTAGAAGCATTAGAAAACATTATGGAAGGGACAACAAGCAAAAGTTGTTTTGGTCCCTTTAAAGCTACATGTGTAAGCTCATTACAAGCTCTCAAATGGTTGGGGAATTTTCCCAGTCAGCAGAAGTCATTCATGGCTGTGTGACATCATAGAGCCAGTTTTGATTGAAAAAAGCCAGAAGCCGGTAAGAGTCAGTGAAGAGGTGGTGAATGTAATTAAAGTTGTCGTGGTAAGGGTTTCTGGGTAGGGAAAGTGATATATATTATATGAAATGGGTGGACATGCCCTTTAAATACTTTAAATAAAATAATGTTATTCACAATTACAAATTAGCAATAGTATAAAATATATAACGTGAAAGGTATTAATAGAAAAATGTTCACAAACATTTTGTTTCATTTTTGACTTTACCTTGCCGTGTGGTTTATATATTTTACTCAATTATACCTTGGAGGGACAATGCTGTAAAATCAATTCCCTAATGTGCTTTGTTTGTATTTGTTATATAGGATTATGACAGGATAAAATCACATATTGTGGGATTTACTTAACAACGTTTGTGCTAAATTCAATTTCTGGTTCTGGCACTCTAAGGATGAAAACATCATGTTATAAAGTGCTTCAAAATAAAAGGAAATTTCTTTGAGATACTTTAGTCTTAAAAAAAAACAGCTGTGTTGCTTAAGGAACAGATTAATAAATATTTATGAGGCTGGTGTTAAGGAAATCAGGAAATCCTGTAAGTGGTTGTGTGTGAGAAAACAAAAAGCTGGTAATAGCTGAATTCAAGGAGAATAGCTATCTACTGTATCAAATGATGTGTGTAAAATGTATATTCCTGTGTGTAAATTTATATCTCTTTACACTCACTCATGGGTCTTTTTCAAAACATGAATTGCAAGTATGCCACTGCTTAAAGGGGCATGTCCACCCTTTTAACAAAAGCTGGTGTCACATACACCCAAATGATATGATATATTCAATACCTTATTAGATGTAGTAGTATTAACCAGATATTTAAGTGTAATTATTGCCTCCATTCTCAGCAAAAAAAAAAAAGGCTCCTCCATTAAGTCATCAGGTCTTGACTGCTGACATCACAACCAATGATGACTGCTGTTTCCTTGCTGCACACCACTGCACATGCTCAAGCTTCTAAAAAGCTCCTTGAGCAGATGGAGATACCTTTGCCAGAAAGGAAGACAACTTATCATTTAAATATCTGGTTGCAAATGCATATAATAAATTGGTTAAAAAACAGCAGTTGGGATTGCAGGCAGATAACTGACAAGTCATCAATTTTTTGATTTAAAGGTTGACATTCCCTCTAATTTTTCAGTTAATTTACATATGGGAAATATATACGCCTGTTCGAAGTGACATCATATCCACATATTATGATATCATGTCATTATACAGTTATATACAGCTCTATTGTATGTTGTAACACTATGTCACTAATAGAGATGGATAAGAACTGAACACGAGTTTGATCCGATACTTCATAGTTCGGACAAACTTAAAACTATTCAAAATTTCTGAAATTGTGGAACTATTTTTGATAATTATCAGAAATTCTATAATTGTCAAATTTTACATACCGTCCGCTAAAGCTTAATCCTTAAATCGGTGTTTCGGCGATATCCCTTGAATGTTCCGTTTTCCCGATAACCCTCTAATGTATCGTTTGGTAAACTCTCAAATGTATTGTTTGAATTCGGAAAACCCTCAAATGTATTGTTAAATTTTTGGTACCCTTAAATGTATCATTCGTTTTTCGGTAACCCTCTAACGTATCATTCGGTAACTATCGAATGTATTGTTCAAATTCGGTAACCCTTGAATGTAATGTTCGATTTTTGGTAGCCCTCAAATGTAGCAATTGAATTGGTAACCTTCAAATGTAATGTTCGATTTCCGAAAACCCTCAAATGCATCATTTGAATTCAGTAACCCTTGAATGTATTGTTTCAAATTCGGGAACCCTCGGTAACGTATTGCTGGTTTTTCGCTTAACCCTCAAATGTATCATACTGCAAACCTCGGATTGGCCTACCCCTCTCGAATGTAGCATGTGGAAACCCGCCAATTGGCTGATGGGGGGGAAGGTAGTGTTTGAACAAGTTTTGGTGAAATGGACATGTTCCTCAGACCATTTCCCAGGTTCCAGAGCTATTTACAGTTACCTTTACATTTACATTTTAAAGTACCAATGCTATTTTATTTGATATAATAATCAAAACATTTTTGAATTATTTCTCTCCCTTCTTGACTTTAATGTAGCCTTCGATTTTGGTAACTTTCGAATGTATCGTTTGGTAACCCACAAATGTGTCGTTCGGTAGCCCTCGAATATATCGTTCGGTAACCCTTAAATGTATTGGTTCTCTGTATTACCCTTTCTGAAACTTGGCCATCCTCATATTAGACGCCTCTTCGATCTGTGCAAAAACTTAATGCGGAAACAAGACAATTGCCCGATTGTGGGGAAAAGTAGTGTTTAAATAAGTTTTGGTGATAGTGATGTGTTCCCCAGACCAATTTCCCAGGGGCCAGAGCCATTTACAGTAAGTTACTATTGCTCTATTTTATTTTTAAAATTAGACATTAAACCTTTACATTACGGACACTAGAATCACAGAGTGCACCTTTAGTGTAGAAAGGCCATAGCCCCCCTCTTTGATGGCCAGAGTCCCCTCTTAGTCCCCATAGCCTGCTCCTCCATGTCCCAAGGCCATAGCCCCCTACTCCATGTCCCAAGGCCAGAGTCCCCCCTCAGTGTCGCAAGGCCAGAGTTCCTCTGTCCTTAAAGGGACACTAAACTCCCATAAAGCCCAAAAAATAACTATTTGCCATTCGTTTGTATTATTCACAGGGAGGTGAGAACGCTTATTCTCCCTGTGAATAATATTACGCTCAGGGGACCTGGAACTTACCTTACGAACGATCACCACTTCCAGCCGATCCTTCACTGACAGCTGCTCTGTCCCGACGCGCGCGCCCTATCTTAGTGCGCACCATGCGCGCCAATACAACAAGATAGGGCGCGCGTGATCGGCGACCGAGAACAGCTGTTCAGTGAAGAAGCGCGCTGAGAGTGAGCGCCGGGTTAGTATGTTAGTTGTAAGGGTAAGTTCAGTCCCCACGAGCTTTTTAGGTATTATCCACAGGGAGATAAGCGTTCTACCTCCCTGTGAATAATACAAAACGAATGGCAAATAGTTATTTTTTTTAATTAGTTACTTTAATCCAGGGTCCCTCCTCTGCCAATTTAGGGTCCCCCGCTATCCTAAAATCCAAGGTCCCTTCTGTCCAAATCCAGGCTTTCCTCGTCCCTCAGTTCCAAATCCAGCCCACCTGTCCTAAAATCCAGGATCCTTCCCTCTGTCCCAAATCAAGGGCCCCCCTCTGTCTCAATATAGGGCCCCCCCTTTGTCCTCAGTTCCCAAATCCAGCCCCCCCTGTTTTGAAATCTAGGGTCTCCCTCTGTCCCCACAGAAATACCAAGAACCCCCCCTCTTTCCCAAATCCAGGGTTTTCCCCCCTCTGTCCCAAAGTCTAGGGGTGCCCCCCCTGTCCCAAACACCTTACCTGTGGTCAGGTATTTTGCTGTTTCGCCTCCTGCATGTTTATGTGTTTCTCCCTCTAGTGGTGAGAGTCAAAGGAAATGCAAGAGACCATCTTACCATCTCCCTCTAGTGGTGAGTCCATGGGAACTGCAGTGACACACACGATATCACATCAGCTCTGAGATTTTATATATATATATATATATAATCCAAACTTTTTGAACTATTTTCTCCCATTGACTTTAATAGGTTCACTATCGAGCTATAGAACTTAAGAACTTTTACTAAAATTCTATAGTTCGGAAACTAACCAAACTTTAGAAAGTTCATCCATCTCTAGTCATTAATAATGATATTAGTGAGTTCTATGAACATTTTTTTACATTTTATTTTATAAAAAATATATATTTATGTTTCCACTTTAAAGGATAACTAGACTGTAAAAACAAGTTAAGTGTAATTGGAAGCGGCAGCTTTAACTAATCATTTTCCCTTGTTTTTTTTCTCCAGCTCCTCCTGAGCGACCCTGTGTTGAGTAAAATTGCTGACATCTTGGATCTGTCTTCTAGTCCTGCTTAGCTCCGCCCCTCCTGTGATTTCCTGGATATCCTTCTTATGCAAATCCCAAAAAGCACTGTCGGTGTGCTCCATGCATGTGCTTGTCCGCTGTACAGCATGGCACGGCACGATGACATCATTTGGCTACAGTCAACGTGCGCCGCCAGGACGGAGCACAAGACACGTGTTATGGGACTTGCATAAGAAGGAGATTCAGGAAATCACGGAGGGGCAGAGCTAAGCAGACTAGAAGACAGATCCAAAGGTCAGGAAAAACTGGTTTAGGTCGGGAGGGAGCTAGAAAAAAAAGGGGAGGGAATAAGGGGGGACAATGATAGTTAAAGCGGGCTGTTTCCAATTACACTAAAGGGCAATTCCAGCCCTAAAATGATAAATTACATACAGGTGGTAAATCACCCCCCAAACACCCTAAACGGTAAATAGTTTGAAATCTGAACTATATAAGTCTAACCTGAAATCCCTGGCATCAATGTCCTGTTTCCCTCTGTTCTGCTTCCTGGTTCTTCCAGTTAGAAATGTCAGTTATGGATTTGACAGTTGACTCAAGCCAATGACTGAATGTTAAAGACAATTATATCCACCTTCCTCCGCTCCACATCTTCGTGCAGTAGCTTTACCAAGGGTGGGACCTGACCCGCTAGGTCCTCACCCGGGAGTTCACGAAACTACATCAAGTCGGCGACGAGGCCAATAGGAAGGCACGCATTGTTCAGAGCGTGCTTCCTATTGGCCTCGTCGCACGCGGGGAGTGGAGGGCGGGAAGCCTAACCAAGCAGCGTCTGCTGCAACAGTGATGTAGGTTGTGAATCCGGGGTGATGGACCTAGCGGTTCAGGCCGCACCCTGGGTAATAAAAGCTACATGCACGAAAGATGTGGCGCGAGGGAAGGTGAGATATAATTGTCCTTTATTCCCTGTCGCCTCTTGAGCATGCCCAGGTGAGTAATGCTCCAGTAGACAGGTTTCCTAAACTGTCAATTTCCATGAGACTACAGAGACGATAGCAGGCTTACAGTAATGGAATTATAGGACAAGTATGTATATCACATATTTTACAAGAGGCCATTTTCTAAAGTATGTCTGTTTAGGTAATAAATTAGTCTGTTAATTAAAGTTTGTTAATACCATGAAATAGGAGGCGGGCTTCATTGTTCGATTTTGCTTAGGGCAGGTGAGGACCGCATGGTTACGCATATGGGTTGGTGACAGGAAAGCTACTGCAGACGGGCGTGTTGCCTCGGAGTGAGCAGCAACTCTCTATATGGATTATAAACAGGCATCACTTGACAATGTTTTCAATATTTGCACCTATTAAAATTACTGGTAAAAAAACCAAACCAATACATTACAAGCATAACCAACATCACCTAACTCCTAGTTTGCCACATTTACAGCTAAACAGGTTTAGGTTCGAAATGAGGAGTTTTAACAAGCCAGAACAAAGAACACTTACAGCAATCTGTTTTACTAATTTAATTGAATTAATCACTTTCCTAGCCGACATCCCATGTTCTTGGTTAAGAAACCTAGGAACAATAATCATCAGCTAAACTGTATAAGTATTTTTACACCAACTTAAAAATGAATAGTTCTACTGGCACGGAATTTCATTTTATCTTTCTTATTGTCAAACCATTGCTTGGAAGAAGATCGCTGTGGAAGATTTTTCAGCTTTTAAACACAAGTATTCAGTTTCTTGAACTCTTGGAGACCACCTTCTACTCAACAGGCAGAACAACATAATATTGAATAGCCCACTGCGGTGTTTGTTGCAGAGAGATAAGAAGATGGATATGAAGGACAAGGTCCTACTCCTTTAAATTAGACAGTGAATTAGAAGGGCACAAGGACATCTAGTTACCATCCGAGAGCTATTATAAAGTGTTTTCATTGGCAGGTCATCAATGGATACTACAAGGTTCTTTGAAAAAACCTGAATAATTAGTTGGGTAGTTCCGTTCCAATTTAAAGGGGTATTTTATGACACTTATTTTGTTTTTATTTGCCCAGAATGGTTTTGGGGGGGATGGGGAAGAGAAGATTGGTCTTGTTCTTAAGACTGGGTTTAAAAATCTGATATAATCAGTCAGTAGTGATGTAGTTTATTTTCGATATCCTTGAACGTTTGATAATATAGAAAATAGGCTTCGGACAGTCCCGAAATCCAGATGGATCATTCAGATTCAGAACCGAGGGGTGTTGTGTCGTACTGGGTCAGAGTCGGAAACCCGGATCCCAGATCTAATTTCAGTATTGGTACAAGTTGCTTATTTTGTCTTGAGGCTCATAAAAAAGAAGACTTGATTAGAGACCTGGAATGCCATATAAGACACTTAAGTATAACCTTTTAGATTCAGATAAGAAGTATTGATTTAATAAAGTGGCTGTAATTCATTAAAGGAGGAATACTGGCGGCTATATAAAGTGTTTAAAAAAATAGTTTAAAATGAAAAGTCCTGGGACAGAGGAGGGTAGGGTTGGTACTTCTACTTTTCTTGAGGGAGCAGCAGAATGAAAAAAGCTTCTGCCAGGCTTTATGGGTGTTCAGCACCTATATTTAAAACAGGAAGGCACAGGGCACCAAACTGGCCTGATGAGACGTGAATGTATTGCAGCTCTCACTCACAAAAACTAGTAAGAGGTAGGATAGATCACAATCTCTAACACTTCTGCCCACAGGTTCTTTTATTATAAAAAATAAATTTTTAAAGTACTGTGTGTCTTTAACCACCAAAAGTCTGCATGAAAATGACAAAACATTCATGCAAAATGGTTAATGTGCTGCCCCAATCATTTTGATTTATTTTTTTTATGCCACAAAGTTAGGATTTCGGCAAGCTGTACTTTGCTTAACTTAAAATGTTCGTATAATATGATTATACTGCCAGAATCTGATGATAAAAACCAGAGCCACCACTGCCAACATAAACACCAATTCGGTTCCCCCTTTGACTGGCTACCCATAAACGCAAGGGATCCGGTTCTAATTGTCTTACCTTACTTATGAATCGCTACATAATTTGTCCCTGGACTTCATGAAGAGTTTATTTCCACCACTTTGGCTCCTCCCGCAACCTCAGATCCAGTCCAACTAACCTTTGGTCACAGAAGCCTTCAGTCACTCGTAACACCCACTCTATTGGAAAACCCTTACCCCAGTCAGTTTGAACATGCCCCCATCCTGGAGGGTTTAAAGACCGACTGAAAACCCACCCTGTTCATTTGCCAAAATTGCCAGTTCCTGTACTTGCATCCTCTGTGCACAAATCTCCATCCGCAACAAAGAACTTGAACTCTGGGTCTTGTTCGCATGGGAGAAAAGCCATACATTGTAAGCTCTATGGGGCGGGACCTCTTTTGGCTTTGTTCTGCGTGCCAGAACGGGGGTCTGGACCCCTTTGGCTTTGTTCTGGCTGCCGGAACGGGGGTCTGGATGCTTTTGGCTCTGTTCTGGCCGCCGGAACAGGGGTCTGGATGCTTTTGGCTCTGTTCGCTCTGTTCCGGCTGCCGGAACGTGGGTCTGGATGCTTTTGGCTCTGTTCTGGCCGCCAGAACGGGGGTTTGAACCCCTTTGGCTCTGTTCCGGCTGCCGGAATGGGGGTCTGGATGCTTTTGGCTCTGTTCTGGCCGCCGGAACGAAGGTGAACCCCTTTGGCTCTGTTCCGGCTGCCGGAACAGGGGGTCTGGATGCTTTTGGCTCTGTTTCGCTGTGCAGGGCCAGGTCGTTTTTTAGCTTATGCATTCCGGCTTTTACACACAGCCGGAATGAACCTGGGACATGTTGTCCGCCGCGGTTCCGGCTATAATTACCAGGTTTCCGGACAGTTATTTAGCAAGAAGGCACATGGACGGAATCGCCGGAACCGCTGGGTTAGTAAGTCCTCCTCTAGCTGGGGGGCAGATGGACTTTTTGCGGTTCGGTTCCGCGTTTCCGGCTCCGCTTTTATTTTTACCGCAAAACTGACTCAAAGTCTTTCAGAGTGGACTTTTTCATCTAGCTTCTTACTTTTGAGTTGGGCCATGGTACGACCATTTTAGCTTTATTCATCTTGATATTCAACCACTCTAATTCTTGCCAAAACTTCTGAAACGTTGTTATTGTCCTTGTTCTACCATCTAAAATGGTTGGGGAAATTATGACTCATTGTTCTATTATTGGGTGTTTACAGCCAATTCTGACAATATCCACGATTTCCTAGTACATTCACGTTCCACGGTATATTCCACAGCATTTTAGAAAGAGCTATTCATTTACATTAGGCCTTAACCTATAATTAACGTACTATGTTAAAAGTAGATGTGTCTGTTGGGCTCTTCACTATAGCTGCTAAGAAAACCTTCCCTTATATTCTTTTTGACAGGGACACTAAGAATATTCTAAAGCATAATACTATTATGCGTACTGTCACTTTTTTTTTAGTGCCAAATATACAAATACATTAAAAAATCACAGGGACTTCTCTTCCATGTTGTTTACGTAGCTGATTGAAGAATCACTTTCTTAGTAGGATTATATCACCACTTCTTCTATGTGCTTCTTAATGAACTGACGGTAAAATCTAATATAAAGAGTAGAATATTGTATGATGGTATGTATGTATGTATGATGTATGTTGCGCTCACCTCACTGCCACGCCCTGAATGCATTCCAATAATGGCGAAAGGTCAGTTGACCAATAAAAAATCCGGCATGGCACTTAGCAGAGTGTGATTCCCCAATCAGTAACTCAGGGAAGGGCCTGGCTATCTGTGTGCTGCTGCCCAACTTCAACACACAGACACAAAACAGTGTAATGTAAGCTACACAAGCTGCACACACAGAACAACAGCTCTATACAGAGGAAAACAAGAGTTTCCACTAACGTCATAACACATTACAATTGCCCTGGAAGGTTTTCAAATATAAACCTGCGAAAGTCTATGTACTATGGTGATATGAACCACATTTTATATAGAAATATAACCCTGGAAGACTACGTTACTATGGGTGATATGAATGATGAAATTATTACAATATAAACAATGGAAAAGACATGTTTTTTTTTTGTTGATATGTGTGATTGATGAATGACATTTAATTAAAAATACAAACCATGGAAAGACTAGTTACTAGGGGCGTGATATGAATCACATTTATATAAACAAATATAAACCCTGGAAAGACATGATATGGGGATATGAATGACATTCTATAAAATTAAACCTGGAAAGGCTATGTTACTAGTGATGATCTGAAGGGATATTTAATACAAAAAGTAACGCGTCTCCCGTGACGTACCTTAGCAATCCGCCGATACAATAACTGAGTTAAGCGAGGATTACGGCAGGTAGTTTGAATCGCGGGATCGGGCAAGGTAAGGAGTCGTGGACTTTAATGCTCAAAAACCGAAGCGTTAGTTCACGCTAACAGAAGCGCCCAAATGACAAGGGTTTTGGATCGTCTAGCACCGCGCTATTTCCAAAACACATCGGAAATGTCACTGTGCTCGAAAAGCCGTCCCAAAACCAAGGTTACCCAAATTTTTTTAGGGAACGTGGGTTTTAGAACGGAGAAAAGGTTATATGATCTCCCCCTATGTTTACTATTGGTGATATGAATCACATTTATATACAAATATAAACCCTGGAAAGACTATGTTACTATTGGTGATATGAATGACATTTATATACAAATATAAACCCTGGAAAGACTATGTTACTAATGGTGATATGAATCACATTTATACACAAATATAAACCCTGGAAAGTCTATGTTACTATTGGTGATATGAATCACATTTATATACAAATATAAACCCTGGTGAGCTAAGCAGACTAGAAGACAGATCCAAGATGTCAGGAACTGGTAGGCTCAGGAGGGAGCTAGAAAAAAAAAGGGGGAGGGAAATAAGGGGGGAAATGATTAGTTAAAGCTGCTGCTTCCAATTACACTTAAAGGGCAATTCCAGCCCTAAAATGATAATGTACATACAGGTAAATCACCCCCCAAACCCCTAAACGGTAATAGTTTGAAATGTGAAATATATAAGTCTAACCTGAAATCCTGTACAATGTTCTGTTTCCCCTTTTTCTGCTTCCTGGTTCTTCCAGTTAGTAACTGTCAGTTATTGATTTGACAGTTGACATCACAGCCAATGACTGAATGTTAATCCCCTGTCTGTCTCTTCTGAGCATGCCCAGGCTCAGTACAGGCTCAGTACAGGT
This sequence comes from Hymenochirus boettgeri, assembly GCA_019447015.1. Lineage (NCBI taxonomy): Eukaryota > Metazoa > Chordata > Amphibia > Anura > Pipidae > Hymenochirus > Hymenochirus boettgeri. The sequence continues at coordinate 319,727,130 of CM033470.1, read as the reverse complement.
TTCTAAATTGCTCAGTTTCCATGAGACATCCAGAAGCATAGCAGGCATACAGTAATGAATTCATAGGACAAGTATGATATATCAACATATTTTAAAGAGGCCATTTTTTCTAAGTATTAGTGTTTAGTGTTAATAAATTAGTGTTAATAAAGTTGCTTAATACCAGAAATAGGAGTGCGGCCTTCTTGTCTATTTTGCTTCTGGCAGTGTGAGGACCGCATGGTTACGCATCTGGGTTGGCTGACAGGCAGCTACTGCAGACGGGCGTGTTGCCTGGAGTGGAGCAACTCTCTATATGGCTATTAAACAGGATCCTGACAATGTTTTCAATATTGCACCTTATTACATTACTGGAAAAAAACCACAACCAACATTAAGCATAACCAACATCACCTTAACTCTAGTTTGCCAATTTACATTAAACAGGCTTAGGTCTAATGAGAGTTTAACAAGCAGAACAAAGAACTTCTACAGCAATCTGTTCTTCTAATTTAATTGACATTTAATCACTTTCCTACTGACATCATGTTCTTGGTTAAGAAACATAGGAAAATAATCATCAGTAAATGTATAATGTATTTTTACACCAACTAAAATGTATATAGTTCTACTGGCAAGGGAATTTCATTTTATTTTCTTATTCTCAACCATTGCTTGAGAAGATCGCTGGAAGATTTTTCAGCTTTAAACAAAGTATTCAGTTCTTGAACTCTTAGGAGACCACCTTCCTACTCAACAGGATAACAAATAAATTGAATAGCCACTGGGTGTTTGTGCAGAGAGAATACAGAAGATGGATATATAGGACAATGTCCTACTACTTTAAATTAGAAGTAGAATAGAGGTCAACAAGGACATCTGTTACCATCTGAGAGTATTATAAAGTTGTTTTCATGCAGGTCATCATGGACTACAAGGTTCCTTTGAAAAACTGATAATTTAGTTGTAGATTCCTTCCAAATTTAAAGTGGGTATTTATTACACTTCTATGTTTTTATTTTGCCCAGAATGGTTTTTGGGTGGGGATGGGGAAGAGAAGATTGGTCTTGTTCTTAAGACTGGGTTTAAAATCATGATATAATCAGTAGTAGTTTATGTAGTTTATTTTCGATTATCCTTGAACGTTTGATAATTATAGAAAATAGGCTTCGAAGTCCCGAAATCCAGATGGATCATTCAGATTTCAGAACCGAGGGGTTTGTGTCGTATCTGGGTCAGAGTCGGACCCGGATCCCATATCTAATATTCAGTATTGGTACAATTGCTTATTTTGTATTTGAGGCTCATAAAAAGAAGACTTGATTAGAGACCTGGAATGCCATATATAGACCTAAGTATAACCTTTTTAGAATTCAGAATAAGAAGTATTGATTTAATAAAGATGGGCTGTAATTTCATTAAAGGAGAACTATGGCGCATATAAAGTTGTTTAAAAAAAATAGTTAAAATGAAAAGTACCTGGGACAGGGAGGTAGGGTTGGTACTTTCTACTTTTCTATGAGGAGCAGCAGAATGAAAAAAAACTGCTTCTGCCAGGCTTTCTGGGTGCTTCAGCCCTATATTTAAAACAGGAAGGCCCAGGGCACCAAACTGGCTGATGAGAACTGAATGTATTGCAGCTCCTCAACAAAACAATAGTAAGAGGTAGGGATAATCAATCCTACCACTCTGCCCCAGGTTCTTTTAATTTATAAAAAATAAATTTTTAAAGTATTGTTGTCCTTTAACACCAAAACGTCTGCATGAAACTGACAAACATTCATTGCAAAATGTTAATGCTGCCCCATCATTTTGATTTATATTTTTTTTGCAACAAAGTTAGGATTTGGCCAGCTGTACTTTTTAATTAAAATGTATAGATATGCATTATACTGCCAGACTGCTGATAAACCAGCCGCACCACTGCCACATAACACCAATTCTGTTCCCCCTTTACTGGCTACCCATAAAGCCAAGGATCCTGTTCATAATTGTCTTACTTACTTATGAATCGCTACATAATTTAGTCCCTGGATTCATGAAAGAGTTATTTCAACCACTTTGCTCCTCCCGCAACCTCAGATCAGTCCAACTAAAACCCTTTGGTCACAGAGCCTTCAGTCATGTCACACCCACTCTATGGAACTCCTTACCCCAGTCAGTTTGAACTGCCCCATCCCTGGAGGGGTTTAAATCCAGACTGAAAACCCACCTGTTCAATGCAACATTTGCCATTCCTTTACATTGCATCCTCTGTGCCAAATCTCCATCCTTCCACCAATAACTGAACTCTGAGTCTTGTTAAGCATGGGAGAAAAGCATACATTGTAAGCTCTATGGGGCAGGGACCTCCTTTCCTCTTGTGGCAAGGCACTAGAGCTTATATTTATTTATATAATGTATATATTTATGTACTGAATTATTTATGTATTTGCCTCCCTTGTATGACCTTTTTTGTATCTTGTTATTGTACAGTGCTGCGTCCCCAAGTGGCGCTATATTAATAAACTATACATACATACAAAAGCGCTATAGAAATGTTATTGTATTGTATAAATAAGACCTCAAAACTGTATTAAGGTCGAATAAATTAGTTTAATTCAAAAAAAGTTTTTTTGGGTTAAATCAATTGAAACCTTTTTAACGACTTGCGGAAGCATGATTATGTTTGCACTAAATAGATTGTAAGCTCTTCGGGCAGGGATCTCTTTCCTAATGTCATGGCACACCTCACTTATTTTATATATATATTTAGGTTAAGAATGCATATAAATAAATAAATAAATATATATATATATATATATATATATAATTAGCCTTTACAAGTGAGCAGCAGTGAATAACTTGCATTTCAGATATTATTTTCTAATCAGAAATCCAAATCAAAACACCATTGATGAAGTAGAATATTTGTCATATACCAAAAAAAAACCACAAAAGTAAAGCAAACAAATATTGTATCCCATTTATGAAAACAAACATATAAAATTGTTAAAAAAAATGCACTCACAGCATAAAATAGCCCAAGTACGGGGAAAATACTCGTAAGGCATTTTATTCCCTAGGCATTTGTGAGTGCATTTTTATTTATTTACTTTTTATTTATTTACATTTTTTTTCAATAAATGTATTGCCCCCTGTTTTTTTTTCCTGCCATTTGTATTTTATATCTCAAAGTAAATAGCAATCTAGTTCATAAACTTTGTTTCACAAAGAACTGTGCTTGACCTACTAACTGAGCTGAAATAGAATACAAAGCCTTTGTTCAGCATGCACAGAAACTAAAGAACAAGGTACCTGACATTTAACATTGTTACAGATATTAGTGTCTAAATAGAAATGACACAGACAGAAGCTCTCACACAAATTTCTCTTTTTACAATCATAAACTGTTATTGGCATAATCATTTTTTTAAAAAATGAAATCTTTGAAAGAATTAGATGTTGCTTGGAATGTTGAGTTCTTTGAACCAGATACATGCAAGTAAATAGAACATTAAGGCAAAAGGTAAAGTAAAAAGAAACAAAAAAAAATTGGTGTAAGCTAATAATTCTATTCTTTTCAAGTCTAGCAATCTTTGTTGGAGGTTTAGAGACAAAGAGATTTTGTGAAAGGCTAGTATGTCCTTCAAAAGTTTCCATCCATGGACATTTTATCTAGTTACCTTCCCTTTTATTGCTCTGCTATGTGCAGTCAGGTTCTCTATTGAGAATTATTTGTCTATGGTCCTTGAAAAACGAAAGAAAAGTTAAAGGGAATTTATCTGTGTGTTTTCGCTAAGCAAGTTATTTCCCAGCATACTTTTTTTCTTTTCAGAAAGGTTATTGAGGTTAACAATTTCCTTTCTCAATGTTTGTACGCTCTGTGATTGTATTTTTCATTTTCAGTATTTCTAAATTTTTATGAATAAAGACAACTAATTAGTATTCTTCTATGGTGTAAAACAAATTAAAAATGTTAATATAACTATAAAAAAACTACCCCTCCTAGGTTCTCATCTTATATTTGTAAAAGCCAGACTAGATGGACCAGTCAGCTGTCAAAATATGGTGCATACAGGGAGATATCATCTTAGGCTGAGGTCACACTATATTGCGTCCTAGCACACCGGAAGCGTTCATGCAAGCGCACACACGTTTCTGGTGCACATTGCAATGTTCTCAAATAAAAGATAGAGCAAACAAATCAACCAGCTACAAAACTGTGAGGGTCCCACACACAGTCAAGAAAGGAAAGAGCAAGTCTTCCCCGAACACAAAACACCAAGAAAGTAGTAGGATTAAAACTACCAATAAGTAATATTTATTAATCACACATAAAATGATAGAGGAATGTTCCCTTAAAAGTATACCTCCCATAAAGGGTATAATTGTAATGTCCAATAATTAATGAATAAACAGATCAAACAAATGATTCACATCAAGGTTATCATATGAAGTACAAATATATATCAGATGGTATGTCAAGTCCAAAGTTAGTTGTAATGTTAACAGGCTGTTGGGACAGCATATTGCATCTCCCCCATTGTCTTTTAGAATTTGTGTCATTTGTTGATATTTTTAGCATATTAGCTTAATGGAGACCTACAGGCTAAAACACAATTTACCGTTCCATCAATCAGAAGCAACTGATTAAAATGTTGAATTAATTTGGCTTTTCTGTATTTCTCTCTGTTGTCCAGGAGTCGGGGACTCCTGGACAACAGAGTGAAATACAGGAAAGCCGTAACCGCTCCCGAGGGAAACAGAGGGTATTCAGAGGACGCCGATGTTAAGAGAAAGACTCCTGGACACCACAGTGTGAGTAAAACCGCTCCTGAGGTGCAAGGAGATCCAGAATCAGCAGAGTCACGTGGGGTCCAGATAAGGTGCAGCTAACATGCTACCAGAATCCTCAACCAAGACTTATCTTGGTTGAGGATATCTATTGGTTGAGGATATCTATTCTGATATTCTACAACTCCCAGCCATCACAGAAGGAGCAGTAATAACACCAGACAGAATAAGTACTGCATAATACTTTCTAAATACATTGACTTATAAGCAGCCTTCACAGGTAAATTAGTGGACTGATGCAACTATACATCTCTACAGATAGTAATTAGAGGCTTAAAGAGACTTTTGGAAGTTTAGTCCCTTCAAATTGACTATTTTTGGATATCATATTCACAGGGTTTTATATAGTGGATACATGAATTCCAACTTTTGTGTTTTTAACTGTAACTTATATGACTATACTATACAGTTTTCATGGGCTGGCCAGCCACTAATGTGTATTATTAAATAGCTGACGTCATTTTATGGATTGCCTTTTCTGATTTTATGCAAGAATAAAGTGGTCTTTTTAAGCATTGTGCAACTATATTGGGGTTACTTATTTTTGGAATTACTTTGGCTTCTACCCAGAGATCCAGTAACACAAAGTCATCAAAATCTTTCAGTAGAGCAGACAATTCAGTCACTAAACTTCTATAGAGTTCAATAGACTTCTTTAGAGTCTTTCCACGGGTGATGCTCACAGGTAGGGATGGCATAGAACTCGAACTCGAACCCGAGTTCGAGCCGAACTGTTCGAGTTCAAACGGACCCGGACTTCTCGAACTATCTCGGACGCGGATTTTCGATATTTCCCGGACTTTCGATGATTTATCGAATGTTCGAACGTTCGAACCTGCGAGTAAAATTTACATGGTATCTAGGCGCGAACATCGAATCTGCGAGTAAAGTCTCCATTAAAGCCTATAGGCGAGCATCGAATCTGCGAGTAAAATGTCCATGTTACCTCGAACGTTCGAACGCGAAAGCTCGAAAGTAGCGCGCGTGAGAGTAAAATCGATTTTACGAAAGTCCTGGATATTGGAACATGCTCCACAGACCATTTCCCAGGTCCCACAGCCATTTACATTAAGTTACCATTAATATTTTAGTTGTATTTGACTCGAACTTTTCGAACTATTTGCCTCCCATAGACTTTAATGGGTCCGTTTTCGAACTTTCGAACTTTTATAATAGCTCGAAAGTTCGAAAACGGACCGAACTTTCAATAGTTCGACCATCTCTACTCACAGGACTCCAATGAGCTTCTCTTTTTTCCAGATTAGATTAGAATTTTACTAATAATGTAAATATTTTTCATTTTACAGTAATTGCTAAGCATTAGAACAAGAGGAATTAGAACCTTTATCGGCTTTACTGCCAATTAATTGAAAGGAAAATAAATACAATAAAATTAAATCTGCCAATGGCCTGGATATAAATTCTTTTTCAGTTGAACAGAGGAAGCCACTTAGATGATTTGCATAAAGTCTAGTTGACTTAATAATACTTGACATATAATGACTGGGATGGCTGAAAACTATAGACAATGTGTGTTTTAAGAATGTTTGTAAAAGAAACCGTTGAAAGGTCACCATAAAATATTGCCTTCAAAGAAACTTTGGAACAAAAGTTTGCCCATCTTTAATTTAAATTTTGTGTAACTGGTGGGTATTTTAAGAATCTATTGTCAGATATGTATAGTTAAAGAAAACAAAATATGAGCAGGTATGTTCAAGGTCATATTTTTAGGACAGTTGTATTTTTGGAAATGTATCCACACAGTTCTAATCTGTATCTCAGTTCTTTTCAGCATTTTCAAATAAACCTGAATATCTTTAAAAAGATTATTGGCAGGACTTCAACAAGGGAAAGAACGTTCACCTAATTTTAGTGGTACCTGTACTGTATATATAGTAGTACTTAGTATATGGTTTGAATTATGTTTATTAACTAAGTTTTCACTTTAGTTTTATGTTATATATGTTATTTATAATTTTAAATTGTTTTTAAGTGGTCTCCTGGTAGAAAATCTGGAATTGCTCAAGAAGAAAATGGCGTCTTTGTAAAAGTAGGGTTATTGTTAAAGTAATGGATTCTATGATCCATAAGTAATGGATTCTATGATAAGACCCTGGCGGATCTTCCACCGAGTTGGTGTTTTGGGACATAAAGGGCCAATACACGGCCAAAACGGCCGTGCATACACATTGTGCGTTGTGGGTCAGCACCCGCGATCGCACGTGTGTATGGGCCTTTAGGTATTTACTTACACAATCACAATTTTGAATAAGCAACTTTATTAATATTACTGCCAACTAGATAATGTTTAGTTTTCTTTATTTGAGAAATTTTGCTTGAAATCTTTACTAATAATCTGCTAATTTGACATATATAGTTTAGCCGTGGGAGACAGGTCCTTCCACACCAGAATTGTTTATTCTCTTTCACGCTATATTTAATATTCCATTTAATCCCAGCAATATAACATGTATATTGATGTATATTTGATGTATACTTGTGCTACATACTGTAGGTACTGTTTGGACTTTCTGTGAATATTGAGGGATTAGCAGCAGAACTGTTATTATTATTACTGTAGATTTATATAGCGCCAACATCTTCCGTGGCGCTTTACAGTTGCATTAATATACATGAGGAAAACATACATGTTACATATAAGGGCAGTGCAAGTAATCCAAAGTGCAAATAATTTAAGTGCTGGTCCAGCAGCATTCAGTGTGGTAAGTTACAGCATTACTGGGGTACAATAGGAAGGAGGGCCCTGCCCAAAACAGCTTAAGTCAGTTATTGAATAATAGTGGCTGAAATAAATCCATCAAATGTCATATTGTTATGAGTTTTTTTTTAGTACATTTTTATCAGTACGAATGGCACAATTATCAAAAATTCAAGGTTGAATCCTTGAAGGTGCACAATACTTATACAGTAACTGACTTCTCCCTGGCTCCTTCCCCAGTGAGTCACAATATTCTCTTTTATGTTAATAAAAGGCGGGGGCAGATTGGGGGAGGAGCCCAAGATCTGTCAGTCACTACATGAGTAAAGTGTCTCTTTAAATAAGATAAAGATGAAAGTTTAAAGTTAAGATAAGACAGAAATATAAGGATATAATAAAATAGGTGAAGCACTGGAAGAGATTTGATCTATTGAATTGTTAGGATAGCTGTGGTGTATGAATCCTTAAAATGTAAACTATGTTATGATACGTTTTCAGCATTTCTCGTGGGGCATTTATAGTGCCTAGTACACATAAATAATTTTCAACATGATGCAGAAGCACTATAGTTGTAAATGCTGTTACGAGACCGGGGAGATTTAAAATACCTTAAAATGATTGCATTTGCCAATGAAATCAAAGAGAAAGCTTGTGCTAACAAAGTGCACTTTAGCAAAAGCCAATGCAATAAAGTTTATTTCTCAGCCTACGTTTTTACATTTTCAGGTAGTAAGCATTCAAGTAAAACAAAAGGGGAAATTAGCCTCTGATATGTGTTTTCAACTATTGTATTTCAAACATGTAAACCAGTTACATCCATTATATGTAATTAACCAGCAAAAGATGCTGTGGTAAATAGGTTTCCTATTCAATCTCAGCTGACAGTCTATTCATATATAGATGTTCGAAATTGTTGAGTTTCGTTTTCCAATTTTTGAAATTTTAGAATGTTCAAAAAATGAACCCATAGAAGTCTAGGAGAGAATTTTTTTTTTAAAGTTTCTGTCCATTTTGAGGGACAAATAGTAATATTAGGTTTCTCTAAATGACACAGAGACCTGGGGAATGGTCTGGGGAACCCGTAAATAGAACCAAAATTTATTTTCAAACTATCTTTCCTCATGATCGGGCTGTTTCCGAGCTTCTGCATTCCATTTTCGAGAGTTACCAAAATAGATAATCATCTATTTTCGATTTCGATGATTATTGAAATTTCGATAAAAATCGAACATTCGGAAATTCCAGGTTCTGTGAAATCCGGGAGTTCTGAAAATTACGTTGAGACTTCGAAACCCTCAGTTTCGATTCAAAACCGGGTTCAATTTGAACCCACATTACATCTCTATTCATATAGAGTCAGGACATCAAACAGAAATTCCTAATGGAGAAAGTAAGTAAGCGAGTACCTATGTTATAGATAAGGAGGTGCACAACGAAAAGGTGTGTGGCATAGGGAGGATCTGACATTAATGACTCCTACCTCCCAATAAATTGTAGAATTGATTGAAATATAGTTTTAGATCATTTGGTTTAGTGATCCTTTAATAATTCTTAATAATCTTGTCTATGTATTTTAAAAGAATAAGAATTAAGAAAACAAATATATCTTGGTTAAAAAAAGTGACTTTGTTTGGATTACAAACAAATAACAGATAAATAGATTGATAATTAAAATGGTTTCAACAAGATACATAGTGATGAACAAACCCACTGGGGGCTGCGCTGAAAACACAAGATTGCTGTCAATTACTGCATGAGCGGTGCAGTACTTTGACCGCTCACTGCAAATGAAAACCTAGGGGGGTAGGAATACGTTTTCTTACCTCCCTTTGAAAGGGACTTTTTAAGATTAAAAGTTTTGGGGGAGGGCACAGTTGCCCTTTAAGTGTGTGAATTTAAGAATCAAACTAATCGTTCATTTATTGTCTTGAGTTTAACTATTAAATTTTTTTATCAAATCAATTCACTGTTAGAAACACAAATCAGCTCATTATTCACAGTACATGAGTCAATTTACAGCTCTAAAATTTGTCATTTATTATGTGCAAATTCATTCAAAATGAAGTTGTATATATTTCTGCTATTTTACACTTTTTTTTACATATTTGCTAACGTTTGCATTTCATTAAATGTTTTTTTAAAACTTTGCATTTAAATGGGGAAAGTTTTGTTACTATTTAATTCTTAACCCTTAAAACTTTGTTTTGTCCTATTTTCTGTTATCTTATAGATTGTGTAGTTGTAACAATTTATCACGTAACTGGTTTTGACAGATGGGCTGAGGATATTTCAATTAAATTTCATTAAAAACTAACAAATAATTCATTGACTTCCTAAATGATTTTTGTTCATGAAGGGTTGACAATATTTTAAAGGGCAAGTCCACCCCTCACGGAAAATTTCATATATACCACTAGGACCCCACAAACCCCAAGATTGCAATACTTGCCTCCTCTGATGGCTTAACAAGCTTTTTACAACCACAAGCAGCCATACAAGAGGCAGCCATAAGCCTGCTACCCGAAAGTACCATTAACAGAAGAAGACGGGCCAACAGAGTTTTGCTGGATATTTCTTTGCAGTAACATTGCAGACAAAGGTACATATTGCAATCTTTGGATTCGGGGGATCATTTAGTATATATATATAATTTACAGGATGGACCCCATACATTTAAGCTTAAAATGACAACTGCACAAAAAAATCTTCTATGAGGAAATTTCTAGCACTCTCTCTAATAACAACGACAAATGAGTAGTTCTACAGATCTCTTAGCGTTGTATATAATATTTTCTTTATGTTGTCAGGTTGATTGAGAAAAGAAAAAGTGAATGTCTAACACCATAAGCTCATAAAATGTTATTGCACTTTCATCAATGGCTTTCTCTAAAAGCTTTTATAACAAGTGGTCTCAAATTCCCATCTAGTATACTGATGTCCTTTGTCTCCAAATAAAGTCTGTATTATCCAAAAGCAGTATTTGCAATGAAGACAACGTTAGAAGACTCTTTGTGACAACCAGACAATAATGATTGCACTTACAAGTCTTCAAGTGAAGTGATTCAATTCTACCAGTTTCTCCCTTAATTGTGAATTCATATTCTACTTTGTGCTCCAGACAAAACAGCACCTTAA
>CM033470.1:319378961-319711461 GCA_019447015.1 Hymenochirus boettgeri | reverse complement strand
CGGTTTTTAGGGATATCTCGTCTTTAATGATCATTGCCGTAATCGGATAATTTACGATCGTGCCTGTAAGTCAACGATAGCGATCAAAAATCTACTAACGCTATCGTAGATCTATGATCACGATCATAGATTATGAAAGCCCATTGAATACCATTGTGGTATTTTACTACCGCATGGTATTCTACGGCAAAGGTTTGGAGATTTACGAATGTTCGGTTGTAAATGTACGATTGCGCTGTACATTTACGGCAGCGATCCTACATTAACAATAACCCACAGTAATTCAAACTTGAAATAACATTGCAACGCTTCCAACGACAAAACATACCACAAACTCCACCCATAAACAAATACATAAACATGTCATTTCATTGTCCAGTCATGTCACAATGAGAGTGCCATGCCCTGTTTCTGAACCAAACAAACATTGCTATTGCACGGGTTAATTAAAGGCAAGGCCATGTTTTGCATGTGGAGTCAAACTATATTCTATATATTAAGGATTTTAAAAAGCCGCTAGAGACTTCTTGCTGATGTCCCCTGTGGGGATGAAACGAACATTACTATTGCACAAAACGAACATTGCTATTGCACAAAATCAGCATTGCTATTGCACAAAACGAACAGGCATTGCACAAAACGAACATTGCTATTGCACAAAATCAGCATTGCTATTGCACAAAATCAGCATTGCTATTGCACAAAATCAGCATTGCTATTGCACAAAATCAGCATTGCTATTGCACAAAATCAGCATTGCTATTTCACAAAATCAGCATTGCTATTGCATACATTAATAAATAGTAAGGCAAAGTTTTGTATGTGGATTTCTTGCCACTGTCCCCTATGAGCAGGTTCCAAATTTGAGTCTATGTATTGGGATCTGCTGGCTCAGGTAGCCTCCTCAGGATGCCTCATGGCAGAGACATCCCTGCAGACAAAGCAAACTAGTGAAAAATTCGGTAGCTAAACAAGTATGTAGAAACATTGCACTAAAACACTTATTAGAAAGATCACATTTTTATCCCCATATTAAGTATTTAAACAAATAAAATGTGCAATTCACTCATCTCTGGTGTAAAGTGTAAATTGAAATATGGAAGTAACCCGCAATATCCATTTGTCAGATCAAACAGCAAAATAATTACTCAAAAAACAATCTATAACAGTTGAGGAGAAAGTGTACTCTACTTAGTAGGCTTTTTTTATCATTTCTTTTATGGTGTTTTAGCATAAATACTTTGAACTGGAAATACTTAGCTTAATTTTACATAACAAAGTGCTGGGTTAGCTTGGCAAACTACTGCTTCTATGAATAGACCTCATTAGTATTTTTATTTCATCCAACGCAATTACCAAGCAATTTAACCAACTATACAATTACAAGTGATTCGCATGTACTAAATGTACAATTTATTTTATTCATTGGCATTGATTTGGAATTTTTAAACGTAATGAATACATTTTTAATTAATTATGCCAAAAATAAGATGTTATTTCAATGTGAAGATCAAATCAAGCTGAATTAGGGCTCACTACTCTTGGTTAATATTTCGGGAGGAGATTTGAAGAGATTTGTCATTTTAAGCGTGTAAAGATTCAAAAAATGTTCTGTATGGAATTTTCAATTAAACAATCGAATGAACTTTGTCTTACACTGTAGTGCATTATCGTTAAGTGCTACAGATACTGATTTTTCAGTGACAGAATAAGAACCATGGCTGGAAAGCAATCTAATTTCTCTATTCACTTTAAGGGCTAGGCCACACTGCTGCGTTTTTTTTGCGTTTGCGCTTGCGTTTGCGATTGCGATTGCGCTTGCGATTTTTCAAAATTATTGAAAACGCGGCAACGCAAAAAAAACGTGCGTTTTTCGATGCGTTTGCGTTTGCGTTTTGCGTTCTGCATTTTTAATCGCAATCGCATGCGATTTCCTATACTTATTGAAGAAATCGCAAGCGCAAACGCAAAAAAATCGCACATGAAATCGCATGCGATTGCGATTGCGTTTGCGTTTCAGTGTGGCCTAGCCCTAAGGCTCTTAAAATATAGTCGTTTGGGCACTCCTCTCATTGAACCAGTGAGGCCTCGTTGCTACCCTATGCAAACCACTGGTTCAGACATGCTCAGTTTGTTGCATTCAGGTAAATATTGTGGATCTGTCCAGTTAGCTACATTGTTTCCCGAAAGGAAGGAAGAAAATGTAAATGCAAGGTGTGTGACATGCAATGAATATTACAAGTGAGTGGGCATGTACTATACTTTTGTTTTGGACATTTGGATTGAACTCCTGATTTCTTATACCTAACCTTTAGATTTGTTTCAAAGGTGCTTTAAACTGGATTGATTTGGTAAAGTACACCATAGTACATAAACATGGTTATTCAATAAAAGTTCTTATCGTTAAAAATGGTGCAAATGTTGTCCTAACCAATCAGATGTTGGCTTTCAAATGTTAAATAATATCTGATTGGTTGGGGTAAAATTAGCATCATTTTTAAAGATAAGAACTTTTATTGAATCTCCCTGACAGTATGTTAGAATTAGATATGCATGAACTTGCTTGGTTTCTCTCAAACTGTGGATTCGTGAAATAGACCCGGGCTTAAAGGGTAAGAGCTATCTAATACATTTCAAACAAGTCTAGGATGAGGTCTGTAGCTTCTCTGGATGTTAAGTTATATGCTTGTAAATTTTCTTCCCAGACTGCAATGTTTCTGTGTCTCTGCGAAAGGAACGTGTTAAAACCTGTCATAAGCCCCACCCCTAAAAATTGATCTTTCTCAAGCTAGTTACAGACCTGCAAATCATTCTGGACACCTCAGGCTTGTGGTAGAGATGTCCGAACTTCGCAAAATCCGGTCCGCTCGAGGATCCGCGAATTTACGAAAAAATTCTAAAATTCGCATTAAAATGGAAGATACCCTAAAAGTTCGGAGGTGGGCCAAATGATGAAGCTGATGATGCTCTGTCCCAGCAGTGGGCATGCTCCAACCCTGGGGGCAGACCTGTGGTGCTGGTGATGTCATAGCTCACAGTGCTAGCAGGAATAACCCCCCTTAATACTGCTGTAACTTTAGATAAACTGCAGCCATACGCATGATCCTGGAGTCATTTTAAGGTAGGTGTGTGCTCTTTTTAAAAAAGTTCACTTGTATGGAGACCAGATTTCCCCTTTAAATCTCATTTTAGATGTTTGAAAATTCTGTAGCTCCATAGCAAACTTTACGGGATAGTTTGAACTTCAAATTATTGACAGCGGAATTTTGTAGTTTTGCCCCAAAATCAGGTTCAATTTAAAACTATGGACCATTTATAGTAAGTATTTGAATTACTATTTCATATTACTGTATGCACTGAAAGAATATAGTTAGCTTTTCGTTTCCACGGTTCTGAATATTTTTTATATTACTTTGAAACTCTATTACTTTTGAAAGTCTAGTTTGAATATTTAACTGTATTAGAATTACGTTATGTGCATTTATTTGATTAAGTTGAGCTGTTTGGATCATTGCCTGAAAAGTCCATCAGCGCGACTTTTATATACAAATAACAGTCCTTTAGCAGTAAGAATTTTTCCTGATTGATAACCACATTTAAGTAAAACCAATAATCGCGCTATAATTATCCCAGCAATTCTCAGACTGAAAAAAAAACTAAACAAAAACAGGAACATCTGGAATAAATCTGTTTTCTTTTTTTACAGTTCAATAATTGGTATCTTTTCTGTACCTCATTTATGAAATGTAAAAACAGATGGAGATTATATAGATGGCTGCACTCCTATTGAACACATGCGACAATAAAACAAAAGAACATATTTTAATCTTTTTATCAAACACCTTGGAACATCTTGAGACTGGGATTCTGATGTATTATATAAACACAAGGGAGATTTGGATTCCTTAGGTTAGAAAATGAGTGACGTGTTTGTAAACGTAAAACAAATTGAAGAATGGATATTTTGTTTGTAAACTCCCCCCACCAATTGTATTTAGAGAAGCAATGGTGGGTGGGGTTTGTGATACAACACTTGTGAAATGTTGTGAAAATATAGTTATTTACATAACCAATGCAAATCAATTAGATAGATCAAACGTGGTTAATATTTTTTGAATTGAAATCTGAATTTGGCCGAATTGGGGGCCATTGTTATAAATAGCGGTACCATGCCTTTAAAAATCATATAAGTTTTACAGCTGCGATTGCACATACCACATAGTATTGTATGGCCTCCTGGTCGTAAATGTATGGCCGTGGCTGTACTTCTACAATAACCCCTAAATGTGGCCCTGGATTAGTGGATTTGCAGTACAGCAAGTTGTTATATCAAGTTTAACCCATCCATGCAAAAGACAACATCCCCAAATTCATCAAAAGTAAATTTCCCTCCACCCAACCGGACAGGGCCCCTGTGCACTTATCCAAACAAGGACAAAACTAATCACATTTGCCCACACATAATAGTCACCAGCTGATACAATGGATATTCTGCCAGTCCAAGAAGACATTTTGATTAAAAAAAAGTTTGCCTTAATTTTACCACATCTCAAAAAAAAAAAAAAAGAATCTATTTTAAACTTATGTTAGTCAGAAAACTGCTATACAAAACATGTTGCCAGTAAACACTTTAGAAATGACTTGACTTCTGCCTCAAAATGCGTTCGTTTAGTAGTATAAAGATTTCCTTTAAAGAAAATTAAAGTCTACAAATAACCTTAATACAGCTCATTCCCCGGCTCTGGTAAAATGCTACAATTATAGATTCATTACTTAAACTAGGATCTAATAATGGATCTCTCTGTTTGCTACTGCATTTCCCACCCCTCTGGCTTTTACATGTCAAGGAAACATATGACATAAGATATGGGATAGGTCAGTGTCAACATAAAATCATATTAGTTCTCAAGAAAGTCAAATTATTGGTACATTATTCTCTTTTCCTACAATAAGCTGTTAAAGCTGGTGACTATATTACATGCTATCATATACAAGATGCAAGCTTAAGTAGGACGATCAAGTTCTCTTTGAGAAATCTAAGAGGATTGGGAACCAAATCATCTATAACTTAAATCAAGGATGTCATATGTGTGTAAAATGAGTTCTTATACCTAACCTTTAGATTGTTTCAAATGTGCTTTTAACTTGTATGATTTGGTAAAGTAAGCCATAGCACATAAACTTGGTTATTCAATAAAAGTTCTTATCGTTAAAATTGGTGCTAATTTTGCCCTAACCAATCAGATGTTAGCTTTTAAATGTTAAATAAGATCTGATTGGTTGGGGCACAATTAGCACAATTTTCAGGCTTGTGGCTAGTTTCAAAAAGTATTTTTAAAGGTTTGAGGGTGGGGGGGCAAATGATGAAGCTGATGATGCTCTGTCCCAGCAGTGGGCATGCTCCAACCCTAAACTTAGGGGCAGACCTGTGGCCCTGGTGATGTCACAGCTAGCAGTGCTGTAACTTTAGATAAATTGCAGCCATACGCATGATCCTGGAGTCATTTTAAGGTAGGAGTGTGCCCTTTTTAATAAAGTTCACTTATATGGAGACCACAGTTCCCTTTTTAAACTCATTTTAGATGTTTGAAAATTCTGTAGCTCCATAGCAAAATCTTTAAAAGGCATCTCCAACCCCAAATTTTCTCTAACTAAACTAACCACAATGTTAGATTTCTAAAATAAGCCCCAGAAAAAGACTGTTCGCTCCGTTGGCTCTCTGCTCCTGGCTCCCTGCTTGCCAGAAGTTGCAAACTGGGGCCTGACTGGCAGCCACATCTGTAATTGGCTGTTAGTCAGTAAATCACAGGCACGTAGAGAGTCGAATGAACTTGGAGTAAGTTTATTTCTGGGGATTGTTTTAACAAAGTAATAAAGCGGTTGGGGTGGGTTGGGTTATCTATAAAAGGGTTTTTATAGATAAGGGATGTAGCAGCCATGAAGGGATCTGGAGGGTGGGAGAAAGGGAGGGCTCCCCTGTGTGTGCCAGAGTCCTTACTGAGGACAAGGAAAAAGCAGGGATCGGATTACACACAGACAGCTCCTACTCTTCACTTTCTGGGATTTAAACAGACACTGCAGGAGAACCATAAGGAGCTGAGGAGTAAGGTAATGATTTTTTAACACTACACAGTGGGACCAGAAGTGGGTTAAATTTTGATTTTGGGGAGGACTTTCCCTTTAACATTTCATAGGACATTGATTAGACATTACTGATCCTTATTTGTTATTTTACAATATAATAATATCTAATGTTGTAATGTTATATTCTGTTTTTTACAGGGAGATAGTACAAAAAAAGTTATTGTAAAACCCATGCTACCCAATGTATTACTGGGTTAGCGTGGGATTAACACTCACTTTGCGGGGCCTGCAAGTCCAAGTGCAATACACTTTTAGTTACATTTAGCACTAACGTGCAATTGATTGTGATGTTAACCTGATGCATGGCGGAGCTGCTTACCTTACCACAACCTTGTCATGTACTAAACCTCGCAATGTGATTAGTGTATCGCAGGCTAGTTGATGAAAATATGTCTTTATTCAACCTCAAATACTATATATAGTATACTATACTAACATGGACAAATATTATTGCATCTCCCTAGAGAATAACGTTTTCATAAAAACTACACAAAAAAAAACTAGCAGTTTAGGTCCTCACCCTGGGTACCATACGTGGCAGACAGAAAAGTAGTGGGGGGATGTGAGTATAATTCTCCTTTAAAAAAATATAGAGACATCGTTGGCACTTCTAAGGCACACCAGTGTTGCCTCCACATCCACTGAAACTGGTCTATAACAATAAAAATTAGATTTTATTTTTACAGTACACCAGATTTCCTGCATATAAGTACATGCTGTCTGTTTCTTCGAAACTACCACTAATAAATTATACAGATTCCTCAAATAGCTTTAGGGTTATTGACAATAGTTAACGAGCCATTAGGAACTGCTTGAACTAATTGCACGGTACTGATGAAACAATACAATTTGATTACACCTTTAAAGTTGTGCTTTTGAGATATTCTGGGGTTTTTTTCTCTTTCATTTCATGTAATATAAAAAAGTGCCTGAAGTTAAGAACATACTGTTTGCTTTTGTACAATTTTAAGTTATACATGTGTAACAATAAAAAGGACAAGCAGATCCAGGATGTAATATTAAATAAAATAAAAAACATACTTTCCCCCTAGCATTAAAATACATTTTGCGGTCCCAGCTATTTTTTTTTTGTGAATTAAAATGTTTTTTTTTTTAGAGAAATATAACATCTGTATCAGAGTTTTTATCAATAGATTTTCACAAAAATGAACAAAATGACAATGTGAACAAGAATAACAATTTGAGATGGATTATAGTATGGCAAGGAGGCTGGTTTTGCAAAAACCAAAACTACCAACATTATGACGAAGAAACTGAATTAAGGAAATAAAACCAAAATTTTGTTTCACAATATCCGACTTTGTGGTTGAAATTTTGGTTTCAAATTTCAATGACAAAAATTGAAATTTTGGTAATGAATTTTGACATTTGAAATTTTCATTGCTGGGTTTGGGCACCTCTAGTTGTAATCTGAAAGCTAGCCAGAACGTAGACTTAAAATTGTATGAATAGCTGATATTCCCCCACAATGTAATGAGACATGAACTTTTCCTTCTCTTACTGTTCAATTTTCAGAAGGCATTGATACTTCAATCGATTTGGTTGATCGAATTGATTGGAATAAATTCCATGTTTAGGCAGTATAAATTGGTCCATCAAAAAAACTGTGATTTGGAAATGCGGAAAGTTTTCCCCATCTACAGGAATATTCTTAAGGTGAAATCTACGGAAGATCGGTGGTGCATGGTGGGGAATTTTGGATTTGCTTCAGATGATCGGAAATCATTTATGGCTTGTTAAAGAATGACATGATCTAATTATGACAGCCATGGATTCCAAATCAGAAGTGACCCCACCTTAAAAGGCAAGTCCAGCCCTGAAATGAAAACTTACATACAGGTAAATCACCCCCCAGAACCCTAAACGGTAATAGTTTGAAATGTGAAATATATAAGTCTAACCTGAAATCCTGCACAATGTCCTGTTTCCCCTGTTTCTGCTTCCTGGTTTTTCCAGTTAGTAACTGTCAGTTATGGATTTGACAGTTGACATCTCAGCCAATGACTGAATGTTAATCCCCTGTCTGTCTCTTCTGAGCATGCCCAGGCTCAGTACAGGCTCAGTACAGATTTCTAAATTGCTCAGTTTCCATGAGGCCTCCAGAAGCATAGCAGGCATACAGTAATGAATTCATAGGACAAAGTAGGATATATTAACATATTTTAAATAGTCCATTCTTTCTAAAAGATGTCATTATGAGGGTGGAGTTGTCCTTTAAGCTTAGCTGCAAATTGCTAGATAAGCAAATGAAGCATAATAATTAATTAATCAATTAATCAAAGTCATTTATTGCCAGATCCTACATCAAATAAATAAAAGTTCGGATTGATGGAATGGTCAAAATAGTTTCATTAAACTGGGCAAAATGTATTGGCATATCCAGTCAACGGGAGGTTTGAATACAACATGCCATAGCCATATTTAAAGTATACAAATTGCAGAAAGCTGGAAAACAGCATAGGGAAGCATGGACCATAGTTATAAAGCCACAGTATTGCTTTTTAGCGATACCGCGCCTTTAACGATCTGTTTAAAGGATTAGCTATCATTAATTTATGATCGTTGTCATTAATTAATGATAATGATTGTAAATTACCAATAACGATCGTAAATCTACGATAATATGATCATAGATTTACGATCCATATAGTTTACTACCGCATGATATTCTACGACCGAACGTTCATTAATTAACATTGATAATGCATAGTATTACTACATTATGATACCGCATTTTATAAATATGGCCCCATTTTCCATTGGGCAGCATTTTAAATAAACATTTACAAGTCCTTTGATAGCTGTTAAGAGTTTATGGAATTTTACCCTGAGGAAACCAGCACAATGTGTGGCAATATTTTGTCATAAAACAACAAAGCCAACTTTGCAGCAAAACTTGGAATATCTCTATAAATGACAACAGAACTTAATAAAGTCTGAGTCTTTAAAGAATTGCAAATCCACCTCAGCCCAACCACCCAAACCACCCCCGCTTAAAATCCTTGGAAAAAATGGCAGCTCACAACTAACCCCAGCAGGGCAAGTTCCAAGAGAATATAAAGAATATTTCAATTAAAGGGCATGTCAACCCCCACAACAAAATTTTAAACCTCAGGAGAACATGCACGAAAGCTTTCTGAGCTTTTATTGTGCTAAAAAAACCTGTCTGCTGGGATCAGAAAGAATATGTCTATTTGTTGTTTTGGGTCTGTAAGTATAATGCTTTTAAAGTTTTGGGGGGTTTCCTACACAAATCTAAAAGATTGCTTAGGGGGTTGGACATGCGACTTAATTCTGTCTCAAGGTAGACCGGTGTATAAGGAATAATAATAATATTTTTTATTCAGCATCTTTAGGTCAATCAAAATAAACTATTAGAATGTGATGAAAAGGAAATACATCTTTATTGCTTGCATATTTCATTTAGAGGCTGTAAGTTCAGTTCATTTATTTAGAATATTGTAGTTAGAAGGATATAATCATCTCTTAAGCAGCTATTCTGTTCCCAGACATATCTGTATGTATAAAATCTAACTAGTTTTGGCTGCCTGGGGTGGTGGGACTTTTGATTCCATGCTAACATTGCTTAGTTGCAATGGAATAATTTACTTGCTGTTCTTGACAGATCTTGACTTAATGAAAACTGCATACACAATTACACATGTATTTCCTTTTACATATGCTCAGCCTACAATAAAAAAGATGTCTACCTAGGTATCCCTTGCTAAGGTCAGTTGAACAGAAGATTTTGCACATCAGAGGGATCTGTCCAGAATTTTTAATGCTGTACAGGGTACTTGATATTATCTGGTGCATTTACTGCATGTAAAATACATACATTCCCTATTAAGCTCAAAAGGGTTAAAAACAAAGCTCTATTTACAAAAGCGTCTCTGCCTTATGGTGAAAGAGCAGCTGCAATTGTTACGACTAGATACTTAAGGCAGAAAAAGAGTTTATAATAATCATAAAGCTCACATCGGCACAGACCATTCCCATCAGCTCATTATAAGGTCATTCCACACATGCCCGTATGATGCTATTTACATAACAGAATGTTAGTATTATTTACAAAGAGGCAGGCGTCCCTTCCAAATATGCATGCTTTAAAAAAACAAATACTGGCAGTAAAACTAAAGCCTCCAAACTGTTATTTGTTTTCAACCATGTGGCTTGGCAATAAGCTTTGTTTTTTTTGTTTTTTTGCCTTTCAGAGTCTTCTATGTACGCGCTTGTGTATACATGTCTGCCCATACGTGTTTGTACATGTAAACATGATGCGATTAATATGTATTTTTACTTATAAATTTCCTTTAAATTACAACAAAGATCAGGGGTGTAGCTAGAAATCACAGGGCCCCATAGAAAGATTTTAGATGGGCCCCCCTCCAACCCACATAAAAACAGTGCAGTTCAACCCAGCCTGGCCAAACTGCAGGTTTTTAAAGGGCGTGTCCACCCTTCTAAGAAAAAATTTACCTTTACATAGTTCAGCCCCACAAATCCCGTTTTTGTTTTACACAAACTCGTCAGTGATATCCTAATGACAAAACACTGGCCACGAGGAGGCTCGTTCTGTAACAGCCGCAAGTCATTGGCCATAATGTCACCATCATGGTCATGACTGACAGCCATTACCAGGATAAAAAGAGGTTCTGTAGAATATCTGAGCCAGGGAGCATCTTTGAAAGGTTTAATTAAAACAAAAATGGAGGTAATTTTTTTTCCTAGGAGGGTAGACATACCTGCAGGGGACCTAATAGGGCCCCCTTTGGCTCTGGGCCCCATAGCAAGTGCTATGGTTACTATGGGGATCCCTACACCCCTGACAAACATATTTACCCCATAAGACTCAGGGCCAGGCCCCACTAGACAATTTTCAGGGGGTTTTCATGTGTGTTTTGCGTTGCTACCACATGCCAATGTTTCTAGATCTGTCTAGCCCCACTATGCCCTCGGCCTTGTGCTGCTCTTTTGCCCATTGTTTGCAGCACATGTGATCACCATTTTTGGTAACATCAAAGGAAGTGAAGTGCAAGCACACACAAACTGCAAAACATTTTAGGGAGATTTAATAACAGTTCTTATTGTTCAAAATGGTGCTAATTTTGCCCCAACCAATCAGATCTAATTTAACATTTCAAAGCTATCATCTGATTGGTTGGGGCAAAATTAGCACCATTTTTAACAGTAAGAACTTTTATTGAATAATCATGATTGTGTCCTGCAGCGCGTGATTCATAGATGCTCCACGTGCACTGTATTTGAGTAATATCCTTCAGGGGTAACAAACCAGGGTACCCCTTTGAACCCCACATGCTGGGAAGTAGGGCCTAGCCCTAATCGTCATGGCACATTAAACATTTTTAAACTTGCCAGCCTATATAATATACAGTCTGCTGTAAATACCACGGAGGGTGGTTCAGAATAATTCATTGTACTATGTTAGGACAAACTGCAGCTATATACTGTGTGAAACTTGTTTTGATTGGAATCAAAGAGCAGGTGGCTTGGTAAAGCATGTTGACTGAGCACAGTGGCTTCACACAGAGGCTAACAACGCCTTTTATTGATAATCTTCAGCCATCTGTTCCGATGATTTATTCATGCTACTAGAATCGCAGGTGAGAAGAAAGAATGCAAATATTCCGTAGATCTGAATCAGACTGCGAAGGCTGAACAGATCAATGCAGTGGAAACCCCTTGGAACAATAATACGACTGACCAAGATATTGGAATTAGAATTGTGACATTTCACTTAAGGTGTCTACCACTTTGAACTCAGCGTGTCTCATGCACATTAACAAAGCCACTCAATGTCAATAAAATCCTGGAGCATTTAGCAGGTTTAGAAATGAAAAAAACATCCACAGACGGAGAGGAAAAGCAGCTAAAAAATATGGTTTAATTCAACAACTAGATGGCTAGGCACAAATAGAACAAATCCCTATGCAATAAATTCATATCAAGGTTCACACTACAAGTACTAAATGCATGAAAATCCACTATGTTCGTATGCATTGTTTCTGCATGTTTGTACGTGTTTGCAGTAGTATACGTTTTTATGCATTTTGTAGTGCATTCGGGGAGACACTATAAGGCAGGGATTTTCAAATAATATGCTTCCAGATGTTTAAAAACTACAACTCCCAGCATTCCTTAAGTACATAGAGAAGCCAGGGGGTATATTTTAAACATCTGAAGGCACAAAGTTAGAGAATCACCTAACTAGGACACAATGCCTTGTGAACCAGAAATAAAGTCTTAAATTCAGGTCAATAAAAAGTGGGTTAGGCCTTTTAATACAATCATTCAAAATCAAAATCCACAGCTGTGTGTTTTCTGCTCTTATTGGATAATCAACAGCAGTCTAGGTCTGGTAAAAAAAACAGGAATCCAAGTTCGAGAATAGAACAGCAGAGAGATGGGTGAGATGGGCGAACGGAAAGTTCGGTCCGTTTTCGATCTTTCAAACTTCTAAAAAAGTTCGAAAGTCCGAAAACGGACCCATTAAAGTCAATGGGGGGTAAATAGTTGGGAAAATTCCAATGAACTTTCTGAAATATAGCAGGGTAAACTTACCTTACAGGCCTCTGGGACCTGGGAGATGGTCTGAGGAACACGTCCGTGCACGGGGAACAGCGTAAAAACTGGACTTTCCGGTTTCCGCATGCCACTTCATTTCCGAACGTTCATTAAAACTCGAATGGCCACTTCCAAAAATCCCAGAACGGCTGGAGATTCCCGCCCGGCCAGACGTTTGGTTGTCCCGCAGCTCGAAACTAGGACCACTTCCTCTGTCCTTACAAGGACCTTTGTGGCCCTGACAAGGGCCCTTTGGGGCTTAAGGGGTCCCGCAGCTCGAACCGGGACCCCCCATCCTTGGTCCAAATCAGATTTTCCGAAATCTGATTGGTTAATGCAAATGTAAACCAAGCATTGAAAAATTGACCAATCAGAAACGGATTAGGGTTTTCTGCAAACCTATATAAAGAGGTGCAAACCTCCGCAGAGCTCAGAAGTCATCGGAGTAGATGGCAGAAGGGCCCTGATTGGGACGGGGAGGGGGGGTCCTGGTTTGAGCTGCGGGACATCTTAAGCCCCAAAGGGCCCTTCCAAGGGCAGCAAAGGCACTTATAAGTGCCGGGCAGGGGGTCTCGAGCTGCGGGACCCCTTAAGCCCCAAATGCCCTTTTCAGGGCCACAAGGGCACTTCTAAATGCTGTAAGGGCTCTGATAGGGCCAGGGAGGGGGTCCCGGTTTGAGCTGCGGGACCCCTTAAGCCCGGAAGGGCCCTTGTCAGGGCCTCAATGGTCCTTGTAAGGACAAGGGAGGGGGTCCCAGTTTCGAGCTGCTGAACCCCGAATGTCCGGCCGCGGGATTATTGGCCGTTCGGAAATCTGCGAGCGGCCATTTTCGGGACTCTCCGGCTGTTCAGGGGTTTTCAGAAGTGGCCGTTCGAGGCCTGCCAAACGTTAGAAAAACCACGTACATTCAAGAACTCTCCAATGTTCGTGGATTTTTGAAAATAGTCCCGTGAGTTCAGAAAATCTAACTAGTTCAGACCCGAACTAGTTAGAATAGTTCGAGTTCGTCTGAACTCATAACATTCGTCTCGAACTCGGGTTCGAGTTCGAGTTCTAGTCCATCCCTAAAAGGCACATGCCTGATATGGATAAATTCTTAAGGAATCATTTGCCAAGCAATTTTGCAAATGTAGACAGAAATTCAGAGTCATATTGAAGTTAATTAGAAGCTTATTTTATTTCAAACTTAAACTATATCTCTAAAAGCATCAGCATTGCATTAGTAGATGGGAAATGGAATGGGGAACATGGCATTCAGTTTGATCATTCTAGTCACCCAACTGGCTTTTTCAATTCACATTGACTTGGCAATAAATACCCTGGTAAGTCCCAATCATCATAACAGCCAGGTGTTAGGGACCTCCTGAATGCAAGGTATTGATTGCATTGTGGCTAAGAGGTGTTATCAAAACTGTCCAGGATAAGGCTTCAAAACTGCATTGTCTTGACCCGAGGATTTGCTCTTGTGTGCTGGGCCAAACGCATTTTGTCTCTTCCACAAACAAATCAGAACCCTCTTCATTGCACTGCATATGTGATGTTTCTCTTCTGGTATTTCTATATTGGGTCTTTTGTATGCACCAATGTTACTGAGAGGTTAAATCTGCTGTAATATGTACTGTGACTAACAAAGGTGGGTTTTATTGCTGTAATGTGATTGGCTCTCAGCCTTTAAGGAGCAGTGTACATTAAGACCAAGCCCAGATAGTTGAAATATGGTAGCTGACTCCAACTACCTAAAGGTTCATTTTATAAATCAACCAACAGCCGCAAGGAGAGGTGAGATACAGCTTGTTGTATCATTGTGTTCTATCTATTGGTGCATTGCTGTCTGGTGACTTTTGTTTTCCTATAAGTTATTTGACTCTCTTTGAATAATCTTTTGACACTAAAAAGAGACAATTTAATTAGAGAAAGAGCAATAAACTTACCCAAATGGGTGTTCTGAGAGAATTGTCCTAGCTATAGAATATTCATATCTCCTAATCTATACCAAATGGCAAGTTTTGTTCTCCTATGTGGATTCTTCATGTATAATGATTGCTGGATTTTATTACAAACGTGTGATGGGAATAAATATTAACTGGGGTGATTAAAGAGATTTAAAATTATGCTCATCAATATTTCCTTTGAAATCCATCCTCATGGTTCATAGAATTGTGTTTTATCAATGGATAGGGCATCTAGGCACAAAAGGGCCTAGACCAGAATCATTCGCTCTATCCAGGAATCAGGATTATTCCATGTAAAGTTCATCTTCATACTTCATACACATTGATTTAATGACAAAATGGTATATTAACAGGAATAAAAACATCTTAAACTTTAATCCATAACCACAGAAGTAGAGAAAGTAGTACATATAGGCAAGGTACATACAGGTATCCCACTGTGCATCCACCCCCGGGTGCTTTAACCTCTGGGTTAAATACTATTATGATTATTATTAATATTATTATGGATTTATATAGCAATGACAATTACATAGTCGTACATTACATACAGGGTAATACATATTATACAAAGTCATACATGTTACATACACAGGTAATACATAATATAAGTAAACAGAGTGAGGAGTTTCTTACAGCAATACCATGACAATAGGAAAGAGGACCCTGCCCAAAGAGCTTACAGTCTGGAGGATATGGGGGTGAGACATAAGGTGATGGAAATCGGTAGGCTGTAAATAGATTGGCAGCGGAGTGTGAAAGGCGGTTCCCACTTTCACCAGGGGAATGCCCCCCAAAACTTTGTTTTTAATGCCTGGTGGAATAAAATTATATTCTAACTACTATAGGTGATACTCTCTATTTTGTTTAGAGAAGTAGATATATTGTTCTTTCATTGGTATGCAGTAGTATAGGCTCCTTGTTCATAGTGAGGATCCCTTTAAAGGGACACTAAATCAGCTTTTTTAAGTACATAAAATCTAATTCTATTATTCACAGGGAGGTGAGAACTCTTATTCCCACCTCCGTGTAATTAATAGAACGCCCAGGGGGCACTGGAACTTACCTTACCGGTGCTCCACTCGCAGCTGCTTCTGAACTGACTGCCGCGCTGTCCCAATTGTATTGGCGTGCATGCGCCAAAGATAGGCACTTGGTCGGGACAGTGGGGCTGTCATTGCAGACGCAGCTGCAAGTGGAGTGGCGGTAAGTTAAGTTCAAGTGTCCCCTGGGAGTTCTATTATTCACAGGAAGGTGGGAATAAGCGTTCTCACCTCCCTGTGAATAATAGAATCAGATTTTATGTACTTAACAAAGTATACAAAATCTGTTTAGTGTTCCTAGAGGTTCTACTTGGAAAATCTCCAAACACTAATATCTTTCCCACAGAAAATAACTAATAAGACACAATTAAGAAATCAAAGAATAGCCAAATACTGTACATAGACATAAACATAAACAGACATTAAAGGGAAACTACTTTCACGACTCTCATCCCTATTTACTCTCCATGTATATTTTACCAAGGGTGAGGACCTATTACACTAGGTCCACACCACTGTGTTCATCTTTACTTACCTTAAGTTGCCTTTGCTGCTCTGGTCCTCTCTACCTTCCTTTTCCTATCAGTGACAAAGCCATTGAAATGATAATTACCCTGTTATTCTAAAACAAAACAAATATAATACATAATAGAGTTAATCTAGTTATTAACAGCAATACACTAACTGCAAAGATAAAATTGTACAGTAAGTAATATCATTATTGGTTGTAATTGAATCAGATATAGCATTGGGGAATAAGACTAGATGTCATTAGTATTCTTAGCTGTGTTCATCAAGAGAGGGTATAATTACCATTTATGAAGTGTTACAACATACATAAACGTGTATTAATTAATAGACCAGGTAGTGAGACCTACAGAGACCTACCATATCTCTTAATAGGAAATGCCATGTTTGTTTTAATTTACATGCATATAAATATATACTGAATATAAACGTTCTTTTTTTTATTATTGTGGATTTATATAGCGCCTGAAAACCGAATTAAACTCGTTCATTTCGAAAACTATTCAGCTCACTCCTACAATTTTACTTCTCTTAATGCTCAGCCCCTCCCAGTAGCTGAGACTGAGCTAGAGTGGGGGAGCATGTGCAGTAGAGATGAGCTGTGTCTCAAGACAAGGAGCTAAGGCCAATAGCATTCAACTTGCAATTTTGTATTATGGTAAAAAGGCACTGTTGCTTTTATTTTAATTTCTAGCCCTGATATATTATTTCCTCATTAACTGTGATTTTCTATGTCATCAGTTATAATCAGTGCTTTGCTATGTCATTTGTGTCACATGACTCACCGAAACGTGTGCATTATACAGCCTTTTACTTTTATACAGTCATGGAACTAAGCGCTGCTGAAAACTATATGTGGTACTGAGAAGAAACTGGGAAATAAATGGTTAAATGGGGATTTTCATCTGAAATTCTATTTATTCCTCAAAGCCATGTACAGTTGAGAGCTATTTTAACCAAATGCAAACGGATATTTGTCACATTTATTTTGTAAATGACACCTAAAATGAAGGGATGTCACTGAAGATGATGATTATCTTGAGTTATGGTAATTAGGCTTCACACTTGTAATTTAAACACTAACTCTACGAAGTCCACACCTGGCAGTAGTGGAAAACATTCCTAACACAATGGGAACTTATTGGTTTTTAGAACTATGCAAAATCTACAGTACATATATAGCCTGCACTACTCAAACCAGAAATGTCCAACTTGAGGCCCTCCATATGTTTCAAAACTACAACTCCCAGCATTCGTTGGTTTCAAAAGCAAATCAAAGAATACTAGGAGTTATATCTGTTGTATTTATACAATACAAGGATTGTGGAAGCACTCTAATTAGGCTAATTTACAACTACATTTTGCAGAAGTGCTACTGATCCCCATACAATATCATATTATCTGCACACTGGCATACTTTATAAACAAAGGGGTTTTAGTATACATTACTGTGATCACATGAATGAAAAGCCTTCCAACCATGTCAAGGTAACCCCAGTTTGGAAGGTCCTAACTTCTAAACTTTTTAAATTTCTTTTACTTCAATTACCATTAGCAAACTTTTACATTTCTCATAGTTGTGCACTGGATCCATATAACAGGCTTTCTCTCTTTGGCTTTTTAAAATGAGGGAAGAGGCCCTCCAGTGCTTTATATTAAAGGCATAGGACCTCCCATAAAAGGGGCATGTTGAGGGTGCTATTACCACATGGAAGCTTGACCAGGCCTCCCAATAAATACATACAATACAAGGATTGTGGCAACACTCCAATTAGGCTAATTTACAACTACATTTAGCGTTAGTGCTACTGATCTGGTCAAACATTTATAGAAACATAGAGAAGATAATCAATGCACATCCCTAGGCCCCATACAATATCATATTATCTGCACACTGGCATACTTTATAAACAAAGGGGTTTTAGTATACATTACATTAGGAATGTGCAAAGTAAATTTACCTTTTTTTTGTAATCCTTCCTTAAATTTGCAGCACATCTGTTTTTTTAACAAGCATCTGACACTTCCTGTAGTACAGCTAATATTACATAACAGTTAAATTTAAATAATAAAAAAATAGTGGTCTGTTTACTCTGTGTGGCGTGTGCTGAGGGGTGGCGTACCGGGTGCCATGCTTTTTGTGCCTATAGGCTGTGAGATGCAATTCTGTCCCTGGAAACTTGGGAATATTGTAGGGGGCCAGATCATTAAGATGAACTCTAGTCTGCTCAAAATAAATGTAATAATTCTAAAAATTGTTAATTTGAATCAGTTAAACACCTTTAATAAAATAAAAATGAAATGCCATAAAAACAATTAAGAAATATTATTTTTCATCTGAGGAAGAGTTTTTCAGGTTGCTAGCAGCAGTGGGCCATGGTGTATCAAATCCGTTAATCTTGGTGCTTTGAATTGAACTGATTGTTTTTATTATAGCATAAAACCATTTTCTTTGCGCCGGTGTGAAGTTGTTAGTTGTTAGATGTTTGTATTATTCTTCTATTCATCAAAATTTCATCTACCTATGCTGAAATCAATGATGTAGGCCAGGTTTGTTGGATCTCAGCCTTGATATCATTACTCACTCTGCTAGCTATTCCCTACTAGAATCAATGACAGGCCGAAAGGTCCTGACAGGGTATATTTTTCTACTATTGATCTTGATGACCAAACTGGTGCCCCAGAGTCTAACTATTGATTTTTAAAAGGATAGCTGTCAAGATGGAGGCCAATTTTATACTATTAAACACATCAAGCCATGTAATTAAAGAAAATGTCAGACTGTCATATTTAGAAAATAAGCATAAAGGTAGTTTGGTATGCTCTAAAGCTATTAAAAAGTTTGCCTTGGTGCCTTGGTGTCACAAATTCCGTAATTTGCTTATATATATATATATATATATATATATATATATATATATATATATATATATAGTGTGTGTGTGTGTGTGTGTGTGCAGCCAGCATGAAACAATAGCATTAGCTAGGCATAATATAGTATAAATACTTTATTGGCTTATCAGACCAAAGTGTGACGTTTCGGAATACATCCTTTCTCAAGCAGTCAGACAAGCCTTGAAATTAATCACCCATGAATAGCATTATGTAATTAGAAACAGGAAATTGATACCATCAATACAGTTACAATGTATCACACTAAAAAAGATACAAAAAAGTTACAGGGACCCCCTGTGGTATACCTGGGAAAAGAAACAAAGTTATCATAAAAACATATACAGATCATAGGCAGGGGCCACATTGGAACCCATCGCTGTCCCACGCAACTGCAAATATAACTCATCCATGAAGACAAATAATTCTGAGTAAGTATAATTTCCAACACACTCAGAAATAGATTCCTCTGAGCAGGAAGATAACTTCCAGTTTATTGTGGCTCAATAGGGATTATGATCTGTATGTGTTTTCATGATAACTTTGTTTCTTTTCCCAGGTATACCACAGGGGGTCATTGTAAATTTTTGGTATCTTTTTTTAGTATAGATGGTATCAATTTCCTGTTTCTAATTATATAATGCTATTCATGTGTGATTAATTTCAAGGCTTGTCTGACTGCTTGAGAAAGGATGTATTCCGAAACGTCACACTTTGGTCTGATAAGCCAATAAAGCTTTTATACTTTATTATGCCTAGCTAATGCTATTGTTTGATGCTGCTGCATAAACTATACGTTTGGATTTACACTTGCAGCTGTGCATCACGCTTACCCACGATGTGTTCCTGATAGAGATGGGCTAGGACTGGAACCCAGACAAACTCAGACACTTTAGAACTTCCTGAACATTCGTAGTATGGGTTTTCTGAACTCACGGAACATATTTTCAATCATTACCGAAAATACCATAATTTTGCAGCATTTTGGCGATAAACTTCGAATGTATTGTTCGGTAAAGTTTGAATTGGTGATAACCCTTGAATGAATCGGTTCATTGGTAACCCTCGAATCGGTGATAATGTTCAAATGTAACATTCAGTAAACCTCAAATTGGCGCTAACCCTCAAATGTATCATTCAGTAACCCTCAAATTGGCAATAACCCTCAAATGTAGAAAACACAATGCGGAAACCCAACAATTTGTTTTGGTCAAACAAAAAAACAATTGGTATGCACACTTACCCCTTCACCCCTTCACCTTAATGGCTCCAGGTGCAATACAGCTGAGCTCCAAGGTCGCTGAGACTTAATGAACATAGGAAAAAAGGCTATACTCCACTCTGAGAGCTGGTGAAAATTGGGTTACAAACCCATATTTGTCGACAAAATAGAAAGCCCAACGTTTCGGGGGGACCAAGACTTCCTTTCTCAAGGGTATGCAGAACTTCGATACCGGCAGTTTCGAACGAGAACAGAAATCGATACCCACTCAGGAGCTGTGCAAAGATGATTGTATCACTTTTGCACAGCTTTTTTAACAGCAGTAAATAGCTGGCTTTAAGTCATTTAAAGGCTTTGACATATCGCAAAAGACCTACAGCAATAATCGTGCTGGTGATGATTATCAAAAATGAGAGTGATAGCGAGTCTCTCTATACTGCCCTACTGTATAACTTATTTATAACAAGTTGATAAACTACTTAACTAAGATATATGATCCAGAGATTTGGCCCACAAAAAAAAAAGGATGTGATCTGTAACCTGTTTTTTTAAAGGTATAAAAAACAAACAAACAAGGGCTCTGTATACAATTGATACCTAGAATAACATGGGTGTTGAACACAGTACATATACTTTATGTCAGGGTGTACTTCCTGAATTAGAATAGTGGCTCAAAACAGTGGCCCAAAAGTTAACCCTTAAAGTTACTTATCCTTTAAATGGCTTTACAAGGTAGAAGAACATCTGTTGTGTGACAGGCAGGACTTCAATAAAAAATATTGGAAGCAGACATACCATCTGTTTTAAATGCGACCTGTAGATATGTTATCACTGGTTTGGATTTTCCTATGAAAATGATAGGTTAATGTGTTTTAGCATGTTATTTACATTACCACCTACCCAGTAGTGTCTGAGAAAAACATTAACATTTATCAGAGTTGATGATAAATGATAGGAAATCTATAGGAGCAGTCATTGATTTGTAAACATTAATAATGGTCCAATATCACCTATTGGCTTACTATTAAGTTAAAGTAAAAACTAAGTTTCTAAAAATGAAAAGTACCTGATTGAGGGAGGTAGGATTGATTATTCCTACCTCCCAATATTGTTTTGTTAAGGATCTACATCACTTACACTTTTCATCTGTCAGGTTAGTGCCCCGGGCCTTCCTGTATTAAAGATAGTGCTGAAGCACACACAAAGCATGGCAGAATCAGTTTTCTTTGTGCTGCCACTCCTCATAGAAATGTTATTGGGAGGTACAAAGTACCAATCCTACCTCCCTGCCCAAAAGTACTTTTCATTTTAACTGTCCAAAAAAAAAACTTTATACGCACTATAGTTCTTATTTAAAGTTGTAAAGTCCAAGCCATTGAGGGTACAGACATTTTGCCCCAAGATGCATGGCAAAATTTAGTTTTTCATTGATTGACAATTTATTTTATTAACCATTTGTGATCTAGAATGTCAGACAGGTAAATTTTACGATACTTTCTCCTTTAAAGTAAAAAACAGTCTCTCGCCAAAGACCACTAATGCTTGCAGTTGTCTTAAGTGAATTGCCCAAACATCATGGACATTGTTGTAGTTAGACTATTGTCAGTGATTTTCAGTGAGAGTTGGTTGAGTTATCACTGCATTTTGTCCCTAAGGGAAGAGTAAATCTTAATAATACTTACGCATTTTCAAACAGGCAGAAATGATTTTGCAGACGAAATGTTGTACTAAACTATGTAAAGCTTGCCTATAAATAAAAGCCCTCATTCATAGAATCTGCTTACAACTTTGTTATGTTAAATAATCTGTTTGAAAAAATACAAAAGTCTCTTTTCCTTAAGAACATTTCATTATTATTTCAGATTGATAATTTAGGGGGGTAATAAATACAAGCCTTAGAAACAATTACTTTTTATTGCTCTCCACAGTGTCAGCAAAAACTGTATTTACAGCAAGTCCATAATAGTTCCTTGGTACCCAATTAATAATAAGAATTTATATGTGTGTAAGACAGAGCTGCTTTAATACAGCAACAATAAACTACATATCATGTGATGATAAAGTGTAGAGATTGTGACTAATACCCAGAGGGGTGATGGTGATAAATCATATTTATAGATGGATTTATTTAGTAGACAGATTTCAAAAATACAGGTCTACGTCTACTGTTAACCTTTAATTCCCTGAATCAACCAGTCTAAAGATCCCTGAATAATGTTGTTCAATTGTTGTTCAAAATGTCCTTGATTTTAACAAATAAAGCATCAATGAGAAGCAAAAAATTTGAACGGTTTGAATAAAATAAAGATAACATAGCAATGGTAACGTAAGCTGGGTACACACCATACAATAATTTGGCTTGACCGACCATCATTTCAGTGTTTCGGTTGGTTGGGCTAAATAATTGTATGGCGGCTCCGACCAATCACTGACCGTCCCTTCGTCTAAATCGGACAAAAGCAAGATCGGTCCTCTATAGACTGCACAATTGGCTGCAGTAACTGTCGGATGCGGCTGCTTTTGCCGACAGTCCTTCCTCCTGACCAACCGGTGGAAAGTCAGGAGGAAGAATTGAAACGTGTGTATCAGGCTTTACTCTACATGGCTCTGGGGACCTAGGAAATGGTCTTGGGAACATGTAAAAATATCCAGAACTTGAAATGAAATTCATTTTGAGCTTCCGCATTTGATATTTGATTATTAGCCCATTTTTCCAGGGTTGACTTATATGGTAAATGTCCTATATACAGAATCAGGGGTTAACAAATTCTGTATTTTTTCCATACACAAAATCGAGGGTTGGATGATTTTAATGTGGCTGAATCATTTGTACAAATTCGTCAAATTTTGAAAATCGAAACCCAAATTCGGAAATCCTCAACAGTGGGTTTGAAAAAAATCAGAAATCCGAAGAATCTGAGTCTATTTGGATCTGTAAAATCCGATTCAGAACCAGGTTCCATCTCTAGTACAGATGAACACACCTGCCAGGATTCATTCTGCTAGCTGGTCTGTGGATCGGGAACAAAGTTTCCACAGTAAAACTATGAAACGTTCATATTAAATACAAGTAGTTCTGTGTAGAAAGTCAGTCAGTAATTTAGGCAGGAAGAATTCCGACAGCGATCCAAAACCAGGTTTGGGTCGAAACTCCGGAATATCTTTACTATAGACAGAGTTCAGGGATCCTCAAACTACGGCTCTCCAGATGTTTGGAAACTACAACTCCAAGCATTCCCAGGCTTCCCTTTGTAGTTGAGGAATGCTGGGAGCTGTAGTTTTCAAGCATCTGGAGAGCCGTAGTTTGAGGATCACTGGACAGAGTTGATTGAAACTATTTGACAAAATTTTAAATCCGAATGTTTTATAGACTCATCCCCAGAAAATCATTTTGCAAACAGGAGGCAATAAAAACAAAAAGATTTGTGTAACGTCCCTGCGAAACTGACATTTTAATAATTTCATTTGAGAAAGAACAGTGGAAAAACATTGCTCTAGTTTCATTTGTGTAGTGACAATAAAACAATCATTGTGATTAATTTGGATGGTAAAACAAAAATAAAATATGTTTTTTTATACTGCTTAAGCTGCTAAACAACAGGGTCTTTTTCAATGAAATCATATGTCAAAATTAAAGGGCCAAAAAGCTATTTTTAATGGTTTTGTGTTAATAAATAATAACAATAATAGTTTTCCTTGTAGATCAAGGTTTGTCTATACAAGTTATTGTTTCTAGTGATAGATGAGAGCTTGACTTTCACTGGTAGGTTTACAGACCTTTATTCCGTAGGGGCGTCAGCGCACCTGAAAATCTAATAAAACAAGGTGGTCCCTTTGATTCTGTTACTGGAGAGAAAAACTAGGTAATCCCAATTGAAAGGGGCATTGGGGCTGCCCTTGATGGGGGGGGATATCTCTGGAGCCTTTCGAGCCATTTGATTGATTCACAATAACATGGTTACCTTGAAATTCTAAAGAATCTTTCAATTGAGTTTACCTGTCTGCCTGCTTCAATGCCGCAATCAAAAGGATGCGCTCAATCAAAATTGTGACAGCTGACATCACAGCCACTGATTGACTGCTGGTTCACCTGCTGCCTCCTCTGCACATGCTCATGTGTATAAAAAGCTCTTTGAGCAGAGGGAGGAGGCAGATACCTTTGCCAGAAAGAAAGGGCATATTTATTAACTAAAGGTATCGGAAATGTCTGAAAATTTGCAATCTTGTAAATTTTGCCCCTGAGTAAATGCCCCTTAATATGTTTTTAACCGTAAATATAAACCCAGCAGTGGTTAACAATGGCAAACTAAGCAGTGGACAGAAGATTTTGTTAAAGATATCAAACCAAAGGCTGTTATGGTGATAATTGTCATTAGACTACCAAAGTTTATTCATTTCCTGAGCCAGCATGTAACACACATTTCCACGTAGAGTTAGACTGGTTTTAGATTTTCTGATTGCTGGAATGCAGGCTTTTTTTGACTAGTTTGTTTGTCTTTAGCTGTCAATGGTTTATTGTCTGATATTATGATCATTTTATCAGAAAGACGTGGTCTGAAATAAACATCTGATTGCTTGTGTTGACAGCCTGAAGAGTTATTTTGTATCCCCCAAAGGGAACGCTTTCACATGCACTTTTCTAAAGTACTGACGAAATGTTCTTGAAAAAGAAGATGTTAAATGACATATTCCAGCATAAAATGCTAAACTCCCAGAGGAAAAGGGCTACAAACTACCTTGGATTTATTCCTAAAATGAGACAAACAAAATGAACAGAATCATTAACCATTCTATAAATTTGTGGACTATAATCACAATAATATATGGAATAGTGAGAGGCATTAGAAATTGAATGGGATGGGTCTTAACATGTATTCATATCCATTCTCTAAACCGTTCCCATTACAGAAATGCTCTCAGGGTTGAATGGAAGTCAGATTGGTCTCTGATTGACTTATTGTTCAATTGCAGCCTATTGACTGACTTGTATGTATGTATATACAGTACGTATAATTTTATTTATAAAGTGCCACTAGGGTACGCAGCGCTGTACATTATAAAATACAGAACGCTATCCCCCATTTGCAAATCCACTGTACTATTTGCTGGCATTAAAATCCAATGCTAAAACTAGCGTAAACATGATATTGAATCGCAAGCATCAGATGCGTGGGTGATTTTTGCGTAACCCACACATCCGACGCTAATATTGACTTAAAGTCTCGCTAACTGGTAGCAAAACGGTTACTGCGACTTTAACTCAATACTGTATATTTTCCCAGCGTGTCTGGGTAACTGAGCCTGAGAGTATACAAACAAGGGGGTAAGTGCAGTTATACAAATAAATAAAAATGAAATACAATTTCATACATCAGTTAAGAAAGCATATATATAAATTATGTATAAATTGATAAAAGTGCAGCAAGCCTTGACACATTAGGAATGAGATCCCTGTCCCAAAGAGCTTACAATCTAAGTGGGTGGGACAATATACAGATTCAAGTGAGGGGATGAGTATAAAGTGCTTTAGATGGATAACAATCATTTGTTGCTGATGCTCAGAATCATGCACAGGAGCACAGGAAACGGAAAGTCAGAAAAGCAGACACTGTCACTCTGGTTTGTCCTACAGTCAGTGACACTCTTCTTTATGGTATCAACACCTCTAAAATTATTCTTTTTCCTGCATTTGATCAATCAGACACAAATGCTAAAAATCGTGAAATGAATTGAACCACCATGTAATTCTCATTAGTTTAACATGGAATCAGTTAAAGGGACACTAAACCGATGAAATCATGTACCTTGCATTTAATAAAAGAGGAGCATGCGCTAAAGGTATGAGTGTGGTTAGGACAGGGTGCCATCTGCTGGTAAGAAGCTGTGAGTGGAACACCGGTAGGTAAGTTTAACTCCCAAACTCAGGGGTTCTATTATTTACAGGGAGGTGGGAATAAGTATTTATTTATAAATAAGTCACAAGCTGTATTTTAGCAGAACACCTAGACAGTCTGGTCTACTATGTTGTTTAATTTCATTCATAAAATGGAATTCACCCATAATGCAAATGGAAATCCCCTATAATAAAACTTTTTGTGTCATTAATGTAGGGAGAAGACAAGACCCCTTTCCCCCTTAAATACCAATGCCTAGTGCTGGTAACAGAAGATTGTAGATAAAATTGAAATAACCTTGTTTTATATGTTGTCAGCACTTTACAAAAGCACCCCATTCTACTTCTATGCTATTTGGTGATTTAAGCTTGAAAATACCTTTCAATTCTGATAGGGCTTACAGTTAAAGCCCTCATCCTTTTAAAATAGCGTCTAGTAATTCTCACAGCATTTAACATCCAGTCGTGCTTAAAATGTAATAAATGCATAAAACTTGCAGCTGACATCTTATACACAATCTTTTTTCCCCCTTTAACTATCTTCCTTTATTGTATATTATAATAATTGTAATATTTCTATGGAAACCTTTCTTAAAATAAATCCAGTGTGTACAGACTGGAATATTAACTGGATTATGTTCCGTTACATTATTCCTATTTTTATTCATGGACTAAGAGAAAAAAACAAAATAAATGTACTTTGTATTCAGGAATTGCCAAAGCATAGCGTGTTTTTCCTAAGTTACGGCAAAGTATGGCAATGGAAATATAGTCAAAGAGTACAATAGAGTTCTCCATAGACTGAATTTTCCAGGTCATTTAATTCTTTCTAGCGCCTTCGGAATCTTCCCAGCAGAGCTAATGATAACAGATTGTGATATTATCTGCTTCATTGTGACCTGCTTTGAAAGATGACTGAAAGTCTACCCATTCTAAGTTCTAGATAAAATATCAAGTCAAGTGAACAGTATGATCAAAAGCCAAATCTTACTAAAGGAGTCTCAGACAATACCCTGTTATTTTGTAGTGTTATGTCCGTAACACGTTTTGACCGTTTTTTTCCCTCTGTGCTAAAGAAATCATCTTATCATTGTTCGTTAAAAAACCCTAATACATTGTATATAGAAAATGAAAGCTGCCTTAGCTGATTGTCTGGATACTTCTCCTCTCTGCTGTAGAATTCTATTGCAGAACTTTTCCAATTAAAAATTTTGCTGACTTGTAAAAAGCGTTGGGGGTGAGAACTTGGTAAAAAAAAAAAAGAATTTATGGTAAAGAAACTAATAAAGATAAAACCCTATTTGTAACTCGGTTTCACGTTACATTTTCAAAATGATGTCACAGAGTGAAAGACTTATTACCCCCACATACAGAATGAACAATGGCTCATCTATAAAGCTTTCTTTCTTTTAAATATGTTGTGCTGACCTGGAATTGTAGTGGCAAGCATGTCGTTGCCGCTACGTTGAACGCTGCCGTTCAATTGTATTTCTAAGCTTTTTAGAAGAATTGGATCAAGGTTTTGCTGTTCTGCAAGATTATTTCAAGAATCTGGCTGCAGCTAATAACAAAACAGCCTTATTTTGTTGTGTTACAGCTAAATATTGCACATTTAACAATTAAACACCAGGGACCGTATGCACTATATCATATTATCCTAAAGTCTGATAAATATACACAGCGTGGCCGTACATTAAGGAAATGTTGTTCGGTCAATACCATGTGGTTGTAGACTATTGCAATGGTATTGCAATTTAAAATCGTACAATTGTGACTGCAATAATAAATCTCTGATCTTGATTGTAATTGTATGGCCATGATCTTAATTGTATCACGGCTGTACATTTACGATTGCGGTAACAACCTCCTATACAGTATAGTTAAAATAATACTGTTGAATATTGAAAGGCCACTCAAGCTAGTTTCAGCTGAAAATTTGTTTGTATGTGTGCGGTTGATCGAGACTTGATAATCCGACTCGCAAGGCTTTACCTAGATTTACTTTTATAATTGACAACCCTTTGAAAAAGGAACTATCTACAGTAGGAGATTTACAAAAAGGCACAATGCACAATTTCTTGACTTACACTAACCCATTTACAAAGAGTTAAGGTTCGTACACACGTGTGATCGCAGGTGCCGACCCGCGACGCACGATGTGTATGAAAATCCATTAGGTCAGGGATCGTTGCCTGACCCGCTGGGCGGATCTCCAAATAAGCGTCCGTTTCGGTCGATAAAGTGACCATACACAGCACTATTATCAGCTGAAACGGCCGCTCGTACACATAGTATGTCGTGGGTCGGTACCCGCAATCACACATGTGTATGAACCTTTAGCGTGACTGTAAGGTGGGCTTTGCGTGTTACAGAAAAGTAAACCAACCAGCTGCCGCAAACAATTATTACAGTTCTAGGTAATTTCCGTTTCGGTCTTTAATCGCACATAACTATAAGTCATACAAGGGTTAAGACCAAAATGGAATTTACCCAGAGCCACAAATCAAACATACAGGGGGACAGTGTTTGTGGTTGTCAGTAAATCCCCCTGTATATTTTCCATAGCTATCATCCCAGTCTGCTAATAATGGTTTCATCTTACAGATTTTGCTTCCCCTGAGAAGCGTTACCATAGACCTTTTCTACTAGATTACATTGCATAACACCTTTAACGGCTATTTTCTGAATGAATCTCTTTGCTCTGGGGTATACTACATTTTGTTTGGGTTTTTTTGCACAATATCACTACAAATAAAAGTTTTCTGCTTAATAGAAGCGTTTGCATAATTTACATAATTATGGAATTAAAATAATGCAACAATCATTTAGTATTTAGATACATGTCCTGTTCTTAATGAAATAATTAATCTGACTATTTAAAAAAAAAAAAAGTTTAGAGAAAGTTGCGAGCAGCTGGCCTCCCATCTGCCCCATCCATCTGTCTTTCATTCACATTTCCTTTACAGTAAGCAAGTTAGATCCATATTAGTTAGGTACATAGAAATCTATGTAACTAGAGCCTTTTGAGACATATTTTAATTAAAACCATACGTAACATAATCTTTTACCAGTTTCAGTTTTATTTTCCATTTTTTCCTTGCCTACAGATAGGCACCTCTTGGTGTGGACCTAGTTGTTATACCTTTACACAAACCTTGGGGTTTACATAGCTTAGAAAGTGTAAAGGAAGAGTAGACCCAGATATTAGTGGCTTCCAGTGGTGGGCATGGCTAAACACTTGTAGGTAGATTCAAAAAAAGTTCTTCTTATTAAAAATGGTGCTAATTTTGCCCCAACCAATCAGATGTTAGCTTTCAAATGTTGAATTAGTTTGTAATTTAAAACTTTGCAAGTGGATGAGGACATGGTTATGCAAAGAGTTAGATGGGCAGATAGAGAGATAGGCCAAAACATATATAGATAGATAATTTGATAGAGAGATAGATAGATATGTGATTGATAGATAGATAGATAGATAGATAGATAGATAGATAGATAGATAGATAGATAGATGATAGAAGGATGGATGAATGGATGGATGGATAGAAGAGATAAAGACATAGATAGATGATAGATAGATAGATAGATAGATAGATAGATAGATAGATGATAGATAGATAGATAGATAGATAGATAGATAGATAGATAGATAGATAGATAGATAGATAGACAGATGATAGATAGATAGATGATAGATAGATAGATAGATAGATAGATAGATAGATAGATAGATAGATAGATAGATGGCTAATGGACACATTTATTATTAGCTAATAGAGATGGACTAGAACTCGAACTATTCAAACTATTCCAGATTTCGAAATATCCAAATTTTTTATAATTAGCAAATTTTTCAAAGATTCTCGAATTTTTGAATCGATATCCCTCGACTTTAGCACTACATTACCCTCAAATGCAGCGTTCGGTAACCCTCAAAATCGTCGATAACCTTTAAATGTGGCGCTTGATTTCGGTAACCCTTGAAAATTTATTGTGAAAGCTCAAAAATAGCTTGATCAAGGGGAATGTTAGTATTTGAACAAGTTCTGGATATTTGTACATGTTCCCCATATCATTTCCCAGGTCCCACGGCATGTTCAGTAAGTTACCATTGCTATTTTAACCGTATTTAAACGGAACTTTTCGTACTATTTGGTCCACATTGACTTAAAATGGGTCTGTTTTTGAACTTCCAAAGTTTGAAAACAAACAGAACTTAAATCGGTTCCCATTGAGGATTTGCACTTTTTCAATAGTCCATAAGCAGAACCATTAAAGTCAATGGGGGGAAAAAGTCCCCACCTAAAATAAAGGTGTAAATAGCAATGGTAAATTACTGTTAATGGCTAAATGCCCACAATCTTTAAAAAAACATTATCTGGTACCGGAAAATTATGGCATTCCGCATGGTATATTTTAAAATTTTCGAAATTTCTA
This sequence comes from Hymenochirus boettgeri, assembly GCA_019447015.1. NCBI lineage: Eukaryota > Metazoa > Chordata > Amphibia > Anura > Pipidae > Hymenochirus > Hymenochirus boettgeri. The sequence continues at coordinate 319,680,743 of CM033470.1, read as the reverse complement.
GTAAATTCAAAATAACAAAATCTAGGATTTCTAAGAAATTCCCAAAAATTCGGAAATCCTCAACTCTCCAAAAATCACAGAAAGCGGAATTCTGGTTAATCCGCTAAATTGGAGCTCTGCGCATCTCAGGGATCCATCTCGGAACCAGGTTCGGATCTGCGATCTGGTCCATCTCTATTAGCTTATAGGATATAAATTAAATTCTAGATGATTGATGGACTTGCATCAGAATTTTCTAAATCAGCAAAGGGTGGGGCACGTGTATTATTAATTATAATTATTAATCAGTCATCATTTCTCGGGTAAATGTAATTATAATATCTACTATCATGAGACCTTATGGCCATAGAGTTATAACTTTATAGACATATAACATTCAATTCTCAGTTTACTGTACATCAAAAATGATTGTTGAAGGCTTTCAGGGGATTTTAGGAGTGTTCATTACCCCAAGGCGTAGACAAGCTAGGGCTGCCTTAGGGCACAACAGCAGTTTTATTGCTAAAAGCAGAGCAAGTAATAAGTAAACCAAATGCCATGGTCTGTAGTTAGTAAGAGATGTGGGCATTTGTTCAACAAAAGTAGAATGGTGACCATCATAGTCAAATCATTTTTACAGAATATTGTTTTACAATTAACATTTCTAATTAAAATCCTAATGTTTCACTGTGCATGATTGCTTTGAGTATCAATTCATTGAACAAAACTGTTTACAAAAACATTGATCCAAAGGTTCTTATTGAAATGAATGAATCCGCTCCATGCCATGTAAATAGTTGTTTAAAAAGACCTTTAACGGCTTTATATTGTAATTAAAATAATCGACAGAGCCCCTCATCCTGAAATATATCAGCGGTTCAATCTCAATTTTGTTTGTAAAGATGCTTGAGCCCTGGCGATGCTTGAACCAGGATGTTCGGATGTCAGGCTCTAGGGATTTTTATTCACTTGCAAAAGAATCTTCTTGAATCTCCAGCCAGGCTTTCTACACTGGTATCTGTTATTTGACTTGCTATTCTATGAAAAGCCAAGTCCACGTTCCCTTGCAAAGCCTCTTGTGGTGACCTATAGGAGTACAACTCTACCCTCATATTGATATTGTTTAGAAAGAATGGCCTGTTGAAATATCCTACTTTATCCTCTGGAATCATTACTGTATGCCTGCTATGCTTCAAGATGCCTTGTGGAAATTGATCATTTTAGTGTCTTGGTTCTGATTATGATCCGATCACATGCTAAAAAGCGCACAATAACAGCGCACGGCAACACACAGGAGCATGCGGAAATGCTTCTGGAGCGATCTTGCATAGTGCAGTGTGGCCTCAGCCTTATGCTGATCTTTTCATAGCACAAGAGGCCAGACCAGCAGCCATGTCTGTTATTGGTTGAAATGCGTCTGCCGGTCCGTGCCCTTCTGCTGCTATTGTGTGGAAGAGCAGCAGAAGAAGTTGAAGGAACAAGGGCTGGTAATTACCTTCAGGGGACAATTTTGGGAATTTTAACTTAGTGTGTAGTGTTGGGAGGATTTACTCCTCTTACTTCTTTTTTGATATAGCCTCAGAGTCATGCTTTATTAAAAGGGATCCGGAGGGGGGGAGGGGGAAGAGCTCCATTGCACATGCAACAAACCTCTCAGAGGAGCAGAAGGAGGCAGATACAGATTAGACACAGAGAGGCTCCTACTCTTCAATTACCCCTATCATCAGGCCGCACAGGACAACCATATGCAGCAGAAGAGAACAGTGGGGCAAACTTTAGTTAGGGGTGGACATGTACTTTAATTTTAGGAGTAACTTTCTGTTTTTTTTAACTCCCATTGACTTCAATGGGTCCGCTTGCGGATTTTCAAATTTTCTGTTTTTTTCCGAAAATCCGCAAATCTGCAAGTGGAACAGATATCAGTGAGTTCATTCATCTCTAATACTCAGAAGCACACAGGTGTTATATAGTGAAAGACTTTCTGGAAAAGTATTGCTTAGCCTTTCCTAAAGAGCTTACAATCTAATCACATTTATTTGACACATACAACCTATCTGTATGTCTTTATGATTGTAGAGGAAACCAGATTGCCCGGAGGAAACCCACGCAATCACGGGGAGAACATACAAACTCCTTGCAGATGTGTCCAAGGGTGGAATCGAACTCAGGACTTCAGCGCTGCAAAGCATCAGGACAACCCACTTAGCCACCGTGCTGTACTCAACCTTATTACGTAAAATACATATGGGCTTATTCAATAAAAGGTGCAGATGAGTGCTTGTGCTATTAATCTGCAGCATCCAATTAGATGTTAGCTTTTCATTGGTCTACAGTTCGATAACATTGGATTGTTTGCTGTGGATTAATATAGCTGGAAACAGTTTGCACCTCTTGTTAAATAAGCTGCAGTTGATAAGTTAGGTTTAAATGTCATATCTTTTAAAAGGTGCAAAAATAGCTGTTGCATTGGAATATTTATGAACGGAATGGATCCTGTTGCTTCTGGGCGCACCTGACGTGTCAAACTGAATGAACGCAGGTGGAAGGACAAATGTCAGAAATAACTGTAAAAATACGAAGCTATAGATTACTGTGTGGAAAGAACGTTCATGTTTTTAATGTACAGTATGACCTAAGGGAGGAAGCTGTCACTCTACAACGCTTAGCTCATGCACTGATATCAGTAGACCTTCAGCAATAGCACCTTCTGTTTATCACACCTAAGGGTTCTGGTTCTCTTTAGCTCTATAGGGAATGTCCCATGCTTGCAAAGACAAATGATACCCTGCTTGCATATAACTATAAATAGAAACATTACTTATTGTTGTTGCAATGTAATGGGGGTGCAATTTGTGGCGCTTTGGTTAAATGGAGTTAGCCCCCTGCTTCTCAATGTAATATCAGGTTAGCGTGGGGTTAACGCCATTTTGTATTATTATGTAATACCCCATAGAGTTTGTTTTCACACTACACGGTAGCCTTTAAAATTGAGGCGTTACCTCCACGCTTCTTAGGATGAGTACACATGAGCGAATTTTCCATCCAGGCAACTGTTCGTCACTAGTGAGCGGTTGGCCAGAACAAATCACTATCAGTTGCAACAAATTCCACTGTGGATGTCACTTCACTGTGACCGCAAAATCTAGGGCAGATTCAGGCCATATTTTTCTGTCTGATCGACCAATATCAAATATCACTTGGTTAGGACGAAAACTCTGTGTGTACCCAGCCTTACCTGCCGGGTTCCCGCAATGCAGTAAGTCATGCTGAGTACTGCATCATGGGAGCCTGGAAGGAAGAGGAGCGCAAAAAGTAAGTCATACATTTCCCCTTTATTACCTGTGTTGTAGGTAGCGGCAGTGCTATATCATCGAAAGGATCTATTTCACTATTTCTACATAAACAAAGATAGATATTATAGCCCAATTCATTTTGCTTTGTGGAAAGATACAGTCTGCTTTCTTTTATTCACTGATAATTGGTTTACTATCTCCTATAAAAATGACTAAGATTCTCCAGAGGTCTTTCCTATTAGCATCAGTTTAATTGCCACATGAACTACAAAAAGCATTTTCCCTCCTTCGAAATAAAGGTATTCTTCTATTCCTGTATGATTAGCTTGTTTTTAACATCTCAATCAAAGCCATGAGTTAATGTTATTCATGCATCTTGCTACACTCATCTAACAATGAAATATACAAATATACTCAACATAGTCATTGGGGCTGATACAATTAAGCTGGCCATAAACGGGCAGATGTTATTCCGATCGAGTGCAACAATCGAAAATCTGAAAAAGTCTGCGGAGTGATCGGGACTATAGATGGGTCAGTGGACAACGTGGAATTAATCCTGTCTCTCATAATTCAATAAAAGTTCTTATCATTAAAAATGATGCTAATTTTGCCCCAACCAATCAGATCTTATTTAACATTTGAACGCTAACACGCAAAAGTGTATTTCTCTGCTTTTTATTTGCAGTAACCAATCAGATTTTAGCTATTTGGTTGTTTACTTCACTTCTGATTGGTTGATGCAGATTAATAACATTTCCAACTCTTCTTAGGCTGGGTACACACCATAAGATATTTCCAGTCGACCGACCCATAGTGACGTGTAGCAGTTGGTCAGCCAGAAATATCTTATGGTGTGGGGCAGCCGGCTGCGACAGTGCTTGGCCTGTTGGTAAATCTCTGCCGATCATGCGGTTCCCTATAGGACCGCATGATCGGTTGTGCAAATTGTCGACCGTGCCCACTTCTGCAAAAACTGACAGTCATTTGTCCCAGCCAAGTAGTGAGGACAAAAACTCTGCCTTACATCAGCCCCAATAAGCCCCAATATTGTTTTCCTACATGTCTGTGAATACAGAAAGTTACTTACTTACAATAACAGTATATTCAGGATTTATCAGTCATGCTTCTATCTGATTAGTAACCATTACTTTCAATGAGTTTTTTTTGTTTGTTTTATCAATGGATTTGAGTGAACAGTAGTAAACACAGTCAAAATCCCTGGTGCTTAAAGGGCAACTATATACATTTTTTTAAACTTTTGTGATTTTAAATCTAGATTTTCAGGGGAGGCAGGACCTCACACTCCTACCTCCATCTTTAATCTGTACACAAAGGCGAGAAGCGTGGTCAGTGTAAGCAGTCCCCTCCCATTTCTGTAGATAGGATAAGTATACTCATGTTTACCTGTTTCTTTTAGTAAATCCAACCAAAGCAATTCTGTGAAAAACATTTTCAGAAAGAAAAATAAAAACGACAGCAGTAGTTAAGACTCTACTGTGCACTGTACACAGCTCCGTGGATGGCAAATATCCCTGTGATTATCCCTGTGCACCTGAATTCTTTCCTAGTGTGTACTATAAGCTGACATGAATTAAATCTCCAGTGAACATTATGAAGATCTACACATGATTATTGCCAACCCCTTCAGGTCTAAAATTGCCTTTTTAAAGCAAATAACGGGTAATTAGACCTCGCCAGATACTATTGTCTGGTTAAAAAGGGAAACCCGTGGCAGAAAAGCTTCTTCATCACTGGCTGGACTTGGTACAAACATCTTTTTTGTTTCGTGTGAGTATCAGGGAGCTACACATTGCAATGTGGTTGGCTACACTGCATGTGCTGCAATCTGTTTTCCAGTGCATGCGATCACCTTTTTTTTGTGTATGTTGGTTTTGGAATGTTGCATAAATTTCTGCGCAAATGCATTGTAACACGCATGAAACACGTGAAATTCCATTTATCGCATGGTGTACAGGCATATGGTTGGGCCTTGATCATCAATCAAACTGACCAATGAACCTGCCATAACAACGTCCACTGGAAGACAGTTCCATAGCTTTACCGTTCTCACAGTGAAAAACCCTTTCCAAACTTGAAGCCTAAACTTCTTTTCTTCAAGTCTTAAGGGATGTCCACGTATCCTCTGACATGGTCTATTGGTGAACAATGCCCCAGATAGTTTATTGTATGGCCCGTTAATGTATTTATACACAGTAATCAAATCCCCACGCAAGTGCCTTTTCTCTAGTGTACATAATTTTAGCTAATCTAGTCTGTCTTCATATTCAAGCCCTTTTCATTCCCTTTATTATTTTAGTTGCCCTTCTCTGAACCCTTTCCATCTCCAAGATGTCCTTTTTGTACACAGGATTCCAAAATTGCACTGCATATTCCAAATGAGGCCTTACCAATGCTTTGTAAAGAGGGAGAATTATATTTTCCTCCCTTGAATCCATACCTCTCTTTATACAACACAATACAGTACCATGTTGGCTCTGGCTGTTGCCGCCTGGCACTGCTTGCAAGTTGCTACCTTTAAGTTTGTTATCCACCAAAACTCCAAGATCCCTTTCCAATAGGGATTCACTTAACACAGAGCCATTTATAGTATAGGTAGCACAAGGATTTTTAAGTACAAAATGCATCACCTTACATTTATCAACATTGAATTTCATCTGCCACTTAGCAGCCCAATGTGACAATCTATCTAGATTCCCCTGCAACGATGGGTCAACAAAGTTTTGTGTCGTCGGCAAACACAGAAAGCTTACTGACAATACCCACTTCCAAATCATTAATAAATAGATTAAATAGAAGGGGCCCCAACTCAGAACCCTGTGGCACTCACAGACCTTAGCTTATACATTAGTCCCCTATGGGGGACTATATCAAAAGCCTTTGCAAAATCCAAGTAAACTACATCTACTGCTATGCCAGAGTCTAAATTTTTTACTTACTTCCTCATAAAAGCCAAGCAAGTTAGTTTGACAAGATCTATTCCTCCTAAATCCATGTTGATTATTTCTTATAAGGTCAGTCCATAAAACATACTCTAGAATATGTTCCCGTATCAAACTTTCCAGAGAAATATAATGCATGTGAATAAGCTATGGTCATATTTTAATGAATATACAGTATATACAGTGAATTTTATTGAAATTCCTTGGAGTGCTCCTGTATCTCTTTATGTGTCTATTTACGAATCAGTACTGTATAACCATTGATCTAAAGGCCCCCCCTTGTATGAAGGGGGGAAAAAATCCTTCATCACTCTAAATGGCAATCGGAAAGAATCTCTGGATCTACAAGAACTATATACAGTATCTTAATACCAACCTTTTTTAATGTACTTTAACTAATTCAATTTTCATTGCTTTGAAGAAACAGTAAATATATGTAACTATACTTACCCTGATGTAATAAAATAAAAGGCCCAGATCTCCTACTATACTTTCAGTGACCTGGGAGGATGCTTTGTTTGTTTATCCTCCTCCTTCTCTGTGCAGTGATCACCAAGTCCCCCGTCACTGTGCCTGCCATTAGATCCACGTTCCATTGGGACAAAGCACATGTGCATTTCCCACTGTTGATAGAGGAGCATTTATGCCTAGTAATAATCCAACCTGGTGCCATAGTTCAGACAATCAGGTTGAAATATCAGGAATATAGGGTCAACATCAATTCATGTACCAGGCCTTAGTGAGGGGATTAGAAAAATAATAAATGGGTCTGAGGCTGTTTGACTGACAGCTTAGGAAGGTATGTACATCAATCAGTCTGGCTCGAGGTTATAAAGTCACTGAGAGATGTGTGTTTGTGTTTGGGATAAATTAAAGGAAAAAGTGTGTAACACAGTTCTAATTATTCACTATTGGTCACAGGATCGCTCAGAACTGCCCAATAAAATGTCCCTCGTCCGTAGTTGCCCCTCGTACTAAAATATAGGGAGTTGGCCGCAGCTAAAGGGAATGTGGCAGTCCTGAACAATCTCCCTATACTAGTCTGTAGCCTGATCTTTAAAAAATGACAGGCAGAATCTAAGACTGGGCACTCACTGATATCGATCAGTCGGAAATATCTGATGGTGTATGCATGGAAGCCCGCCACTGAGCTTGGCCGGTAAATTATGGCCAGTTCCATATGGGACCACACGATTGGTCGCTATTGCGGTTGGTCCACTATTGCCACGACCAACAGACATATGTGTCAGCCGAACGTCTCGCCAAAAACTCGCCTGGTGTGTACCCAGCCTTAAAGATTCTGTCTGTCTGTCTTCTTTTAAAGATCTTTGCTATGTGTATCCAGTTTTACACTAATTTGTATTTCCCCGGTTTGCATATGATTGAATCCAGAAAACATATCGGGTTCTGTTCCTATTTCATTTCTCTGCGGAATCTTTAAATTAATTACAAAATCCTAAGAAAGCTAACATCACCGAACTTGTCCTTTCATTTACTACAGAGGATGATACACTGTTCAGTGCTAGTGGAAGCTCATTGTTTGTGGCAAATGAATGTTTTAATGAACATAATCACTGCCTGGTTTTAATTAAATGGTTTTAATTAAAGCAAATGAATTGTTAAGAAGAATAGAACCAAAAAAAATCAATACTTTGCATGAAAGTCCATACACTATGTTATGTGTTCCAAGGCTGGAATCTTCCCGGCGTTTATTTGTAACCCTTCCTTGAATTAGCTTCCATGTATAATAATGTAGACACATGGACGTGAAGGAGAATTATCATCTCGTAAATGAATCAGCCAAATCGGTTTTTTTTTGGTTTTTTTTTTGCTGGCAGTCTCAATTTTGTATCGGTGCAGTAAGTAATCTCGTGTTTGCTTTTGTGATTTAATTGACTCTATGCACTAGCAGTAGAAGTACCACTTCACACAAGTGTCTGTCTGGGGGTTTTTTGTTTTTAAAGTTCTAAATAAATTAGCAATTCAACAAATATCTAATTAAAAGCAAAAAACAATGTTTACACAAAATGATTGGTGTTTAATGAATAACATTATGCTTGGAAATCAATTATTCCCACTTCTGTCTTCCATTAATGGACACGTAAAATCTTTTTAAAATTGGCTTGTTCATTTTGTATTACCGTATATACTCGAGTATAAGTCAAATTTTTAAGGCTTTAAACCTAGCCTGAAAACCTAACCTTGACTTATACTCGGGTCATGTCCTAATTTAGATCCAAATTCTGCAATTGCGGATAGTAACCAGTAGGTGGCGCTGTGTTAACCTGCATAGAAAGTTACAGGAGCTGTTCTTGCCTTTACAATCGTTCCTGCTTCCTGTAGCCTGGCTGCTGGACTCACTCAGCACTGTCACTGCTCATCTGGATGCTGTAAATCTGATAGGTCTCCTCACTTTGGGGCAAAAAACAGCTGTTAGTATAGTGCGAATGCCAGCTTGAAACTACAACTCTCAGGTGACATTTTTAACTATTGGGGTCAGAGAGTCCTTTACTATATGGGGTCAGAGGGTCCTTTACAATATGGAGTTCAGGAGAATTGTAAATGATGGTAAGCTTAATTAAAAGTTTACTGAACCTTGACACTCCACATGTTTAGAAACTGAAACTCCCAACAACAAAGCATGCTGGGGGTTGTAGTTTCCAAACACCTGGAGTGCCAAGGAATTGGAGGTTACTGGTACTGGATTTGGCTATTACTGTATGGGATTCATGTACGGGAATTCTGCTGTCCATTTAAAGGGCAACTAAAGCCTAAAAACAACACAGACTCAGAAGGCAGTAGTGGTGATAATTTCTACCCTCGACTTATACTCGAGTCAATCAGTTTTTACAAATCTTTCAGGTAAAAATAGGTACCTCGACTTATACTCAAGTATATACGGTATTTATAAATAGGTGAATTTTTGCCTTTTTGCCCCTTTTCTCACTTTTGTTGCATTTTTTTCTAGTTTTTTCTAGTTTTTTTCTAGTTTTACCAGAAACATCATTACTTACTGGAATGTTCCATTAACATGACTATTTCTTACACAGCACTATGGTATGTTCCCATATTAATGGAACTGGTTTGATAATTAAGCAATACAATAATGTGTCCTATTAATAAAATAGAGAAAATTCGCCTTTTGAGTTTTACACTATTTATATCTTTGGCTGAAAAAAACACCAAATGAGTTAGGCTATTTTTAAATAACAAAGATAGGTGTTCAGTGTTTATTAACCAATTTAATTCTACTCTGAAAACCCCCCAGGGAGTATTACCTATTTACCATCATATGTGCTGAGCTTTTTCAGCATTATTAGAGCTACTTTTTACTAGATAATTTTCACTTTTGTTGAAAATTTGCCTTTTTAATAACTTTGATGAAAGGAAAAGTTGAAAGTTTAAAAAATTATGGTAAAGACTGGTGGGGAAAAAGCAAAAATAATGCTTTATAAATATGTCCCTCAGACCCCCATTTGACTTTATTGATAAATAAAGAAAATCGGAAAACTTAAAAAAAAAAAGATCTTTAAAAAGCGGAAAATTGACCTTAAAAAAGTGAAATCTTAGATCGTATTACAGTAAATGCTGGAAAATAGTCTAACACCCCCCTGAGTACTTATTAGTATTGAGTAACACTCCACAATGTACTGATACCTCCATGGACCCATTGGCAGGCTAAATAAATGGCCACTTATGCGTTTTCGCCACCTAAGACTTGGCGAATTGGAATGGCTGAACTTAACGCAAAAATACACTTTTCACCATTTTATAAATATGTTTGAGCGGTTACTGCAGCGATGTGTGGCAAAAAGCAAAATGTAGCGATAATGACCCTTTGTTACTGGTTATCACTGCTTTGTAAATAGAGAAAAGGCCAAATTAGGCGAAAAGGCTGCGTTATAGAAGTCGAAAAGTTTAACAAATCTTTATAAATATGCCCCTTATATCAGCTGCTGATCGCGTGTATGATGAAAACATAGGTGCAATCAGCTGTTTAAAAGATCGGAACTGAGCCAGAGCTGAATGAGAGTATGTTTCCTTCATATGCACGATCAGCTGTTTAAAAACAACTGACTAGGAACCAATGGGGAGGGGGTGGGCCAGGGCCCAGCCTCCAATCTCATGGGAGGGCCGGGCCCCTGCATTTACACCCCTGCTTTTAGAGAGAGGTAGGTCTGTAGAAAAAAAGAGATACAATCTTAAGTGGGTCCTTATGTTTCTAGGTGATCCCCTGGTTTCAGGGCCGCCATCAGACTTTCCTGGGCCCCATACTGGGTACATTTCTGGGCCCCCCATAGCACGAACCAACTCAGACAGTCCATACCTCCCAATATTTTAAAACGCAAAAGAGGGACCCATGGGGAGAAGAGAAGCGGTGATGCTTTAGTTGCTGGGAGTTATAGTTTCCAAACATCTGCAGTGGCAAGGAATAGCCACTGCAGGAATTACTCTACTTTCCCCCCTTCTGAGTCCCCACAGTTGCCTTCTGCTACCTGCTCCACATGTTCCCCTGCAGGCTGCTCTGGATCCTCTTCTCTGCTCCGGCGGCCACATGCTCTACTTTCCTCTGCTGGCTGATGTCACTACTCAGCGCCTCACTTCCCGGCGCCGAGTAGTGACGTCAACCAGCAGAGGATGCGGAGCGCGTGGCCGCCGGAGCAGGTAAGTGTTTGACTCGAGTATAAACCAAGACTCTTTTTTAGGCTATTTTTTTAGCCTGAAAATCTCGGTTTATACTTGAGTATATACGGATCCTTTAAGCCAAGCCCACACAGACTGGATCCCATATTAGACCCCATATTATATTCTACATTAGTGTTGATTAAAACGTATTTCTATTGATATATTCACCCCTTTCTTCATGCTCAAATTCTTACACCTACCCACTTGTGCACTGTCTGGAAAAAGGCTGCCACTATTGCCACACAGCATGGCAGCTCCACACTCTGTCCTGCCTATATCCATATTTCTATCTCAGATTGCAGCTCCACACACCATCTCTATCCTGTCTATATTCTGATAATAGAGATGGTGTGCTGCAATGTGACAGACACAGAGATAGAAATTTGGATATGGGCAGGATAGGGATGGTGTGAAGTTGCCATACTGTTATATAAGACACAATCTCTATCCTGCTTATATCCATATCTCCATCTCAGTGTGGAGCTGCCATAGTGCTATGTGACAAAGATGGAGATATGTATATAGGCAGGATAGAGATGCTGTGGAGCTGCCATGCTGCCCCCAATGGGGTAGGTAATATAGCCCAGTAGCCCTTTTAGGCTATTACCTACCCCATGTGCAGTGCATGCCTAAGTAGCAGAATGCAAACAAGGCATGCTGGGAGCTGTAGTTTCTTAACATGGGAAGTTACAAGGTTTTCCATCACTGCTATGCAGGTTCTGGCCCCAGCAGCCCCATAGAGGAAGTTTATCAGTCCCTGTACACAGCAGTGAGACAGAGGGTAACAATGCCCCCCATGGACTCTCACAATCAGAAATGGTTTCAGTATAACTTACAGTTACTCCTTCCTGCTCTCTATGGAGACCACAGCACAGAAGATACAAGTTCAGGGGAGGGGCAGGAGGGGGTGGAGCCACATAGACAGAAACACCCTGTTTGTCTTCTCTATCTAATGGCTGAATTCAGTATTGCAGAATTTTTTTTTTTCTTCCTTTCACTCTCTGGGCCCCTTTCAAGTCCGGGCCCCATACAGGAGTACCCCCTGTACCCCCCTGATGGCGGCCCTGCCTGGTTTTATATTTCCCCGTGGTCCCCCATTCCAACACGGTTGATACACTGTCTAGTTTGTATGCTCCCCAAATATCTATTAGTAATATACAGATAACTGTTAGACATTCATTATTGATAGGGTAAAAAATTTGGGACTGGATGAACACATGTTTTTATTCGACCTAGACTACTATGTTAGATAATAAGACAGCCAGCTCTGCCTGTGCTATTCATTTAGATAGCTCTGTCTTTGCTATTTTGTCTTACTTGGTGTTACTTGCTTAACTCTACTTAGCTAAAAGGTATTTTTAATTTACTGGACAAATGCATTTTTTTGCCAAGAGGGCAATGTTCTGTTCTATCCAGAAAGTAATGTGCAATGTTAATTCAGAGATGAATATTTAATTGTACAATTACCTTTCTGTCTCTATTACATTTCCAAAACTTGTGCGATCTGTATAGGAGTTTATGATGCTTCAGTAAATGTTGTAGCGGTTTTATGCCCAAATGTACTGAAAATTGACCATCTTAGTAAGCACATGTAATGGGTAATTGAAAACTGCATTGTTTCAGCACTTGGTGCCCACAAAGCAAAAAATATCAAATTTCGTTTTTCTGAATTACATTACACTATTATTTGCTTTCGGTGCCTAAGGCAAAACGGAAGCATCTTTTGCAGTTTTTAAATGTGCTGCACTTGAATTAAACTCTACATAAATATAGGAAAAATATATTATTCAAAATATTTGTACTTGGTACCATTATCTGTCATACAGGAATAAATGTATGTATGTATAATTTTATTTACAAAGCACCACTTGGGTAGACAGTGCTGTACATTATAAGATACAGAGTATACAAACAGACTACAGAATAAGTTTAGTATGCCTTGAAATATTAGGAAAGAGATCCCTGCCCCGTAGAGCTTACAATCTAAATAGGAGGAACAACATACAGATACAAGTGGGGGGTAGGATACAACTAGTGGGGGGAGGGATATGCAGATTATTACTTATATAGGCAATGCTTTCTGCCTCGAATATCTATTCTATTTTTTTATCTTATTCTAAATCTTTAAAAAATATCTTAGAGGGCATGTCCACCAACCCTCCAGAAAATTCATACTTATCTCCCCACAAGGAAAAAGGAAAAGACCGCAATTCCGGCTTACCCCTCTGATGTTCCTAATTGAAAATATTTGCTCTGGAGTAAGCAATCCTCTTACTTAAATGTTGCCTCCTACTTCTGAACAAGCTAATTACAAGGTTGCACATTCGAGGTGGAAATTATTTGTGGTTTTTCGTCATTGAAATTTTTCAGTTAAACCGCCTGAATGAAAGCCATGGGTTCGGTCATCTTTACTTATTAGCTTTATTTGATTTAAATGCTCTTATATAGTGACATTTGCAAGTGATATAGTGATATTTGTTTTATTCCTTAAAAAAGTCATGAACACTCTAACGTGTAATATACACACTATACTGAATGGCAAAGTATTCTGTTCACGTTTAATTTGCTGTCCATCGATGAAATTTGCTTGTAGGAACAAGCTATCTTGATGGTCCCTCCTGGGTGCTCACAAGGACTGATACTAAAGAATGATGATTAGATTTACAACATTATGCTTGCGCAAGAGCTTATCTACTGAACACAAGGCTTTTGTATACTTTCACATCGTTGTCCTCTCTGCTGATAAAGACAGAACTGTTGATTCACCCGACAACAAAACAGGTGCATACTACATAATGGCATAAAGAATTCTGAGCAGCCCTCCAAGGAAAACATTGCTGAAGATGAGCAGACAATGAATGGATTTTGACATTTGCCCTAGGGGGTTTGAAAGATATGATTTATTGAGATTTAATTGCATTGTTGTTTGTACCCAAAATTGCCTTTACTAGTTCAAAATCAAGATAGGGAAAAGGAAAATCGTTTTAGGAAAGAAACAAGGTGACAATGCCTTGCCTATTTACATTGATTGAGTATGTACTAATAAATATATATTCCAAGATATTACCAAGGTGAAAAATAATACTCTTCAAATGTCCAATGGCTTGGATGTTAGTATAGTATAGTATTTACTGGAAAGGTAGAATAAAGGCATTCATCCATTTAGTCCAGCCTACTCCATGCTCTGACATGTTCTATTGGTAAACAATGCACAAAATAGTTTATTGTATGGCCGTTAATGTATTTATCCACAGTAATCATATCCCCATGCAATGACCTTTTCTCTAGTGTGCATAATTTTAACTTTTCTAAACTATCTTTATATTCAAGCGACCCATGTTCCTTATTATTTTAGTTGCCCTTCTCTGAACCCTTTCCATTCATACAATGTCCTTTTTTAGCACAGGATTCCAAAACAACATTCATATTCCAAATTCTTTGTAAAGAGGGAGAATAATATTTTTCTCCCTTTGAATCCATACCCCTCTTATACAAGACAATATCTTGCTGGATCTAGCTGTTGCTGCATTAACATTTCTTATCCAACAAAACTCCAAAATCCAACAGATATTTAGGCCCGAAATGCATCACATTTATCATTCTTACCTGCCACTTAGCAGACCAATGTGACAATCAATCTAGATCCACCTACAACAATTGCACATAATCTGCACATCATCTGCAGCATTTAATGGTTGACAAATTTTCTGTTATCCGTAAATGCAGATGACAGAAACCCACTGCCTCACAAAATCCACTTTCCTGATTAAATAGATGTAGCCCCAACACCCCCCCCCCAATTCTTTTTGCATGTACAAATGTACCTCCCCAGCCCAACAGACCTTAGCATATATTTAAGTCACCTATGGGGGACTGTATCATACAAAGAGTTCCTCATAAGAGCCTCATAAGAGCCAAGGAAGTTAGTTTGACAAGATCAATTCCTCCTAAATCCATGCTGGTTACTACTTATTATGTGAGTCCCGGCTGTGAACAACTACCTATTTTGAATCTTGGAATTACATCAGCTTTTTCTAATCAAGAGGCATGTTTCTGGACATATATGCCTTTGATTAAGGACTGTGAGGTCTGAAACACGTAAGGCGGAACATAATAAAGCAAGTGGCTGCTGAAGAAAATCAAAATTGCATAGCATATAAGACCTTACCAGTACTTTATAAAGAGGGTAAAGAAAGTAATTTCTGCACTACTATTTATATGAGACAAAATGTTATCTCTGGCTGTCACCACCTGAAATACTAAAGTATTTTATTCACTTGAACTCCAATTTTGCAATGCTGCACCTTTACCTATATAAGCCTTAGTGCACTACATAGTGTCATCAATTATACACAGACATTTGCTTCACAGATTAAACAGAAGTAGCCCTCGTGGTGCAATATTGACAACATTGAAAACATTAGTTCACACATGTGATATACTATTTACAACTGCTCTCTCAATCAATTCTCTAGCTACATACAAATAGTCTCATCTTTATCTGATGCTTCCATTCCTGTAACACTTTTGTTTCATCTCTTGACTCTCTCTGCCTTGTTCACCCATGTACAGTATGTATGTATGTATGTATGTATACCGTATATACTCGAGTATAAGCCGAGGTTTTTAGGTTTTAAAATAAACCTAAAAACCTTACCTTGGCTTATACTCGAGTCAAGGTCTTCCTTACCGCGATTGATGTTGCTGAGGCTCCAAATCCGGCTGCCGCACGCTCTGTAAGTCCTGTGAGTTTGCTGGCTGATGTCAGTACTCGGCGCCGGGCAGTGAGAGGCGCCGAGTAGTGACGTCAGCCGGCAATCCACAGGACTTACAGAGCGTGCAGCAGCCGGATTTGGAGCCTCAGCCTCACCAACATTGGAGCCTCAGCAACATTCTGGTAATTCTGGGAGGAATCTCCAGGGAGGGAGGGGGCTCTACACTGCAGTTGCATTCCCATACAGTTGTTTGGAAACTACAACTCCCAGCCAATAAAGCATGCTGGGAGTTGTAGTTTCCAAAACATCTGTATGGGAATTATGCTGTCTATTTAAAGGGCAACTTAAGCATCAAAATAATATTGAAGGCAGTAGTGGTCAGATCAGATCAGCGGTCAGATAATCAAAAGGCAGTAGTGGTCAGAATTTTTACCCTCGGCTTATATTCAAGTCAACCAATTTATCCTAATTTTTCAGGTAAACAGGGACCTCGGCTTATACTCGGGTCGGCTTATACTAGAGTATATACGGTAGTTTATTTATAAATCACCACTAGGGGATGCAGCACTGTATAATAACAAAATGCAATTAAGTCATACAAGGGGAACAAGTACATAAATATATAAATTATATAAATAGAAGTGCTAGAGTTTGTCACAAGAGGAAAGGAGGTCCCTGCCCCGCAGAGCTTACAGTCTAGTTGTTATATTTTAGAATCTTTTCAGATGGTCTTGATTATTATCTATTAAATGAAGCTCCTACTCCTCTACTAACACTAAGGAGCCATGCCTTGAAAGTCATCTGAACTTGTCACCAACCAAAAACCAGCCTATTCTTGGCCATCTGTATATACATGCTGTAAGAACATAGCATTTTTATTATTTAAAGGGACACTGAACTGGTAATTATAAGTACCTAAATTCCATTTTTATTATTCACAGGGAGATCAGAATGCTTATTCCCCCCTCCCTGTGTATAATAGAATGCCCAGGGGACACTGACGAACTTACCTTACCTGCACCTTAGCTTTCAGCTGCACTGCCCGATCGCGCGCCTATCATTTGTATTAGATAGGCGCTTGGTCGAGATAGCGCTCCTGACAGCTGAGAGGGAGCCGTGTGGAGTGCCGGCAGTGTCCCCTGGGCATTCTATTATTCACAGGTAGGTTGGAATAAGGGTTCTCACCTCCCTGTGAATAATGGAAACAGATTTTATTTATTTAACACAGTACATAAAATTTGTTTAGTGTCCCTTTAACTTTGCATTTTTATTAATGATTCCTGATCATCTTTCTTTTTTTAATCCAATTTATTATGACAGTTGCTCTTCAGTTGCTCTTCAATCATATCTGTCCTTTGGTGATTTATATTTTATTTCTGCAGAGAATAGGCCCATTAAGATATATCCCTTTGGCATAGTTAAATGTCCAAATTTGGCTGAAAATCTGTCATTTTATTGTTCACTGAAATCTAACTTTAATATTTTCTACTAGGGGGATCTGTGTCGATTTACACTAGAACTGTACATAATTGATTCTTACCCATGCAGATTCCTTATTTATTGCAGGGTCTTTAAGATTGAGTGCCGCATTCAGTAAATTTAAATTAAATAAAATATTAACGTGAAAATAAAGAGTATTCTTCTTAAATTTTTTTTATATAATATTCTCCCTGTCCCCCCATCCCCAACTGCTATAGTTTTAAGTTCAGAAAGTGCCCCAAATATTACTTATCTTCCCTCTTTCCTGCGCTGCACTGCCAGGCACTGCATTTTCTCGCAAGCAGAGGGGCGGGACCAGCAGTCGCGTCTGTGATTGGCTGAGCGGCAGCCAATCACAGACGCTGCTGCCGGGAGTTCAGTGCGGCGGAGGAAAGAGGGAAGGTAAGTAATATTTGGGGCACTTTCTGAACTTAAAACTATAGCGGTTGGGGATGGGGGGACAGGGAGAATATTATATAAAAATGTTTTTACGCTAGGGGGAGGGAATCTAAATCGAGAGGGAGGGAGAGGGAGGGGGAGAAGGGCTGCAGTGCGCATGCCAAACTTCTCCCGGAGGGGAAACTGGAGGCAGAGTCCTATATGGACTCTGCAGTACTCCTGGTGGGCGTTTTTTTGGGACTTTAGGGGGGATAGCAGAAGAACCAGATGGAGCTGGGATGTAAGGTAAGGATTAAACTACACTACACAATGTGGCCAGTAATGGGGGGGATTATAGTTTTGGGGGTGGACATGCCCTTTAAGACTCACAATCAGAAAGGTGTTTAATGTAAATGCTATTACTAATACAAATAAATGTAAATACTATTAACCTTTAATATTACTCGGATTCACATGAGAAATTGTTTCATGGGATATCTGTTGTATTCAATTAGATCAACTGAATGAATCCTGAATGAAAGCCATGGGTTCGGTCATCTTACTATTAGCTTTATTTGATTTAAATGCTTTATATAGTGACATTTGCAAGTGATATAGTGATATTTGTTTTATTCCTTAAAAAAGTCATGAACACTCTAACGTGTAATATACACACTATACTGAATGGCAAAGTATTCTGTTCACGTTTAATTTGCTGTCCATCGATGAATTTTGTAGGAACAAGCATCTTGATGGTCCCTCCTGGGTGCTCACAAGGACTGATACTAAAGAATGATGATTAGATACAACATTATGCTTGCGCAAGAGCTTATCTACTGAACACAAGGCTTTTGTATTTTCACAATCGTTGTCCTCTCTGCTGATAAAGACAGAACTGTTGATTCACCCGACAAAAAAACAGGTGCATACTACATAATGGCATAAAGAATTCTGAGCAGCCCTCCAAAGGAAACATTGCTGAAGATGAGCAGACAATGAATGGATTTTGACATTTGCCCTAGGGGGTTTGAAAGATATGATTTATTGAGATTTAATTGCATGTTGTTTGTACCCAAAATTGCCTTTACTAGTCAAACAAGATAGGGAAAAGGAAAATCGTTTTAGGAAAGAAAAAAGGTGACAATGCCTTGCCTATTTACATTGATTGAGTATGTACTAATAAATAATATTCCAAGTATATCCAAGGTGAAAAATATATACTCTTCAAATGTCCAATGCGTCTGGATGTTAGTATAGTATAGATATATTACTGGAAGATAGAATAAAGGCATTCATCCATTTAGTCCAGCCTACTCCATGCTCTGACATGTTCTATTGGTAAACAATGCACAAAATGTTTATTGTATGGCCGTTAATGTATTTATCCACAGTAATCATATCCCCATGCAATGACCTTTTCTCTAGTGTGTCATAATTTTAACTTTTCTAAACTATCTTTATATTCAAGCGACCCAGTTCCTTATTATTTTAGTTGCCCTTCTCTGAACCCTTTCCATTCATACAATGTCCTTTTTTAGCACAGGATTCCAAAACAACATTCATATTCCAATCTTTGTAAAGAGGGAGAATAATATTTTCTCCCTTTGAATCCATACCCCTCTTTACAAGACAATATCTTGCTGGATCTAGCTGTTGCTGCCTTAACATTTCTTATCCAACAAAACTCCAAATCCAACAGATATTTAGGCCCGAAATGCATCACATTTATCATTCTTACCTGCCACTTAGCAGACCAATGTGAACAATCAATCTAGATCCACCTACAACAATTGCACATAATCTGCATCATCTGCAGCATTTAATGGTTGACAAATTTTCTGTTATCCGTAAATGCAGATGACAGAAACCCACTGCCTCACAAAATCCACTTTCTGATTAAATAGATGTAGCCCAACACCCCCCCCCCAATCTTTTTGCATGTACAAATGTACCTCCCAGCCCAACAGACCTTAGCAATATTTAAGTCACCTATGGGGGACTGTATCATACAAAGAGTTCCTCATAAGAGCCTCATAAGGCCAAGGAAGTTAGTTTGACAAGATCAATTCCTCCTAAATCCATGCTGGTTACTACTTATTATGTGAGTCCCGGCTGTGAACAACTACCTATTTTGATCTTGGAATTACATCAGCTTTTTCTAATCAAGAGGCATGTTTCTGGACTATATGCTTGATTAAGGACTGTGAGGTCTGAAACACGTAAGGCGGAACATAATAAAGCAAGTGGCTGCTGAAGAAAATCAAAATTGCATAGCATATAAGACCTTACCAGTACTTTATAAAGAGGGTAAAGAAAGTAATTTCTTGCACTACTATTTATATGAGACAAAAAGTTATCTCTGGCTGTCACCACCTGAAATACTAAAGTATTTTATTCACTTGAACTCCAATTTTGCAATGCTGCCCCTTACCTATATAAGCCTTAGTGCACTACATAGTGTCATCAATTATACACAGACATTTGCTTCACAGATTAAACAAGTAGCCCTCGTGGTGCAATATTGACAAAATTGAAAAACATAGTTCACACATGTGATAACTATTTACAACTGCTCTCTCCAATCAATTCTCTAGCTACATACAAATAGTCTCATCTTTATCTGATGCTTCCATTTGTAACACTTTTGTTTCATCTCTTGATCTCTCTGCCTTGTTACCCATGTACAGTATGTATGTATGTATGTATGTATACCGTATATACTCGAGTATAAGCCGAGGTTTTTAGGTTTTAAAATAAACCTAAAAAACCTTACCTTGGTTATACTCGAGTCAAGGTCTCCTTACCGCGATTGATGTTGCTGAGGCTCCAAATCCGGCTGCCGCACGCTCTGTAAGTCCTGTGAGTTTGCTGGCTGATGTCAGTATTCGGCGCCGGGCAGTGAGAGGCGCCGAGTAGTGACGTCAGCCGGCAATCCACAGGACTTACAGAGCGTGCAGCAGCCGGATTTGGAGCCTCAGCCTCACCAACATTGGAGCCTCAGCAACATTCTGGTAATTCTGGGAGGAATCTCCAGGGAGGGAGGGGGCTCTACACTGCAGTTGCATTCCCATACAGTTGTTGGGAAACTACAACTCCCAGCCAATAAAGCATGCTGGGAGTTGTAGTTTCCAAAACATCGTATGGGAATTATGCTGTCTATTTAAAGGGCAACTTAAGCATCAAAATAATATTGAAGGCAGTAGTGGTCAGATCAGATCAGCGGTCAGATAATCAAAGGCAGTAGTGGTCAGAATTTTAACCCGGTCTATTCAAGTCAACCAATTTATCCTAATTTTCAGGTAAACAGGGACCTCGGCTTATACTCGGTCGGCTTATACTAGAGTATATACGGTAGTTTATTTATAAATCACCACTAGGGGATGCAGCACTGTATAATAACAAAATGCAATTAAGTCATACAAGGGGAACAAGTACATAAATATATAAAATATAAATAGAAGTGCTAGAGTTTGTCACAAGAGGAAAGGAGGTCCCTGCCCCGCAGAGCTTACAGTCTAGTTGTTATATTTTAGAATCTTTTCAGATGGTCTTGATTATTATCTATTAAATGAAGCTCCTACTCCTCTAATAACACTAAGGAGCCATGCCTTGAAAGTCATCTGAACTTGTCACCAACCAAAAACCAGCCTATTCTTGGCATCTGTATATACATGCTGTAAGAACATAAGCATTTTTATTATTTAAAGGGACACTGAACTGGTAATTATAAGTACCTAAATTCCATTTTTATTATTCACAGGGAGATCAGAATGCTTATTCCCCCCTCCCTGTGTATAATAGAATGCCCAGGGACACTGACGAACTTACCTTACCTGCACCTTAGCTTTCAGCTGCACTGCCCGATGCGCGCCTATCATTTGTATTAGATAGCGCTTGGTCGAGATAGCGCTCCTGACAGCTGAGAGGGAGCCGTGTGGAGTGCCGGCAGTGTCCCCTGGGCATTCTATTATTCACAGGTAGGTTGGAATAAGGGTTCTCACCTCCCTGTGAATAATGGAAACAGATTTTATTTATTTAACACAGTACATAAAATTGTTTAGTGTCCCTTTAACTTTGCATTTTTATTAATGATTCCTGATCATCTTTCTTTTTTTAACCAATTTATTATGACAGTTGCTCTTCAGTTGCTCTTCAATCATATCTGTCCTTTGGTGATTATATATTTATTTCTGCAGGAAATAGGCCCATTAAGATATATCCCTTTGGCATAGTTAAAGTCCAAATTTGGCTGAAAATCTGTCATTTTATTGTTCACATGAAATCTAACTTTAATATTTTCTACTAGGGGGATCTGTGTCGATTTACACTAGAACTGTACATAATTGATTCTTACCCATGCAGATTCCTTATTTATTGCAGGGTCTTAAGATTGAGTGCCGCATTCAGTAAATTTAAATTAAATAAAATATTAACGTGAAAATAAAGAGTATCTCTAAAGGCATGTCCACCTTCTTAAATTTTTTATAATATTCTCCCTGTCCCCCCATCCCCAACTGCTATAGTTTTAAGTTCAGAAAGTGCCCCAATATTACTTATCTCCCTCTTTCCTGCGCTGCACTGCCAGGCACTGCATTTTCCGCAAGCAGAGGGGCGGGACCAGCAGTCGCGTCTGTGATTGCTGAGCGGCAGCCAATCACAGACGCTGCTGCCGGGAGTTCAGTGCGGCGGAGGAAAGAGGGAAGGTAAGAATATTTGGGGACTTTCTGAACTTAAAACTATAGCGGTTGGGGATGGGGGACAGGGAGAATATTATATAAAAATGTTTTACGCTAGGGGGAGGGAATCTAAATCGAGAGGGAGGGAGAGGGAGGGGGAGAAGGGCTGCAGTGCGCCATGCCAAACTTCTCCCGGAGGGGGAACTGGAGGCAGAGTCCTATATGGACTCTGCAGTACTCCTGGTGGGCGTTTTTTTGGGACTTTAGGGGGATAGCAGAAGAACCGAGATGATGGAGCTGGATGTAAGGTAAGGATTAACTACACTACACAATGTGGCCAGTAATGGGGGGGATTATGTTTTGGGGGGTGGACATGCCCTTTAAGACTCACAATCAGAAAGGTAATGTAAAGCTATTACTAAACAAATAAAGTTAAATACTATACCTTTAATATTACCGGATTCACATGAAAATTGTTTCATGGGATATCTGTGTATTCAATTAGATCAAATGGACTTGAAATGTAGTTCTTGAAGATGTTTCGCTAGTCATCCGACTGGCTTTCTCAATTCAGAATGACTTGTACAAGAATCTGTGGCAATTATGTCTGGAAAATCCCAATTAGCATACACAGCCAGGTGTAAGGGTGTGATTAGATAGTGGCTAAGAGGTGTTATAGGAACGCCCAGGTAAGGTGTAAAACAGCATTGTACATGGCAGACAGTTGGTGTCGAACCCCCCCACCTTATTTAGGCTTGGTTTCTTTATTTTCACATAAATGGCCTCCTTAACACCTCTCTTGAACCAGTCACGTTCCTTCGCCAGTATGTTAACATTACAATCTTCAAAGGTATGTCCTTTATCCTTAAGATGCACGATACACGGCTGAGTCTGACCCGAGGAATTGGCTCTTCTGTGCTGGCCACGTTGATGCAGTTGCTGTTTGGTCTCCCCCACATACAAATCAGAGCATTCTTCACTGCACTGCACCGCATATATGATGTCGCTTTCTTGTGTTTTGGTATGGGTCTTTTGGATGTACCAATTGCTGCCTCAGTGGTTTGTTCCAAACAGCAACTGCATCAACGTATGGCCCAGCACAGAAGAGCCAATTCTCGGGTCAGACTCAGCCGTTGTATCTGCATCTTAAGGATAAAGGACATACTTTGAAGATTGTAATGTTACATACTGGCGAAGGAACGTGATGTTCAAGAGAGGTGTTAAGGAGGCCATTTATGTGAAAATAAAGAAACCAAGCCTAAATAGAGGTGGGGGGGTGACACCAACTGTTGCCATGTACAATGCTGTTTTAACACCTTACTCTGGGCATTCCTAAACACCTCTTACACTATCTAATACACCCTTAACACCTGGCTGTGATATGCTAATTGGGATTTTCCAGGGTACATAATTGCCCAAGATTCTTGTACAAGTCATTCTGAATTGAGAAAGCCAGTCGGATGACTAGCGAAACGTCTTCAAGAACTACATTTCAAGTCCAGTTGATCTATTGAATACACAATATACAACAGATATACCATGACCTGGATGAATGAGAACCTTCACAAGCATGTTTCATGGGATGTTTCCCAAATCCAGGTCTGTACTCTGGTTTTTAATTAAATGACCAATAAAGATTAAGCAACAAACAGATTTCTATTGCAGTGCTGAATTCTACATTAGGGTGCCAGGCTGGAGTTTTGGATTTTAAGTGCAGTCAGAACAGGGGGACTGGGGGACTGGGACAGGGAGACTGGGACATGGTGGACTAGGCTTCAAGCACAATTGGAACTTTTATAGAATGCCGGGTAGTATCTAGGGCACTAGCTAGCTACTTTTGGGGAGCAATTCCATTGTTCTATTGTTGCATGGGATTTAATGGTTTAGGTCCTCACTTTGGTTGCTCTTGGGGAGGAGATTCGTTTGGGGTGGATAAAACCCACTATACTTAGCAATGTCAATAAGAGCCTGAGCACCTAGCAGTTGTTTGTCATCTGCTTTAGCTGAAAATGATCAAATGTTTGTACTTTGCTTTAGTCTTCCCTTTCTTTTCTAGCAGATTTGACAGAATAGACTGTACTTTTATAATGGTTTCCCCTAATAAAGCAGTTAGTGGTTGTGATTTAACATTATCAAGATTTTGAGTTCCTTTCATTTAATAAATGAATTATCCTTCCTCATCTCTGTCTAAATCTTTCATTAATTATGTTGTCAGAACCGTTTTTCTCTTTAGTCTGTATTTAGAACTAAATTCTAACTTCATATAAGTTTAAAGGGCATGTCCACCCCGAAATTTAACTTTTGATATGTGGTAGGGCATGCTCCCCCAGCCCCAACCGCATTAATATAATTGTTAGAAAGTCCCCCGATTCTTACTTACCTGCCCTCTCTCCTCCGCTGCAGTGTTCAGGCCCTCTGCTTGCATGGAATTGAAAGCAGGGGGCGGGACCGGCAGCCACGTCCGTGATTGGCTGAGAGGCAGGGAGGGCTGCACTGAGCATGCCTCAACCTTGATGAGGTTGAGGAAGTCTCAGGCACAGCATGAGTCACACACTGCTCCTACACAGCAGTTTCCTGGACTTTGGAGGGGCACAGCAGGGGAACTATTTTGAGCAGGAATGTAAGGTAAGGATTGTTTTAAACTACTTGATGTGGCCAGTAAGGGGTTATTTTTTTTAGTTATAATTTTAGTTTTGGGGGTGGACATGCCCTTTAACATGAAGTAATTTATATAGCTCTCACTGCACATTGCTACCCGTCCTAGAATAGACATGAATATGTCCCACCAAACGCATCATGACTATCTTGTTTTATTTTACTGTAATAGTTTAGTTTTTTTTAATAAAATGGGCCCTTTGTAAAGTTCTACGATTTTAGAAAATATTATTTCCACTTTTTAAGGCTTTGCACAGATCGTATTTATCTAACCAGAAGACACATATTGCATTTGGGCTGAGAATCAACCTTTAGTTTAGACTATTTGATTGAGACATTAATCTAGATAATGTAGCCTTTATTTACACCTTTTCAATGCTCTAACAGATTTAACTAATGGAAATGTCTAACCCAGGCAGGAAAAAAATGCATAAATCTAAGAAAACCAATGCCTTGTAAAAGTCAAAGTTGTACATGGTTACCATAGATTGTGTAACAAATAAATTACATTTTTAAAGCCAAGTATATATGAACAAAATAACACAGGTATTGTGTTCACTTTTCTTTTTACTCCCATGTCCCTTCATGCAATGAGCTTTATAGCTCCCACCGGACCATGTGTTGGCCCAATAGATTTTAATGAACTTCCCCTGCTTGAGGTTTGTATGTTCCCCTGTGCTTATGTTGGATTCCTGCAGGCACTCCAGTTTCCTCACAATTATAGATATTCTAATAGGTTTTGAGTGAGATAAAGTTAATAGATTGCAAACTCTATAGTGTAGATCCATATATAAATGGCTTAAATATGCAAAATAAATATAATATAATGTACATGCACACGGGTCTCTGTTTACAGAAATACACCAGTGCAAATGGAAGTATGCTTATTATGTTTATTATTCATTTAACAATCTTCTGTTTTTGTTCTATCCTTACAGACACATACTGTATACTTTATAAACATGAGCTATAGATATGGCACCAACTTTCCTGCAGAATCTACTTTCACAAATTTCTTTTGCTGTTTCTATTGCTTATAGAGGTCTGATATTTTACTCATTGTATTCTGGAGGATATAGAACCCTTAATCGTATACGTTAGCTTCTCCTTGTCAATATTGATCAATCCCATTTTGGAAATGAACCTGGTTTCGATTCAAAACTTTTTATTTCTTAACTAGACATTAAGCCCCCTACAATAACGGCACAGAGTGCCCCCTTAGTGACCCGAGGCCAGAGTCCCCCCTCTGTCCAAAATCCAGCCCCCTCTCTGTCCCAAATCCAGGGCTCCCCCTCTGCACCAAATTCAAGGCCCCCCCTCTGTACCAAATCCAAAGGGTTCCCCGTCTGTCCCAAATCCAGGGACCCCTGTCCCAAGCAACCTTACCTGCAGTCTGTTTAATTGCTGTTCTCCCTCCGTGTGTTTCCTGTGTTTCTCCCTCTAGTGGTGAGTCAATAGGAACAGCAGACACTCTCCCTCTAGTGGTGAGTCAATAGGAAATGCAGAGACTCTCCCTCTAGTGGAGAGTCAATAGGAACTGCAGACTCTCCCTCTAGTGGTGAGTCAATAGGAACTGCAGAGACTCTCCCTCTAGTGGTGAGTCCATAGGAACTGCAGTGACACACACATGGACACAGGGACGCACACTTAGGGTTTTATTATATACTAGACATTAAGCCCGTTGCATAAACGGGCGCTAGAATACATGTGTAGAAACATTTATTTTTCATATAAATATGAATATAAATATTTCCATACACTTTGGAGGGACCTTTTCCCCATAGCCCCTGTCCATACACTTTGAAGGGACTTAATTTCCCTCAGCCCCTGTCCATACACTTTGAAGGGACTTTTTTTCCCCTCAGCCCCTGTCCATACACTTTGGATAGAACTGTTTTCCCTCAGCCCTCCATAAGCTAACTGTCCTTTTCCTTTAGGCGTGTTCTCTAAAGAGGTCTTCTGTCTAAAGAGGTCTTTAACTGTTACAAGCATAAAAAGTTTGATGGAAGCGCACTCTGTTTATCAGAAAATATTCTGTTTTATTGCATCACACAAAAACACCTGATGAAGGAGACATAGCGTTCTCCGAAACGTTGTGTATTTTTGTGTGATGCAATAAAACAGAATATTTTCTGATAAACAGAGTGCGCTTCCATCAAACTTTTTATGCTTGTGCTATAGCTTGGAGTCCTGAAGGTAGAGGACTGAGGGAAGCAGCACCTGGTATTTACTGGCACATTGCCTGAAGGAGTGCCTAGGCCCACATTTGTGTTACAACGGACTTTAACTGTTACACTATTACCTGGAAATAGCAGGTACTGTGCAGCCATCCATACGCTTTAGCGTCTAATCAGTTACCATGACAATGCTTTCCACGCATGCACATAATCAACCAGCGCATCTAAACAGTTACCATGACAACGCTATCCGCGCATGCGCATAATC
Source organism: Hymenochirus boettgeri (assembly GCA_019447015.1). Lineage (NCBI taxonomy): Eukaryota > Metazoa > Chordata > Amphibia > Anura > Pipidae > Hymenochirus > Hymenochirus boettgeri. The sequence continues at coordinate 319,653,474 of CM033470.1, read as the reverse complement.
AACCGGCGTTTCGCGCATGCGCCTAATCAACTGGTGCATGTGTTACTGAAGGTACGCTGATGGAGGTACACAAAAGTAAATTATGCTGCACAGTAAAAGACTTTCCTTCACAAAAGGAAATGAAAGGGCTGAGAGGCTGTGGTGGGGGAGGTAGAGCACTGTCAATGCACTCTGCAATTGCCTGGAGGCAGGGATGTTTCTAGGGTCTAAGAAGATCATGGGCACTTATGGACACTGCATGCACCGCGCATAGCGCGGCACAAATTTTTTAGGTCATGCCCTTTCTCCGCCCCAATTAAGCCACACCCACCATGTATTTAATAGAGATGGCCAAAAAGACACAGACAAATAGACAACCACAAACATAGACACACAGCCCGATAGTGATAAACAGACAGAAAGACAGTGAAATAGACAGACAGAGATAGAGATCAGAGTTGGACACAAATTAATGACACTAAGACACAGTAAATTGGCAATTTCATTATATACTGGTAGCAATTTGGTCATTTTAAACTTACTGTTGTGTTCAGTTGTAGTCAGATGCTTGCCCACACCTTGGGCCAGGGAGACCTTCTTGTACCTTCTACATGGACCTCTGCCCCTATCTATCTCTATCTGTCCCTCTCTCCCTGTATATCTATCTCTGTCTGTCCCTCTCTCTGTATATCTATCTCTATCTGTCCCTCTCTCTCTGTATATCTATCTCCTCTCTGTATATCTATCTCTATCTGTCCCTCTCTCTCTGTATATCTATCTCTATCTATCCCTCTCTCTCTGTATATCTATCTCTATCTGTCCCTCTCTCTGTATATCTATCTCTATCTGTCCCTCTCTCTGTATATCTATCTCTATCTGTCCCTCTCTCTCTGTATATCCTGGCCATCTTTTAAAAATTGTAGAGTTTTTTATGCACCACGGGAATGTATCATCCTATATAATAAAATGCAAGTGTGCGTCCCTGTGTCTCTGTGTGTGTGTCCTGCGGTTACCTCTTTTTGCCACTTGGTGTGCATTCTATTCTTTAGGATGCTGCAGTTTCCCTCCAGGCAGTGGCTTATCTATGTTAAAAGTGCTAAGTGCCCCGAATGTCCTGCTAGCGCTTTGATAGCGCAAGTGCCCTGAACCTGCTAATGTGCGCTGACTGCCCTCCTTCCCACCCTCCTACCAGTGCACAGCGTGTACAGCAGGGAGAGCGGGATAAAACCCTGCAATTGGAGAGTGTGGCAGACAGAGGGAGAGAGAAACATACTGAATCCTCCCTTTCACGCAAGTGCCCCGAACCTGCTAATGTGCGCTGACTGCCTCCTTCCCCCCCGCCCTCCTACCAGTGCACAGAGTGTACAGCAAGGGAGAGCGGGAGATTTAAACTCCTGCAAGTGGAGAGTTGGCAGACAGAGGAGAGAAGAACACACTGAATCCTCCCTTCAGCGCAAGTGCCTCCGAACCTGCTAATGTGCACTGACTGCCCCCCTTCCCCCCTCCTACCAGTGCACAGCAGGGAGACGGTAGATTTAATTAAAACTCCTGGCCAGTGGAGAGTGTGGCAGACAGAGGGAGGAGAACTACTGAACATAATCCTCCCCTCCTCAGGACAATCCCCAACACAGCTAATTCTACTCACGATTTACACTCCCTCCCTGCTGATTTACAATCCCTCCCTGGCGGGTCCCTCCACGATCAACTTTGTGGGCGGGTCACATTAATTGTAGCTGATGCAGAGTGCTGTGCAGGAAGGAGGAGGGACTGAGGAATTTCCAACTCGCTTCTGTTTAACAGCAGGCAATGAGCATGCCTTGGGAATCCAACTTGGTTTTCTATCCCTGACCTGTGACTGCACAGCATTAACAATGCTGTACAAAAATCACGATACATAGATAGTAGATAGATAGATAGCTAGATAGATAGATAGATAGATAGATAGATAGATAGATAGATTAGCAGAGATAGATATATAGATAGATAGCAGAGATAGATGATTAGATAGATAGATAGATAGATAAAAGATAGATAGATGATGAATAGATAGATTGATAGATAGATGATGAGTAATAGATAGTAGATAGATAGCAGAGTTAGTTTATCGATGATGATGATAAGATAGATTAGATAGATAGATAGATAGATCGATGGATAGATAGCACAGTGACAGCGTTAAATAGATAGATAGACAGAATGCATAGATAGATAGATGATAGATAGAAGATAGATAGATATGATAGATGATCATAGATAGATAGATATAGATAACAGAGTTAGATAGAAGACACAGAGCAGATAGAAACAAAAGAAGCATACAGACATAGACTAGAGAGACAATAGACATTAGCAGACAACAGATTAAAATAGATAAACAAGAGGCAGATATCAGTTAGAGATAGATATACAGAGAAGAGAGGGACAGATAGAGATAGATATACAGAGAGAGGGACAAATAAGAAGAGATATACAGAGAGAGGGAGATAGAGATAGATATACAGAGAGAGGGACAGACAGAGATAGATATACGAGAGAGACGACAGATAGAGATAGATATAACAGAGAGGGGACAGATAGAGATAGATATACGAGAGAGGGACAGATAGAGTATAATATACAGAGAGAGAGGACGATAGAGAGATATACAGAGAGAGGGAGAGATAGAGATAGATATACAGAGAGAGAGGGACAGACGAGATAGATATACAGGAGAGGGACAGATAGGAAATAGATATACAGAGAGAGGGGAAGATAGAGATAGATATACAGAGAGAGAGGGACAGACAAGATAGATTACAGAGAGACGGGACAGATAGAGATAGATATACAGAGAAGAGGGAGATAGAGATAGATATACAGAGAGGAGAGGGACAGATAGATAGATATACAGAGAGAGGGACAGATAGAGATAGATATACAGAGAGAGGACAGATGAGAATAGATAACAGAGAGAGGGGAGAGATAGAAGTGATACAGAGAGAGGGACAGACAGAGATAGATATAGGCAGGAGAGAGGGACAGATAGAGATAGATTACAGAGAGGAGAGAGGGACAGTAGAGATAGATATACAGAGAGGAGGGACAGACAGAGATAGATATACAGAGAGAGAAGGGACAGATAGAGATAGATATACAGAGAGAGAGGGACAGATAGAGATAGATATACAGAGAGAGAGGGACAGATAGAGATAGATACAGAGAGAGGGACAGACAGAGATAGATATACAGAGAGAGAGGGACAGATAGAGATAGATATACAGAGAGAGAGGGACAGATAGAGATAGATATACAGAGAGAGGACAGACAGAGATAGATATACAGGGAGAGAGGGACAGATAGAGATAGATAGGGGCAGAGGTCCATGTAGAAGGTACAAGAAGGTCTCCCTGGCCAAAGGTGTGGGCAAGCATCTGACTACAACTGAACACAACAGTAAGTTTAAAATGACCAGATTGCTACCAGTACATAATGAAATGCCAATTTACTGTGTCTTAGTGTCATTATTGTGTCCAACTCTGATCTCTATCTCTGTCTGTCTATTTCACTGTCTTTCTGTCTGTTTATCACTATCGGGCTGTGTGTCTAGTTTGTGGTTGTCTATTTGTCTGTGTCTTTTTGGCCATCTCTATTAAATACATGGTGGGTGTGGCTTAATTGGGCGGAAGAAAGGGCATGACCTAAAAAATTTGTGCCGCGCTATGGCGCGTGCATGCAGTGTCCATAAGTGCCCATGATCTTCTTAGACCCTAGAAAACATCCCTGCCTCCAGGCAATTGCAGAGTGCATTGACAGTGCTCTACCTCCCCCACCACAGCCTCTCAGCCCTTTCATTTCCTTTTGTGAAGGAAAGTCTTTTACTGTGCAGCATAATTTACTTTTGTGTACCTCCATCAGCGTACCTTCAGTAACACATGCACCAGTTGATTAGGCGCATGCGCGAAACGCCGGTTGATTATGCGCATGCGCGATAGCGTTGTCATGGTAACTGTTTAGATGCGCTGGTTGATTATGTCATGCGTGGAAAGCATTGTCATGGTAACTGATAGGCTAAAGCGTATGGATGGCTGCACAGTACCTGCTATTTCCAGGTAATAGTGTAACAGTTAAAGTCCGTTGTAACACAAATGTGGGCCTAGGCACTCCTTCAGGCAATGTGCCAGTAATAAACCAGGTGCAGAAAGAAAAAAAAATTGTTGAAATGATGTTGAAAGAAATGTTTTATTGAAATATTGCATCCAGGTTTCATGTTTGCTGGCCAGCTTTTAAAAGTTGTAGAGTTTTTTATGCACCACGGGAATGTATCATCCTATATAATAAAATGCAAGTGTGCGTCCCTGTGTCTCTGTGTGTGTGTCCTGCGGTTACCTCTTTTTGCCACTTGGTGTGCATTCTATTCTTTAGGATGGCAGTTTCCCTCCAGGCAGTGGCTTATCTATGTTAAAAGTGCTAAGTGCCCCGAAGGTCTGCTAGCGCTTTGATAGCGCAAGTGCCCTGAACCTGCTAATGTGCGTCTGACTGCCCTCCTTCCCACCTCCTACCAGTGCACAGCGTGTACAGCAGGGAGAGCGGGAGATTTAAACTCCTGCAAGTGGAGAGTGTGGCAGACAAGGAGAGGAGAGAGAGAACATACTGAATCCTCCCTTCAGCGCAGGTGCCCCGAACCTGCTAATGGTGCGCGACTGCCCTCCCTTCCCGCCCTCCTACCAGTGCACAGAGTGTACAGCAGGGAGAGCGGGAGAAGATTTAAACTCCTGCAAGTGAGAAGTGTGGCAGACAGAGGGAGAGAGAGACACACTGAATCCTCCCTTCAGCGCAAGTGCCCCGAACCTGCTAATGTGCACTGACTGCCCTCCTTCCACCCTCCTACCAGTGCACAGCAGGGAGAGCGGTAGATTTTAAACTCCTGCCAGTGGAGAGTGTGGCAGACAGAGGGAGGAGAGAGAGAACATACTGAATCCTCCCTTCAGGACATCCCCAACACAGCTAATTCTACTCACGATTTACAATCCCTCCCTGGCTGATTTACAATCCCTCCCTGGCAGGGTCCTCCACGATCAACATTGTGGGCGGGGTCACATTAATTGTAGCTGATGCAGAGTGCTGTGCAGGAAGGAGGAGGGACTGAGGAATTTCCAACCGCTTCTGTTTAACAGCAGGCAATGAGCATGCTTGGGAATCCAACTTGGTTTTCTATCCCTGACCTGTGACTGCCAGCAGGTAACAATGCGTATACAAAAATCACGATACATAGATAGATAGTAGATAGTAGATAGATAGATAGATAGATAGATGTATAGATAGATAGATAGATAGCAGAGATAGATAGATAGATAGATAGCAGAGATAGATGATAGATAGATAGATATAGATAGATAGATAGATAGATAGATAGATAGAGTAGATAGATAGATAGATAGATAGATAGCTAGATAGATAGAGAGTTAGTTAGATAGATAGATATGATAGATCGATAAGATAGATAGATAGATAGATAGATAGATAGATAGATAGAAGATAGCACAGTGACAGAGTAAATAGATAGATAGACAGAAAGCGAGATAGATAGATAGATAGATGATAGATAGATAGATAGATAGATAGATAGATCGAGATAGATTAGATAGATAGATAACGAGTTAGATAGAGAGACACAGAGCACAGAGAGATAGACAAGAAGCAGACAGACATAGCTAAGACGATAGACTTAGGCGACAGACGATTAAAATAGATAAACAAGAGGCAGATACAGATAGAGATAGATATACAGAGAGAGAGAGAGGGCAGATAGAGATAGATATACAGAGAGAGGGAAAGATAGAGATAGATATACAGAGAGAGGAGAGGATAGAGATAGATATTACACGAGAGAGAGGGAACAGACAGAGATAGATATACAGAGAGAAGCGACAGATAGAGATAGATATACAGGAGAGAGGGACAGATAGAGATAGATATACAGAGAGAGGGACAGATAGAGATAGATATACAGAGAGAGACGGACAGATAGAGATAGTATACAAGAGAGAGAGGGAGAGATAGAGATAGAATACAGAGAGAGAGGACAGACAGAGATAGATATACAGGGGAGGGACAGATAGAATAGATATACAGAGAGAGGGGGAGAGATAGAGATAGATATAGAGAGAGAGAGCGGGACAGAAGAGATAGATATACAGGAGAGAGGAAGATAGAGATAGATTACAGAGAGAGGGAGATAGAGATAATATAAAGAGAGAGGGACAGATAGAGATAGATATACAGAGAGAGGGACAGATAGAGATAGATATACAGAAGAGACGGACAGATAGAGATAGATATACAGAGAGAGGGAGAGATAGAGATAGATATACCGAGAGAGAGGGACAGACAGAGATAGATATACAGGAGAGAGAGGGACAGATAGAGATAGATATACAGAGAGAGAGAGGGAGAGCAGCGATAGAATCCAAGACATGAAACCTGGATGCAATATTTCAATAAAACATTTCTTTCAACATCATATTAAAACAAATTGGCATTGCATACAAATTATCAATTTGTTTTAATATGATTATGAAAGAAATGTTTTATTGAAATATTGCATCCAGGTTTCATGTCTTGTGAAAGAAATGTTTTATTGAAATATTGCATCCAGGTTTCATGTCTTGCTGGCCAGCTTTTAATTTTAAAGGTTTAGATATTTTTTATGTACCCCGGACATGTACTAAGAAGTAAATGGGATTCTTTGGAATCAATCTAGTCTTCTATTAATTTTATCCTTATGTTTTTTTACTGTATTTTAAGATTTTTCCAAAAATCAAAACTCAAAAAATCAGAAAATAAAATATTCCATTAAAAAAGTGAAAATTCCATTTGAAAAATGTAACCTTCCTTTCGAAAATTTTAAAAATGATATTGAAATTTTTAAAAAAATCAAATTCAATCGGGACTTTAAAGGATAAGTACACTGGAAAGTTAAGTTATGCTCAATTGGAAGCTGTACTTATCCTTTAATAAGTTCTGTGGAACCACTGTCAGAACAAAATTTGCCAGTTTCGTTCTACGTGAACATTTGTTATATTCTGATTGGATATAAAATGGTCCTTAAAAGTGTCTCTCAATAACAACTTTTTATTTTGAATCTTTTTTTACTGATTTTATTTACTAAATAATCTTTTAATAACAGCTTGTATTTTAAATCCTTTTTTTTTTACTGGAAGGTTATTGACTGAATAATCTGTTTCCTAAAACAAATACTCTTTTGGTTGCTATGTATCACTGATTTTGCCATTCCTAAAATGTTACCAGTTAATTTCACAAGGGACTAAGCCAAATATAAAAAAAAGCCTAAAATCTAATTTAAGTTCATTGGTGCATTGACCTGTGGTTATTTTTGCCTTTAAACTTTGAGTATTAATTACATCGAACAGTAGAACTTGCATGTTCAGGAATATCTGCAAAAAAAAAGAACAATTTCATCATTAGTTCTCAGTTTTCCAGAACAAACCACAACATTTTGTTAAAAAGAAAAATATTTTAACTCTTTGCAAACTGATTGGCCTGACTGTGCGTTTCTTTCATTAAATAGGTTAAGTATATTAGTAATTTAATGGGTCACTGGTAAATGTTTGTTTAGTGTGCAAGAAATTCTCCTCTGAGGCTTTGAAAGCCATCTGACTTTGACACCTGGTAAATGAGAGCACGCTTCACAAATAGCTTGGCCAGCATTTAAGCAAGTCTGTTCTGCTAATGACATTCCCTTATGGACAGCTTAATTTTACATTACCAAATAGTCTTACTCAGAGAAGTGTCATGTTGTTTTTGAACAGAACATATAGGTATGCACCTACACACAAAATAAATTTTCTAGAATTTTGTGTTTATATTATATAAAGTATAATTTCAATGAAACAATTCAATTTTACATTGTCAATTGTCAAAAGAATCCAATTGGTTACCCATCAGCAGAATTAATTAGCCACGCCCAACTAGAGGGGATAACATGCTTGTGAAGGTTCTCATTCATCCAGGCCATGGTATATCTGTTGTATTCAATTAGATCAACTGGACTTGAAGTTTAGTTCTTGAAGACGTTTCGCTAGTCATCCGACTGGCTTTCTCATTTCAGAATGACTTGTACAAGAATCTGTGGCAATTATGTACCCTGGAAAATCCCAATTAGCATATCACAGCCAAGTGTTAAGGGAATGATTAGATAGTGGCTAAGAGGTGTTGTAGGAACGCCCAGAGTAATGTTCCAAACAGCAATTGTACATGGCAGACAGATGGTGTCGAACCCCCCCCTCTATTTAGGCTTGTTTCTTTATTTTCACACTAAATGGCCTCCTTAACACCTCTCTTTGAACCATCACGTTCCTTTGCCAATATGTACTTACAATCTTCAAAGGTGTCCTTTATCCTTAAGATGCAGGTCCACGCGAGTCTCTGACCCGAGGAATTGGCTCTTCTTGTGCTGGAGCCATACGTTGATCGTTGTTGTTTGGTCCCTCCCACATACAAATCAGAGCTTCTTTACTGCCCTGCACGCGTATATGATGTCGCTTTTCTTGTGTTTCGGTATTGGGTCTTTCGGATGTACCAATTGCTGCCTCAGCGTGTTTGTTTCGGTTTAAAGCAGCAGGGATACAGTGTTTTTTTGAAACTCTTCTTAGTTTCTCAGAGACCCCTGCTACATATGGGATGACCATGTTCTTTCTCCTTTCTTGCTTTTTCACCTTCAATTTTGGTATTCGTGTTCTTTTTCTTTCCTTCTGCTTTTTTTGACAAAGGATATCCACAAGTTTTAAGGGCTCCTCTGAGATGTTTCATTTCTTAGTACCTTCGCCTGTGTGCTAGTGGGAGTTCTAGCTCTGTGTTGCAGGGTTCTGATGACCCCCAGCTTGTGATCTAAAGGGTGGTGGGAGTCAAACATCAAATCTGATCTGTGGTGTTTGGTTTTCTGTAACCTCACTTCCAGTTCCATTCTCCCTGACTTCTACCAAGCATCCAAGAAAGCCGTTTGTTGTTTTGTACCTCTTCCCTTGTAAATTTGATGTTTTTAGTCTACCGCATTAATGTGTTCTGTGAAAGCTTGTACTTCCTTCTGGTGGATTTTAACCCAGGTGTCATCCACATATCTGAACCAGTGGCTGGGTGCTATGCCCTAAAGGTATTAAGCGCAATTTTTTCTACCTCCTCCATGTAAAGGTTGGCCACAACTGGGTGAAACTGGAGATCCCATAGCACATCCGTGTTTTTTGCTTATAGAACTTATCCCTGTATTTGAATAGGTGGTATTCAGGCACAAGTCCAGTAAGGAACACACTTGTTCTGGGTTGAGATCAGTTCTGCTGCGTGAGAGTGCTGTCTTGGCCTACGTTTTCCTCACCATGACAACAGCCTCCTTGTGGGTATACAGGTGAAAATAAAGAAACCAGCCTAATAGAGTGTCGTTCCCTGCCATGGACAATGCTGTTTTGACACCTACTCTGGGCTTCCTACAACACCTCTTAGCCACTATCTAATCACGCCCTTTAACACTTGGCTGTATATGCTAATTGGGATTTTCCAGGGTACAAATTGCCACAGATTCTGGTACAAGTCATTCTGAATTGAGAAAGCCAGTCGGATGACTAGCGAAACGTCTCAAGAACTAAACTTCAGTCAGTTGATCTAATTGAATACAACATATAGATGGGAAATACATTAGATTATTATTTATTATTATTATTATTTTATATGCACAACCAACTTCTTCTGTGTCACTAATTCCCATTACATGTCATACATGTTACGACAGCCTACTTATAATATCGGACGGCCTAGTCAACTCAACGGCTGACATTACCAAAATGCTCCCTGGGCTGAATAATTCATTTTGCCATTGAATATAATTGGCCCAGAATGTTGTCAAACATCTCAGAAACATTGTCAAGTCAAGTTGGCCGATGAATGGTCTGCAGTAGTCTATTATTATTACTGTGGCTCTATATAGCACCAACATCTTCTGTAGCATTTTACAATTACATGGAAACATTCACATCAGGCCCTGCCCTTAAAATCTAAGCACGTACAAACTCCTTGCAGACATTGTAATAAATGTACAAAGCAAATTATAAACTCAGGGAATGATTGTGTATAAATAAGATTTTAAAAGATAGGTAAATGTGTTTAGATTTTCATAGGCTTTAGTTATGCATAGTCTTGCACATAAACAGGCTTGTTTATCCTGAGAAGCTCCGCTAATTTTAGGAGTTAGTCCCACTAACTCCTTCGTTGCGCCAGATTTGCAGGTATTGCTAAAGACACCAGCACAACCAGTGCAAGAGGTTTAATATTCATTTTGCACTATTAGCATGACAAATAGCTGGTGTTAGAGTCACACTATGATCATTAGAAAACAAATATTAGATCCGATGAAGGAGATTTACCTGGAGAGATAGCGGCTCCAGGTAACTCTAGGTGGTCTAAAGGGATGCCTAACAGACACATACTGTCATACTTTATAACATGACTGAAAAATCAGATATGGCCCGGACTTTCCTGCAGAAATCTACTTTCACAATTCTTTTGCTGGTTTTCTATTGCTTATAGAGTCGTATATTTTACTCATTGGTAATTCTGAGGAGAGGTATATGGAACCCTTAAATCGAACTTAGCTTCGGTCCTTGTCATATTGATCAATCCCCATTTTTGGAAATGAACCTGTTTCGTTCAAAATTTTTATTTCTTACTACATTAGCCCCCTACAATAAACGCCCAGGTGCCCCGCTAGTGACCCAGGCCAGATCCCCCTCTGTCCAAAATCCAGCCCCCTCTCTGTCCCAAATCCAGGCTCCCCCGTCACCAAATGCAAGGCCCCCCCTCTGACCCAAATCCAAAGGTTCCCCGTCTGTCCAATCCAGGACCCCGTCCCAAGCACCTTACTGCAGTCTGTTTAAATTGCTTTCTCTCGCCCTGTTCTGTGTTTCTTCCTTGTCTTTCTCCCTCTAGTGGGTGAGTGCAATAGACAGCGTAACCACTCTCCCTCTAGTGGTGAGTCAATAGGAAATCAGAGACTCTCCCTCTACTGGAGAGTCAATGACTGCAGCCTCTCCCTCTAGTGTGAGTCAATAGGACTGCGAGACTCTCCCTCTAGTGGTGAGTCCATGGAACTGCAGTGACACACACATGGAACACAGGACGCACACTTGGTTTTATTATATACTAACATTAAGCCCGTTGCATAACCGGGCCGCTAGAATACATGTGTAAAACAGTTATTTCCTATAATATGAATTAATATTTTCCATACACGTTGGAGGGACCTTTTTCCCATAACCCCTGTCCCACCCTTGAAGGGACTTAATTTCCTCAGCCCCAGTGCCCCCATACTTTGAAGACTTTTTTCCCCTGCACCCTGTCCATCACACGTTGGATAGAAACTGTTTTCCCCGAGCCCTCCCATAAGCTACCGTCCTGTTTCCTTTAGGCGTGTTCTCTGAAGAGGTCTGCTGTCTAAAGAGTGTCTTTTAACCGGTTACCACAGCATAAAAAGGTTTGATTGGAAGCGCACTCTGTTTATCATGAAAATTCTGGATTTTAGTAGCATCACACAAAAACACCTGATTGAAGGAGACATAGCTGTTCTCTAGAACGTTGTGGTATTTTTGTGTGAATGCAATAAACAGAAGTATTTTTCTGATAACAGAGTGGCCTTCCTCAACTTTTATGCTTGTGCTAGTAGCTTGGAGTCCTGAAGGTAGAGTGACGGGAAGCACGCACCGTCTTCATGGGCAATTGCCTCGAGGAGGTGCCGTATGCCCCACATTTGTGTTACAACGACTTTAACGTGTACCACTATTACCTGGAAAGTAGATAGTACTGTGCAGCCATCCATACGCTTTAGCGCGTAATCAGGTACCATACAATGCCTTTCCACGCATGCCACAATCACACAGGCGCAGTCTAACAGTACCACATGACAAACGCTATCCCGCATAGCGCATATCAACCGCGTTTCGCGCATGCGCCTAATCAACGGTGCCTGTGTTACTGAAGGTACCTGATGGAGGTCACAAAGTAATATGCTGCACAGTAAAATGACTTTCTTCACAACAGGAAATGAAAGGGCTGAGAGGCCCGGGTTGTGGGGGGGGAGGTAAGCACTGTGCAGATGCACCTGCTTGCCTGGAGCGCGGGATGTTTCTAGGCTAATGAGATCATGGGCACTTATGGACACTCTTGATGCACCGCGTTCCTACGCGGCAACATAATTTGTGTTAGTCATAGCCAACTGTGTCGCCTCCCGGATACCAATTGCACACCCCAGGTGTTTTAATAGAGATAGGCGCCAAAAACACAGAAGAAGTAACCAAAACCACAACTAGACACAGCAACGCCGGATAGTTGATAAACAGACCAAAAGCAGTGAAATAGAACAGACAAGATAGAGATCAGAGGGGACACGAAATAATTGACACTCAAGACACAGTAAATGGCAATGTCATTATACTATGGTAGCAATTTGGCATTTTAAACTGACTGTTGTGTTCAGTTGTAGTCAGATGCTTGCCCACACCTTGGGCCGGAGACCTTCTGTACCTTCACATGGACCTCTCCCCTATCTTCTCTATCTGTCCCCTCTTCCCCTCCCCCCCACTCCCTCTAATATCTATGCTCTGTCTGTCCCTCTCTCTGTATAGTCTACTCTTTATCTGTCCCTCTCTCCTCTGTAGTATCTATCTCTATCTGTCCCTCTCTCTTGTTATATCTTATCTCTGTCCTGTCCCTCTCTCTGTATATTCTATCTCTATCTGTCTCTCTGCCTCTCTCGTGATATATTCTACTGCCTCTCCCTGATCTCTAGCCTCTGTATTCTCCTGCTCCTCTATCTCTGTATATCTATCTCTATCTTCCTCCCTCCATCTTCTTCCTCTTCTGCCTCTCTCTGTATATCTATCTCTATCTCCCTCTCTTCCTCTCTTCCTATCTATCTCCTATCTGTCCCTCTCCTCTGTTATCTTATCTCTTCTCCTCTCTCTCGTATCTCTCCCCTCGTATATCTATCTCTATCTGTCCGTCTCTCTGTATATTCTATCTCTATCTGTCCCTCTCTCTGATATCTATCTCTATCTGTCCCTCTCTCTCTTGTATATCTATCTCTATCCTCCCTCCTCTGTATATCTACTCTCTATCCTGTCCGTGCTCTCGTATATCTACTCTGTTCCTGTCCCCGCTCTCTCTGTATATCTATCCTCTATCCTCTCCCCTCTCCTGTATTCTATTTCTATCTGCCCCTCCCTGTAATTCGATCTCTGTCGGCCTCTCTCTCTGTATATCTAATCCTCATCTCTCCCTCTCTCTGTATATCTATCTCTACTGTCCGTCTCTCTGTATATCTATCTCTATCTGTCCCTCTCTGCTGTAAGTCTATCTACTAATCATGTCCTCTCCTCTGTATATCTATCTCTGTCTCGTCCCTCTCTCCCGTTATCTCTCTATCTCTCCCTCTCTCTGTTTAACACAATTTTTATCTATTCTCTATCTCCGTCACTCTGTTCTACTTCCGTGTCTACTCTTCTCTCTGTCCCATCATTCTCTAATCTCTATCTGTTCCCTCTCTCTCTGCTCTGTATATCTATCCGCTACTGTCCCCTCTCTCGTATATCTAATCTTATCTGTCCCTCTCTCCCATCCTCGATCTACTCTCTGTCTGTCCTCTCTCCTTATATCTATCTCGATCTATTTCCCTCTCTCTCTGTATATCTGCTCTCATCTGTCCCTCTCTCTGTATATCTATCTCTGTCTGTCCCTCTCTCTGTATATTCTATCATCTATCTGTCCCTCCATCTCTTGTATATCTATCTCTACTCTTCTTCCCTCTCTCTCATTGTAATACCTATCTCATCTGTCCCCTCCCTCTCTCTCTGTATAAGTCTATCTCGTGTCTGCCTCTCTTCTCTGTAATATCTATCTCTATCTCTCCCTCTCTCTCTCTGTTATAATCTATCTCTATCTGTCCCTCTCATCCCTGTATATCTATCTCTGTCTGTCCCTCTCTCTGCGTATATCTATCTCTATCTCTCCCTCTCCTCTGTATATATTCGATCGTATCTGTCCGTCTCTCTGTATATCTATCTCTATCTGTCCCTCTCTCTGTATATCTATCTCTATCTGTCCCTCTCTCCTCTGGTATATATCTATCTCGTATCTCATCCCCCTCTCTCTGGTATACTATCTCTATCTGCCGCTCTCTGTATATCTTATCTCTCTGTTCCGCTCTCTCTCTGTAATCTATCCGTATCTCTATCTTCCCTCCTCTGTATATCTATTTCGATCTGTCCCTCCTCCCTGTATATCTATCTCTTGTCTGTCCCGCTCTCTCTGTTGATCCTATCTGCTACCTCTCCCTCTCTCTGTATTCTATCTCTTATCTGTCCCTTCGTACTCTCTATTCCCTATTCTATCTCAATCTGTCCCCTCGTCTTAATATCTAATCGCTAACCTACATATCTCCTCTGCTGCTGGATAGCTAATCTCTATCTTCTTCTCATTTCGTTCCTGTCCCTCTCTCTCGTAATCATCTATAAAACTATCCGGCTTCCCTCTCTCTGTATATCTATCTCTATCTGTCCCTCTCTCGTATATCTATCTCTATCTTGGCCTCTCTCTCTGTGATATCTAATACCTCTAATCTGTTATATCTCGCCTCTTGTTTATCTAGTTTTAATCTGTGTCTGTCTGTCCGGTGAGCCTACTCGGTCTATCATGTTCTAACTGTCTGTCTAGCTTCTTGTCTATCCTCTCTATTGTCACTGCCCTCTATCTAACTCGTTGTTGATCTATCTATTCTAATCTATCGTATCTATCTAGTCTATCTATCTATATCTATGCTATCTGATAAATGCTCTGTCTGTCTGCTCTTGTTAAACAGCTACTAGTTACACGCTGTCGATCGTTCTATCTATCTATCTATCTAGCTCTACTATCCGATCTATCTATCTATCTTATCTATCTATCATCTATCTATCTATCTATCAATCTAATACGATTACTCTGATCTACTATCTATCTATTCTATCTATCGATGATCGTATCTACTATCTATGTGCTCATCTATCTTCATATATCTAGCTGATCTATCTAGCTATTCTATCTATCATCTTGCTATCTATCATCGATCTATATCTCTCTAGGTCTATCTATCTTCTATCTATCTATCTATCAGGTCTACTCGTACTATCTAGATCTTTTTGTCGATACAGCATTGTTACCATCTGTGCTCAATCAGGTCAGGGATAGTAAAACCAAGTTGGGATTCCCAGGCATGCTCATTGTGCCTGCTGGTTAAACACAGAAGCGAGTATGGAAATTCCTCAGTCCCGTCCATCTTCCTGGCACAGACACGAGTCTGCATCAGCTACATTATGTGACAATGCGAACCCGCCCACAAGTTGATCTTGGGGGGAGGACTCCCCGTGGCCAGTGGAGGGATTGTAACTCAGCAGGGAGGGATTGTAAATCGTGAGTATAATTTAGTACGTGTTTGGGGATGTCCTGAAGGGGAGTTCAGTGGGATGTCTCTCTCGTTTCGCTCTGTCTGCCTGCCACTCTCATTCCACTGGCAGGAGTTTAAATCTACACGCCTCCCTGCTGATGGGCACTGGTAGTGAAGGGTGGAAGGAGGTCAGTTCATTGCACATTAGCAGTTCGTGGCACTTTGCGCTGAAGGGATGGATTCAGTGTGTTCGTCTAGCTCGCTCTTACCTCTTCATCCTCTCTGTCTTCCACAGCTCCCACTTGCAGTGGTTTAATCTTCTCCGCTGGCTGGACATCCTGCTGTAGGGCACTCCGTGAGGGCGGTAAGACGTGAAGGAGGGCAGTCAACGCACATGTACATGGTTCGGAGCGCACTGCGTCTTGTAAGTGGCAGAGATTAGTAATGTCGTCTGTCTCTTTCTTCACTCTCGCCTACTGTGCTGCCACGGACCGTTATCTCCCGCTCTCCGGCGTACGCTCTCTCCTCGTCGAGCAAACCTGTGCACTGGTTCATAGGAGCGGTGGTTGCAGAGGAAAGGTCATTCAGCGCCATTAGCGAGGTTTCGGGCAACTTGGCCTTATCAAAGCGTAGCAGTACTCTTCGGGGCACTTAGCCACTTTTAAACATAGATACGCCACTGCCTGGAGGAACACTGCGACATGCCCTAAAAGAATAGAATGCACACAAGTGGCAAAAAGAGTACCGCAGGCACACACACAAGAACACAGGACGCACACTGCATTTTTATTATTCGGATTGATACATATTCCGCAGTTGAGTTGCATAGAAAAAACTCTACAACTTTTAAAAACTGGCCAGCCTGACATGGAAACTCTGGAGATTCAATATTCAATAAAACTTTCTTCACACAATCATATTAAAACAAATTGGCTTGCATACATCAAATTAGCATTTGTTTTAATATGATATTAAAGAAATGTTTTAATTGAATATTGCGGTACCAGGGTTTGTCATGCGTTGCTGGTCCACTTTAATTTTAAAGGGTTTAGGATTGTTTTATGTACGCCTCTATGGGCATGTACTGAAGAATAAAGTGGGGTATTCTTTGGAATCAAGTCTTAGTTCTATTCACGTATTTTTTATTCCTTATTTTTTTTTTTAAAATCGGCTGTATTTTTTATGTACTGATTTTAATTCCAAAATAGGGGGGGCTCAAGACTGAAACTCAAAGAATCAAAAATAAATATTCCATTAAAACAGTGAAAATTCCAATTTGAAAATGTAACCTACTCCCTTTCGAAAATTTTAAAATGATATTGAAATTTTTAAAAAATCAAATTCACTCGGGACTTAAAGGATAAGGTACACTGTAAAGTTAAGTTATGCTCATGGAAGCTGTCTTATCCTTTAAACGTTCTGTGGAACACTGGTCAGACAAATATTGGCCAGTTTTCGTTCACGTGACATTTTTATATTGCTGATGGATAAATGGTCCTTAAAAGTGTCTCTCAATAACAACACTTTTTATTTGAATCTTTTTTTACTGATTTTATTTCCTAATATCTTTAATAAGCAGCTTGTATTTTAAAAATTAAATCCTTTTTTTTTTTACTTTACTGGAAGGTTATTGAACCTGAATAAGTCTGTTTCCCTAAAACACAATACTCTTTGGGTTGCTATGTATCACTGATTTGCCATTCCTAAAATGTTACCAGTTAATTTCACAAGGACTAAGCCAATATCAAAAAAAGCCTAGAATCTACATTTAAGTTTCATTGGTGCAATTGACCTGTGGTTTATTTTTTTTGCCTTTCAAACTTTTGAGTATTATTACAACGATCTCATAGAACTTGCATGTTCAGGAACTGTCCCCCCTGCAAAAAAAAGAAATTTCATCATTAGTTCTCAGTTTTCATCATCAGCAACACCACAACACATTCTGTTTAAAAAGACAAATTTTTTAACCTCTTTGCAAACTGATGCGTGGGCCATATAACAAAATGCGTTTTCTGTCATTAAATAGGTTAAGTATATTAGTAATTTAAATATGGGTCCCTGGTAAATGTTTGTTTAGTGTGCAAGAAATTCTCCTCTGGGCTTGTGAAGCCATCTGACTTTGACAACCTGGTAAATGAGAGCACGCTCCACACAAATAGCTTTGGCCAGCATTAAGCAAGTCTGGTTCTGCTCAATGACATTCCCTTATGGACAGCTTACATTTTTACATTCTCAAAATAGTCTTACCAGAGAGTGTCATGTTGTTTTGTGAACAAACATATAGATCACCTACCCACAAAATATTTTCTAGAATTCGTGTTTATTTATATAGTATAATTTTCAATGAAACAATTCAATTTACATTGTCAATTGTCAAAGAATCGGACAACTGGGTTACACTCAGCAAGTTAATAGCCACGCCCACTAAAGGATAACATGCTTGTGAAGGTTCTCATTCATCCAGGCCATGGTATATCTGTTGTATTGCATTAGAATCAACTGGACTTGAGTTTAGTTCTTGAAGACGTTTCGCTACTCAATCCCTGGCTTTCCTCATTTCAGAATGACTTGTACAAGAATCTGTGGCAATTATGTACCCTGGAAAATCCCAATTTTTTTTTTTTGTTTTCATATCACAGCCAAGTGTTAAGGGAACTGCTTAATAGTGAGCTAAGAGGTTTGTAGGAACGCCCACGTAATGTCCAAACAGGCTTGTACATGGCAGACAGAATGGTGTCGAACCCCCCCCTCTATTTAGGCTTGTTTCTTTATTTTCATCACTAAATGGCCTCCTTAACACCCCTCTCTTGAACCATCACGTTCCTTTGCCAATATGTTACTTACAATCTTCAAGGTGTGCCTTATCCTTAGATGCAGGTCACACGGCTGAGTCCTGACCCGAGGAATGGCTCTTCTTTCTGGCTGGACCATACGTTGGATCGTTGTTGTTTGGTCCCCCCACATACAAATCAGAGCTTCTTTACTTGCACCTGCACCTGCGTATATGAATGTCGCTTTCTTGTGTTTCGGTATTGGTCCTTTCGGATGTACCAATTGCTGCCTCAGCGTGTGTTGTTTCGGTTTAAAGCAGCAGGGATAAGTGTTTTTTTGAAACTCTTCTTATTTCTCAGAGACCCCTGCTACAATGGGATGACCATGTTCTTCTCCTTTCTTGCTTTTTCACCTTCAATTTGGTATCGTGTTCTTTTTCTTTCCTTCTGCTTTTTTTGACAAAGGATATCCACAAGTTTTAAGGGCTCCTCTGAGATGTTTCATTTCTTTAGTACCTTCGCCTGTGTGCTAGTGGGTAGTTCTAGCTCTGTGTGCAGGTTCTGATGACCCCAGCTTGTGATCTAAAGGGTGGTGGGAGTCAAACACATCAAATCTGATCTGTGGTGTTTGGTTTTCTGTAACCTCTACTTCAGTTACCATTCTCCCTGACTTCTACCAAGCATCCAAGAAAGCCAGTTTGTTGTTTTGTACCTCTTCCCTTGTAATTTGATGTTTTATGTCTACCGCATTATGTGTTCTGTGAAAGCTTGTACTTCCTTCTGGTGGATTTAACCCAGGTGTCATCCACATATCTGAACCAGTGCTGGGTGCATGCCCTTAAAGGTATTAAGCGCCAATTTTTTCTACCTCCTCCATGTAAAGGTTGGCCACAACATGGGTGAAACTGGAGATCCCATAGCACATCCGTGTTTTTGCTTATAGAACTTATCCCTGTATTTGAATAGGTGGTATTCAGGCACAAGTCCGTAAGGACACACTTGTTCTGGGTTGAGTCAGTTTCTGCTGGGTGAGAGTGCTGTCTTGGCCTACGTTTTCCTCACCATGACAACAGCCTCCTTGTGGGTATACAGGTGAAAATAAAGAAACCAGCCTAATAGAGTGTCGTTCCCTGCCATGTACAATGCTGTTTTGACACCTACTCTGGGCTTCCTACACACCTCTTAGACCACTATCTATCACGCCCTTTAACACTTGGCTGTATATGCTAATTGGGATTTTCCAGGGTACAAATTGCCACAGATTCTGGTACAAGTCATCTGAATTGAGAAAGCCATCGGATGACTAGCGAAACGTCTTCAAGAACTAAACTTCAGTCCAGTTACTAATTGAATACAACAATATAGATGGGAATACATTATGATTATTATTTATTATTATTATTATTATTTATATGCACACAACTTCTTCTGTGTCACTTTCCATTACATAGTCATACATGTTACGACAGCCTACTTATAATATCGGACGGCCTAGTCAACTCAACGCTGACATTACCAAAATGCTCCCTGGCTGAATAATTCTATTTGCCATTGAATATAATTGGCCCAGAATGTTGTCAACACTCTCAGAAACATTGTCAAGTCAGATTGGCCGATGAATGGTCTTCAGTAGTCTATTATTATTACTGTGGCTCTATATAGCACCAACATCTTCTGTAGCATTTTACAATTACATGAACATTCACTCAGCCCTGCCTTAAACTAACACGTACAAACTCCTTGCAAGCATTGTATAAGTGCCAAAGCAAATTATAACACTCAGGGAATGATTGGTGTATAATAATATTTTAAAAGATAGGTAATGTGTTTAGATTTTCATAGGCTTTAGTATGCATAGTCTTGCACATAACAGGCTTGTTTATCCTGAGCACTCCGCTAATTTTAGGAGTTAGTCCCACTAACTCTTCGTTGCGCCAGATTTGCGTATATGCTAAGACACCAGCACAACCAGTGCAAGAGGTTTAATATTCATTGGCACTATTAGCATGACAAATAGCTGGTGTTAGAGTCACACTATGATCGTTAGAAACAATATATTAGATCCGGTAAGGAGATTTACCGGGAGTAGCGGTCTCCAGGTAACTCTCTCCCCAAAGGAATTGTTATCTTTATCAAGCCAAACATCATCTCCTGGTAAGGACTGGGTACATGATTAATTGCTAAACTAGGGGCATATTTATAAAGTTTTGTTAACTTTTCAGAGGAAAAGTCCCTATATGAGTGTGTCCTTGGAATGTGTCAGTACATTACGGAGTGTTTCTCAATACAATCAACGGCGTAAAATTAGTTTAAAATCCAACATCAGTTTAAGTCTAGTCAGATCTATAAGTTGTAGAGTTATAATGGAGATATTGAATCTCACTGTTAATGTATGAATACCTTTATAAATTGCTCAGCGATCATATATATAAAAAAAAATTCAAATCACTGACTTGTTCTATTAAAACAATAATAAAAATCAATTAAAGTGCATGTCAACCCCCAAAACTAAAATTTGCTCATCTTTTGACTAGAGATGGCTGAACTTTCGGTCGGGAACAGTTCGTCCCGTTCGATCAAAATCGGGTGGGAGGGGAGACGGGACGCGTCGCTTGGACCGACGAACGGGTGATCTCGAAAACGTGGGGCGAATCGTCGGGGGGTGGGGTGTCGGGGGTGGAGCGGGAGCGGGACGGGTGCGACTAAACGGTAGACGGGCGCCGGGTTCGTTCTGTGCGGGCGTCGTCGACGGCTCGTCCGGATCTGTGTCGGGACGACGATTTCGTGGCGCATCGTCTGTCGGGGGGCGCTGGCGAGGCGGTCCGCTCGAGGGGCGGGGGGGACGACGCGAACGACGACGGGCGTGGGCGTAGGATCGCGTCGGCTCGTCGCTGCGGACGGACGGCGGCGTGCGTCACGTCGCGGGGACCGATCGCGGCCGGGTCGGGGGTCTGAACGTCGGGGCTCGAATTCGGGGAACGAGGCGCGACGGTTCGGGGGACTGTTCGGACCGACGGGAGGATGACGACGGGGGCCGGGTCGACGGAAGTGGACGTCGGAAAATTCGAGGGGGGCGTCTACTGAACGGTACGGAACGAGCGCGGACGCGATCGTCGGGGGGGCGCCGGGTTCGTCGCGCGGGGGGGGCGCGGACGTCTGGAAAACCGTCCGGGTCGACGGTGCAACTTTCGGACGACGACGACACCGGGGTTGGGCGCGACGCGACGGATCGAATCGGGGGGCGGCGAACAATCGGGAGCGGGCGGACGTTCCGAGGCGTACGGCGGGGGGATGTTCGACCCGGGGCGCGAAGTCCGGAAACGGGGGCGGCGGACGTCGGGCGGGGAGCTTGTCGCGACGCGGATCGTACCAGACGGGAAGGGGAACGGTCCGATCGCGATCGGCACGGCGCAACGGGGCTTGACGGGACGAACGCTAAGGGCCGCGCGGGGCGCGGTTCGGAAATTCTGGGGCGACGGGGTGCGGCGAATCCGCGACTCGAGGGACGCGCCACGGTCGCCGCGTCTCTAACGGAGCGAAAACGGGCCGACGGGAACGAAACTGCGGACGGGGTCGACGGTCGATCGGGCGCGGCGAAAACGATCGATTCTGGGAAGATTCGAGGGCGAGCGACCGCGTCGGCGGCGTTCGGGCGCGGGAGGGATCGGGTTCGATTCGCGAGGTCGGGTCCGGGGCTGGTCTATTCGGCGGGAATTCCGGATCGTTCGCGCGGCGAGAATCTGGCGGCGAAGGGGGGAACGGTCGCGTTTCGGGGGGGGTTCGGGGGATCGAGACCCCCCGAGGGTACGGGTTTCGCCGGGGGGGGGGGTGAGGCGTCCGACGGTCGACGGGTATCGGGGAGGTCCGCGGCGGTTCTACGTTCGGGTCGGCGTCGTCGGGGACCGGTCGGAACGTGGCTCCGGGGCCGGAGAAGTCGCGGCGGAAGGCGTTCGCGCGGGGAGATCACTGGAAAAGCATCGGACGCGTGGAATCGGAGGATCGAGCG
Source organism: Hymenochirus boettgeri (assembly GCA_019447015.1). Lineage (NCBI taxonomy): Eukaryota > Metazoa > Chordata > Amphibia > Anura > Pipidae > Hymenochirus > Hymenochirus boettgeri. The sequence goes on along the minus strand of CM033470.1, from coordinate 319,631,261 downwards.
CGGGGGCGGGGGACGGGGGGGTAGGGCGCAATCGACGGCGTCGGGGTCCGCGACGACTTTCGGGAGGGGGAAGGGGGCGGGGGAAACGGGTCGCGGTCGCGGAATCGGCGGAGCGTTCGAACGACGACGGAACTTTCGACGGGTGTCGCGTCGGTCGAACGGAGAAACGACGCGACGCTGCTAACTGGTCTGGGCGGCGGGGCGACGCGACGATCTGCGTCGGGTTCGCATCGTCGACGCGGACGAAGCAGGGGTGCGGGGAACGCTGATCGTCGGCGGGCAGAGGGGGGAACGCGGGTCGGCGTTCGGAAAGGGTTTTTCGTCGGGCTCGCGGGATCGGGGACGGGCGGCGATCGGCGCGGGCTGCGCGCGCGAACGCGGTCCGGCGAGGGGGTCGTCGAACCGTCCTGGGCGTTCGAAACGCGGGAGGGAAAGTCGAAATCGGGCGGAGTTCGTGAACGGGAAACGACGGGCTCGGCGCGTCGGAGCGACGACGTCGGCGGCGCGACGCGCGCGAGCGGGGTGGAGGCGGGCGTCGTCGGGGGACGACGAACTTTCGAAAGAAGTCAGGCGTCGCGGAAAGGGTCGTCGCGGATTCGCCGGGGCGAAAAAGATTCGTCGCGGTGGGGGGAAAGGAGGGGTCGGTCGGCGGACGTCGGGACCGGAAATTTCGCGTCGCGAAGGGGGGAGAACCGGGACGCGATCGGCGGTAGGAACGCGACGGCTCGGGGCGCGGTCGAAGGGTCGCTACGACGCGAAACGGGAATCGGCGGCGCGGGCAGTCGGTGCGCGGCTTACGTCGGACGGTCGAACGCGAAGTCGCTGTGAGACTTACTGACTTTGATCGGGGCGCTGGGTGTAATCTACTGACGCGAGTGTAAATGGCCCCGCGAACGGTCTTCTTACGCTGCGCTCGTCTAAGCGGGCTACTCGGCGGGGGATCTTCGGGACGTCATCGGCGTCTTCTTGTAGCGGCTTTCGCGGGGCGGGTGCGTCGGACTGGGGCTCGGCGGACTGGGTTGTATCGTCGTGTCAGTCGGAAAAATAATTTCGCGTTTCTTCGCTGGCTTGCTCGCGACTATTCGCGACGTCGAACGTTCAGGTTCGTCGACGGGCTTGGCGCGATCTTTTCGGGTCGTCTATGGAAGTAAACGCGTGTAATTACGCTAACTAAGGGGCGATTGGTAACCTCTTGCGATGGGGGCGGGGGCGTTCTGATCGCGGGGTTCGCGCGTCGACCGGGACGGGACGGACGTCTGAGGGGAGCGGAGGTGTTTCTTCGCGAGGATCTTTCGTTTATACTCGAAAATCTTTACTCTTTCTTGTCTTTAATGAACGAACGGCGACTACGCGATTCGACGTTCGTAGAATTCGCGGCGGAGCCGTTCGTTTCGATTCGAACTGCTTCGTTCCGCGAAGGGTCTGTCGTCACGCGCGACGGAGTCTGCTCTCTGTCGATCGACTGCGACGGGGCGGTTAGTAAATCTGCGTTCGAGATTGTGTCGTGGGGGCTGTCTAGCTTACGGTCTTTCGGAACGTCTCTAATCGCGTCGGACGAATTCGGTCGTCGTTTCGGGGTTGGATTCGCGAACTGATGGCGGACGGGCCTTAATCGGTTACTGGACGCGGTCTAGAACTAGCGAATCGAGAAGACGTTGCGGAAGCTTGACGGATTCTGACTCGAGCGCGCGGTCGAAAAACGGGGGGGACTTGTGGCTCGGGGCGAAACCGCTACGCCGTCTCGGTTTACGTAACTTTCGTGCGGTTCGGGGGTCGTGTGGTCGATTCGGCGGGGGAACTTCGATCGCGGAACGCGTCGGTCGCGGCACGAACGCGACGTTCGAAAAACGTTCGAAACGGGGGCTATCGGGACCGCGGGTCGCGATCGCCGGGCGGGGCGGGGGGTCGGGGCGCGGAACGGGCTTGATCGATCGGTTCGGACGGACTGCGTTTAGTGGAATCGACGAACTAGGGGTCTCCGACGGAGGCCGGGGCGAAGGGAGAAACGCAGGACTTTCGAGATCTTCGGCGGTCATCGGCGGCCGGTGATAACTTACGATAAAAAACTTAAGTCGACGACGGAGGCTTTCGAATCTAAGGTGACTTTGTTCGTGTCGCTGCGCTGGGACTCGAGGCGGGCGGATTCCGTCTTGATCGAGTCGTACTTAGGATTCGGGCGGTCTAATCTGGAAAGTCGTACGTTCGAACGATGCCGGATTCGGACGGCTCGGACGGACGGAGGGGGACGCGGGTCGGGAAAAAGCGCGGGGCGAGCGCCGGGGAAAGCGGTTCGGGGATTCTTGTCGCGTCGGGTCGCGCGAGAATCGTTTCGCGGCGCGTCGTGGAAATCGCGAGGAACGGGCGGGCTCGAGACGGTCGCGGCACGACGGTCCGCGGAATCGGCCCGAGGGGCAGGGGGTCGACGGACGGGCGCTGCGTCGGGGCTAACGGTTGCCGAACTGGGGGACGGGGTCTGCGGGAGGGGGCGGGGTCGACGGTCGCGTCGGGGGCGCGCTCGGTGTGCAGGGGGGGGACGGTCGGTGTCTGACGCGGGTCGTCGAATCGGCGGGGCTCGTCGGTCGGCGGGCGGTCGCGAGATTCGTCGTCGCGGCGCGGGGACGCGCGACGCGTCGGCGGGGCTGTTCTATCGGGGGCTGTCGAGGAAACGGGCCGGCTTGGGCGGGGACGAAACCGACGGCGAGCAGGATTCGACGAACTTTCCGGGGTCGGTCGCGTCGGGGGGGCGCGCGGGATTCGTCGGGCGCGATCGGGATCGATCGCGGGAATCGGGGGACGATCGGGACGCGCGACATCGTCGCGGGCGTTCCGATCGGAAAGCTGTCGTACGCCCGTGGGTGCGCGAGTCGGGAACGGACGGGGAAGGATCGATCGAACGGGCACGTCGACGTGTGGGGGCGTCGAATCGCGGCGCGATCGTCGTTCGGAACGGAGCGGTTTCGTCGCGAACGGGTTCCGAAAGGCGGGGGGACGTTCGAAATCTACCGCGATCCGGATCCGATCTGCAGAACGGGTCGAAGTCGGGCGACGTTCGACTTGGGGCGGACGGTATCGAAATCTCGCGGTCGTTCTGGTTCGAGTCGCTGACGGATTCGTGGGGCGGGAAACGAAACTCGCGGAAGTCTGACGTGAGTCTCGTCGGGCGACGCGGGGGATGGGCGCTCGCGTGAGGGGGGCGCCCGGTCGCGGACGGGGGTCGCGCGGATCGTCGCGCGCGGGACTAAATTTCGCGAACTCGAAACGTTCGCGGCACGGCGGGGCGATCGGCGCGTCGTCGCGTCGCGGTGTCGAAGTCGCCGTCGTGATCGAAAGATCGGGGACTCGGCGGGTCGGCGCGAGGAGATGGAAGGCGGAACCGCGAGGGGGGCTGGTTCGGTCGTGCGGCGGGACGGCACGAAGAGGAGAAACGTGAGATGAGGAATGCGCGACGGCGACGAACCGCGAGCTGACGCTCGGGGAATCGGACGCGGGCGCGCGAACGACTGAGGGTCGCGCGGACGACGGCGTGACCGACGGCGGGCGACGACGTCGTTCGTCGTGAAGGTACGCCCCCGGAAATCTCGGGGGGGGAACGAACGGGCGCCGTGGGGCTCCTGCGCAAGCGGTTTCGCACTTCGTCGCCGAACGATCGACGATCGGAAACGGAAGCGACATCGCGAGGAACGCGGCTGGGTCGATCGGGACGGTCGAGTTCGCGTCGGGGTCGGAATCGAACGGTGATCGACGTGGATCGGTCGAGGGGAGAATCTCGGGGGGGGTAACCGGGACGAGGGGCAGTTCGACGGACGGACGCGTCGCAATCGTGCTTATCGAAGGTCGGTCGCGAGCTACGTCGCTGTGCGGTCGCGAGAGGGGCGAGTTCGGGAGGCGCGAGAGGGGCAGCGCGCGGTCGGACGTCGGAAGGGCGTCGACGGCGTCGGATTCGCGCGTTCGGTGCTGGACGAACGGTCGGGGGACGACGGGAAAAGGCAGGCGGACGACGGCGAAATTCGTGCGCATGCTATCTCGGGAAATTCGGAGAATCGAACGCCGTCCTGAAAATGGGAACGCGAGGGAGACGTCGAATCGGTTCGATTCTGCGGTGGCGGGCGCTAGGCGTCGGGAGGTAATCGGGGTCGCTGGTTACGTGGGGACGTATCGGAATTCTGAAAACGGCCGGGGTCGACTTAGTCGGGGCGCTGTGGCGTCGCGGACGGGACTGGCGCTTTCTGGTGCAGCCGAACATCCGTTCGGGGACGACAGACGGGAAGCGGCGGGATCGGTCGGGTCGACGCGGCCGAAAGAGATCGGGTCGTCGGGGAACGAGGGTCGACCGGAACGAATTCGCATCGCGGAACGCACGGGGGACGCGGACTGGCGGTCGTCGTCGCGGCGTGGGAGTCTGTGTCTAGTCGAGCCGGTCGGGTTTCGACGGCGACGAGGTGGCCACGGCGAACGTCGGGGGGGGTTTCGTCGATCGGGGGGGTCGGCGCGCGTCGTGGGATCGAACTTTCGAGCGGAGTAGCGGCGGATCATCGGGCGTGAACGTCGAATCGGGCGACGGCGGAGGGACGAAGCGACGCGAATCGCGTCGGGAGGGAAACGGGGTCGACGACGGGCGGAACGGGGGGGAGGGGAACGGTCGGGGGGAGAAGGATTCGGCGACGCGACGGATTCGGCGAGATCGGTCGCGTCGGGGTGTCGGGGCGGGGGGAATCGCGGAGGGAACAGGGCCGAGGCGGGATCATATCGCGGGAGACGACAAGCGTTCGGGGGGGAACGTTCGGGGGGGGTCGAAAAAGACGCCGGGGGCGGTACGCGAACGAACCGGGGCGGGCGCGTGACGGTCGCGGGTTCGAAGAAGTTCGACTGCTGTCGTCGAAAACGGCGGCGCGGGGCCGCGTCGAAAACTACGCTAGGAGTTCGGTCGATGGTCGGGAACGAGAGATCGGGGCGGCGACGGTCGGAATTCGAGTGTCTGGGCGATCGGATCAACGAAGGGGAAGGGCGAGTCGGTCGACGGCGGCGGGCGGGGGGAAGAGTCGTTCGGGGAGGGGCGCGGGTCGGGTCGCGTCGGCGGGTTCGGGAGGTCCGACTCCACTGCGACGAGGGGCGAAGCTGTCCGGCGCGGACGGCGGACGGGGTCGGTCGAGCGGCTGCGATCGGGACCTGGGCAGGGCGGGCGGCGAAGTCTGGGCGGAGTCTGATCGTGGATCGACTTTCTTGATCCGTCGTAAAGATCGGTTCGGCGCGATCCGCGCGGAGCGGAAACGTGGTCGCGATCGCGCTGTTCGGGTCGTCTGGGATCGGGGGGCAGTCTGGCGCGGAACGCGACGTCGACAGAAAAGAACGTTCGCGGGTGAAACGGTTCGGCGCGAAGAGAAATCGGAAAGGAACGCGGTGAGAGAATCGAGGGTATCGGACTAACGCTAAAAATTCGTCGGAACGGGCGGGGTGTAGGGCTATCGATTCGTCGGGAACGGACTCTTGACCGCCCGGGACGGACTGGGGGAACTTTCGGTCGCGAGGGTCGCGATTCGTCGGGCGGGTCGACTCGACGGTGAAACGTCTGCGGATCGTTCGAAGGGGGCTGGAGTTCGGGGGGACGCGACGACGTCGACGGAAAAGCGGGAGGGACGAATTCGTGTAAAAGACTGTCGGCGGCGGACTCGAGTCGACGAGGTCTGTCGGGGCGGCGGGCGGTGTGGCCGGCGTAGTCGTCGCGGTGCGACCGGAACTGTCAAAGACGATAATAAGTGTGTGAAAAAAGCTCTGGAATTGTCGCGGGGACGGCGATCGGTCGGTCGGGGCGGAGGTTCGCGCGACTTGTTTCTGTCTCGGACGTGGGGAGGCGGCGCGGCCGTCGATCGGGGAAACGTTCGGGCGGACGACGGTCGAAGCCGGGCTTCGTCGGAATCGCTGGAGGAATTCTGGATTGCGGGGGACGCGGACGCGCGGGCGTGAGCGGGGGGCGGGGCCGTCGACGGGGGGCGAAACGCGCGGCCGCGCGGGGGGTTCGAGCGGTCGGTCTCGGGCGGACGACGAAGTCGGGGCGGGCGGGGAGGACGGCCGGTCGAACGATCGGGGTCGGTCGGAGGGGCGGAGAAATTCGGTTCGGTCGCGTCGCGGGGAGCGGAAATTCGAAGAGCGGGTCGCGTGGGGAAATTCTGCGACCGACGCGAAATTCGGGATCTGCCGGTTCGGGCGGTCCGATCGCGGTCGACGCGCCGAAACGAGCGCTGCGGGTACGATTCGGGGGGGGCGGCGCTGTCGCGACGCGACGGCGATCGAACTTTCGAAGGAACGGGGGTCGTGAAGCGCGGGTGGCGCGTCGGAATTTTCTCGGCGCGGGTCCGCGACGGAGGGTGGGCGGGTCGTCGGGGACGCGGCGCTCGGGGACGCGATTCGGGGTCGACAAGGTTCGGGGGGCGCGGCGCTCGTTTCGCGGGAATCGGGCGCTGTCGGAAACCGCTTAACTATTACTGTAAAGGATGAGACTAGGATTATCAAACAGCAATCTTTTTTTCTAATAATCTTGCCTGCTGTTCCTTATCTTTTAATCTAAATCTAATTTTCTTTTCTTCTTTAATATTTTTTCTTCTTATCTTATTTCTCTTAAATTCGCTACTTCGTAATTTCTCTGTTTCTAAATCTTTTCTCTCTTACTTAAACTGTCTAAACTTACTCTCTACTTTCTTTCGATCAATCTCCTCCCTTCTTAATCTCCTTTCCTATCTTCTCTTTCGTCTCTGGTGAACTACTCCTCTCTTTCTATCTTTCGTTTATCGCTCTTAAAATCTTAATCTTGTTATTCCGTAAAAATCTTTTCTCTTCTTTATCTTCTTCTTTCTTAAACGGAATTGCGTTCGTTCTGTTTCGCTAATTCTGCTCTGTTTGATTCCTACGCTCTCGAACGTTCGAATCGGAGCGCGGCAAAAAGGGGGAAAACGGCGGAGGTCGTCGCGAATCGTCGGGAACTGGGACGTTCTGCGGTGGCGGACGTTTTCTTGGTGAACGACGACGGAAGCGCGAGGTCGAGGGACGACACGTGTCGAGACGTCGGACGATCGCGTCGTCGCGTTGTGGTTCGAAAGTCTGGCGGAACGCGACGGGTCGGTCGTCGGCTGGTGAAGGGGAAACAATCGTGAACGCGCGGCGTTCGATTCGTTAAAACGGTATCGACGGGATCGGGGACGTATGGGGGGCGAGCTCGGACTGTGCTTCGGAACGGGTCGGCGTTCGGTCGTGACTGGGAATCGCGTCGCGTGCGCGGGCGGGCGCGCGGGGAGGGGCGCGGTGGTCGAGGGGGGGGCTGTCCGGGGCGACTGGAGGCTGGTGCGTGTTCTCGCTCGGCGACGGCGATGGCGCGGACTAAAGCGCACGTCGGTCGACACTTCGCGGGGAAATCGGGCGCGCGACCGCGTCGTCGGTTCGTCGCGATCTGGCGAGTACAAAACGCGTCTGGGACGAAGAAACGAGCGAAGATCGCGAGGCTGACAATGGGGACACGCTAATGACGGGCGGCGGGTGGCGATTCCGTGCGTATAACGAGTCGTGCGGTCGAAACTACGTGGCGCGCTTGGAAGATTCGGCGGAACGGGGCGCGAAAACTCTCGAACGGCGAGACGGTCGGCCGCGAACTAAACTTTCGTCGGAGGGGACGCGCGAGCCGTGGAGGAATCTAAGAACAGGTCGAAAAAGAGGCGGAAACCGAAGATCGGTCGCGCGACTACAAAAACGACGGTCTGACGACGTCGCCCCCCGTTGTTGAGCGGCGACGCCGCGAGGAGTCGCGTCGACGGGCGGGCGCGGGTGAGGGGGAAGATCGCTTTTCTGGGGTGGTCGACGTTGTCGGGTCCTTGGGGTCTGGTCGAAGGGGTTTCGCGGTTTCGAAGCGACGTTTGGGGCGAAGGGGTGGTCGGCGCGGGACTGCGATCGGGTCGCGTCGCCGGTCTGGGCGGAACGCGGCGGCGCGTCTGACGTCCGTCGTCGGACGGACGATCGCGACGCGCGGGGGTCGACGTCGCGTGGGGACGGAGCGAAAAAGTGGAAAAACGGAGCGGGTTCGCGGTCGCGATCGTTCGGGCGCGGCGGTCGCGGTTGAAATCGGTCGGGGGACGGGTTCGTGTCAGCTAACGCGGACGCGACGTGAATCGGTTCGGCGTCGTCCTGGGCGCTGGCGGCGGGCGCGCGCGGGGGGCGGAGCTCGTGCTGCGGCTCGTCGGGGCCGGCGAATCTGACGGACCGCGGGCCCCCGTCACGAGGTCGAAAAGAACGGACGGGTGGCGATCGGGGACGGGTCTCGGGAAACGTCGGCGAATCGCGACGGGCCGGGAAACTTCTGCGGCGCGCGCGACGACGATTCGGTAATCTAGGCGGGGCGGGATCGGGGAATTCGCGCTCGGCGGGGATCGCGTTGGGGACGACGACGATTCTGCGGGAAAGGGGCGTTCGGCGGCGATCGCTATTCTGCGGTTCTGCCGATCGGCGCGCTGAATCCGTCGACGTCGGGGATCTCCGCGTCGTTCGAGAAGAAAAAAAAAGGGTCTCAGGGGGTCGGGGTGCGGGTGAGAAGGCGAACGGGGGCGGCGTTCGACGGAATCGGAATCGCGGCGCGGTTTCGTAGTACACAGGGGTCGAGAGTGTGCGGGAATTCGTCGCGGAGCGGACGGAATTCGTCACCGAAACGTCGAAATGTCTTCGGGAGTCTTCGGGCGCCGGCGGTCGTCGGGCGGGGCCGGGCGGGACGTCGGGGACGGGATTTCGGCGCGACGACGACAGATCGTCGGAACGCGGCGGGAGCGACGGGAACGGGGCGTCGGGTCCAAGTCGGGGCCGTGGGACCCCCCCCCCGGTGACGAGGGAAGTTGCGCGGGCGGACCGCCGGGAGGGGGGCGGGGACGCGGAAAAAAAGAGACGGCGGCGGGTCGGGGGAGCCGCGCAGGGTCGTGCGCTCGCGGGGGAAACGCGACGGAGCGTCGGAGGCGACGGGGGTCGCGGACGGATGAGGACGCGGTCGTACGGTTGCGGAGGGGGGGAGGTGAACGTGAAGAGTCGGATCGGTGCGGTCGATCGGGCGGGAAGCTGTCGGCGGTCGGGAAACGGGCGGGGGCCCGTGGGTTCTCGGTCGGGAAGGTCGACGCGACGTCGGGGCGGGACGTTCGGTGAATTCGGGGGCGGGGGATACGGTCGCGGAGGGGATCGTAGGGCTGACGGATTCCGGAGAGAAACGAATCGTCTGGATCTCGGGGCAAAAAAGAATCGATCGAATCGGTCGGTCGACCGTTCGACGCGTTCGCGAACGTTCGGGAGTAAAACGAGGGGACGAAACCTGAGGGGAACTGGGTCGGGGAGATCGAGCGCGGACGAAAACGAAACCGGAACTCGCGATCGGGGGGGGAATCGACGGGCGAATAATCGGACGAAGGTAAGCGATCGACGACGAAAGAGTCGGCGTCGATCCGACGTCGAATCGGTCGATGTGACGACGGAGCAAGGAGGAGGAACTACCTGGAACGAAAACGGCTGACGGAAGACGGACGGACCTAGATCGCGGGGGAAACAAAAAAGAACGGCTGAGGGACGTCGCCGGAAATTCGAATCGGAAGTTCGGGAAAAGGGGAAACGTTCGCGAGCTCGTCGACGGAAACGTCGAACGATCGAAAAAGGCGATCGACGAAAGAACGGTCGGCGCGAAACGGAAACGTACGACGGGTGCGAAACGAATCGAAAAAAAAAAATTCGAAGGTGACGACGGGACTCTCGGCGAAAAAAAAAAGTGGATCGAATTGCTGACGAAATCGCGGAGGGCGGAACGGGAACGGGAAAATCGCGAATCGTCGGGCGGCGGTCGTGTCTCGTATTGGTGGGGAACTGAACAGAGAACGAAAAAAGCGACGAATCGAAAGACGACAAACGGGTTGCGAGGGACATCTGGACGTCTTGTCGACGCGGCGGAAAAGACTGCGAAATCGGGAATGTCCGGGAAAGAAACGGACGGAGGGGGCCGGGAAACGACGAGGGGAACTGACGTCGCGACGGAAAAAAAAAGCGGATAGCGGAAGCGCGAGGAAAAACCGTCGGTCGCGGGCGACGGGAAGAGGGAGGGGGGGTTTCGTGAGACTTGGGACGAACTGGCGAAACCGTCGAGGAAAAATCGGACGAGGGGAGGTCGAACGAATCGGAACGGTCGCTAAGAATCTGCGGCAAGGCGAGGAACGAAGCTAGGGGGACGAAAAGAAAACAACGCGACTAAAAATCGGACGAAACGGGTCTGGGTGGGCGGAGAGTCGAACGGCGGGAAGAAAAGTGCAAAAAACGAATCTACGGCGAATCTCGGAAAGGATCGACAATCGGGGTCGGGGGGAACTGGGACGAAAAGGAGAAAAACTCGAATCCGTTCGAGAACTTTCGAGGGGAAACGGGGCTAGGCCTGAAAGATCGAGCGATTCGCGCGAAAAAAGACTGACCGGGGGAAGTTCGAAAGGGGACGCGAGGAAAGGTCGCGAAGCGGAGGGTGGCGTAGCGGGGGACGGGCGCTGACTGTACGAGAGGCGGGACAGGGGACGCGGTACGGAGCGGACGACCGAAGACGCGACGCTAACGGTAATCGCTGACGGTTCGATTCGCTGCGAAACTTCACGGCCGGGAAGAAACGAACGGTAAGGTCGATGAAACGCACGTGACGCTGGGCGGGATTCGAAGACGGGGCTCGGGCTAGACGAAAAGACTAGACGGAAATAACGGACTAACGGAACCGCTAAAGACGCTCTAAGTAACCCCGATCGATCGGGGGAAGGCGTTCGGGTCGCGGAACGAGGCGGTAAGGGGCGAAAACGGGAGAACGGGGGGAAAAAATTCGGGAATCGTTCGGACGAGAAGGGACGGACGCGAGCTGGACGGGGCGAAACAATAAAGAGGCGGCGTGAACGCGGGAACGCACGAAGGTGGAAAAAAAAGAACGCGAATCGGGGGCGGCGACGAAGAGGTGTCGCGGAGAAAACGCGAACGAACTTAATAAAGAAATAATCGTGCGTCTGACGACGAAGGCATCGAAAAACGGCGGGACGAACGTGGGGATCGACGGATCGGCCCTCGTGCGAAAAAAGTCGAAACGATTCCGACGAAAAGGCGAACTCGATAAAGAGTCGGTTCGGTATCGGACGTTCTGAGGGGGAAAGTGCGTCGAAATCGGAGAGGGACGGCGCGTCCGGAACGGATCGGGAAGGCGCGGACGGGCGTGGGAAGGGTCGTCTGTCGTGGTCGGGTCGGCGGGGGGCGGATGAAAAAGTGTCGGGAAGAACATTTCGGGAAAGCTGAAAATCGAGTCGCGGGGGATCGGAAAACGTGGACGATTTCGTGGAAGGGGGAAAAAGAGGAATCGAGAACGGAACAGGGAGGGATTCGCGGCGGACGAACGGTTCTGCGCGACGCGAACGGAAAAAACGGTAAACGATGACGGCGGAAAAAAGGGGTCGGCGGCGACGACGGGGTCGAGAGCTCGGAGACGGAAGGGACGAAACAAACGGAAAAAAACGGAGCCGCGGTCGCACGGCTGGGGACGAAAAAAACGGTCGGGAAACGAAAGCCGTAATTCGTCGAGACGCGGCGGATCGAGGCTGCGGGATCGGAGAAACTGAAAGGCGATCGTCGAGAATCGAGGCGACGAGCTACGCGATTCGTCGGGATTCGGAACGAGAACACAAAACGAGCGGGGGGGAAGGCACGCGGGACAACGGAACCGCCGGCGGGACGTCGCGAAAACGGGGGCGGAGAACGCTAGGGGAAATCGGACGCTCGGACGGGGACGGAAAGGCCCTTTCGGGAAAAGACGAATCGGTGCGCGCCGAAACGGCCGGGAAGGGGTCGATCGGGCGAAAAAAAGTCGAGGCAGACGAAATTTCGAGGAAACGGAAAGCGGAGCGGACGGGCGGCTGGGGTGTCGGATCGACGCGTCGGGCGAGGCGAAGAAACGCGCTGAAAACGCGGATCGAGAAACAAGGCGGGGGGGACGACTCGCGGGGATTCGACGAATGACGGACAAACGCGCGAGCTGAAGAACGCGAAAATGTGATCGGTCTGTGAAACTGCGGCGAAATCTAGGAAAGACGTGTTCGGGTAACTGGGGGGTCGGGAACGCGTCGCGGGGGATATGCGGGCAAGGCGCGCGGTCTCGGACTAAAAACGAAACGGAAGGGATTCGAAGAACGACGCGGATTCGATCGAAAAAGACGCAGGACATCGACGGGCGTCGGGAGCGGGCTCAGAAACACGGTAGAATTCGGGTCGACGACTGTGCGGACGGGGCGGGTCGGGAGGTGGAGGGAAACGACTATTCGCGGGACGCGGCGGAAAGGGCGAAGAACGGCGAGACGGGGGGGGGCGATTCGGAGACGTCGGGGAGGAAAAGGAACGACGAGCGTCGGACGGCGGCGAAAACGGAAAAGGTCCTGAACGTCGGTTAAGTTCGGTCGGACGGCGATGAAACGGGGGGGGAAATCGACGACTCCGCTGGGGGCGCGTCGGGATCGTCGATCGGAAAGGGGAGGGTGGTGGGACGCGTCCGAAAGCGAGTCGCGCGCTGGTCGTCGTTCGCGGAAGTGGGGGACGTCGCGGATCTAAGGAATCGGGAAGCTGATTCGACCGACTGCTGCTGCGAATGATAACGAAGAGACGTGTGTGGGAGAAGGGAAAAAACGAATGGAACGAGAAGCGATCGGGTAAGGAGGACCGCGGACTCAAGTGGAGGTGGAGAAATAAGGGCTGAACCTGAAACGACGAAGCGAACAGTCGGGCGAAGAAAAACGCTCTGACGGACTAACTGGACGATCGGAACCGGTCAGCCGACGGATCGTCGGGCGTCGGTGGAACGGTAAAAAAATTCTGTCGCCAAATCGGGAAGTGACTAAACGCGGAAAGACGAGGAGAGAAACGGGACGCGAAAAGACGGGAAATCGGATCGACGGGTTCGGAAAAGTCACCGAGCGGCGGAGAGACGTCCGAAGGGGACGTCGGAAGAAAAATTCGTCGACGGACGCAAAAACTGAATCGGACGAAGACGATGCTGAGTTACGTCTGAAACGCGCGGGAGGGGGGATCGGCGCTAAAGCGAAGCGACGTCGTTCGACATCGGCGGTGAACGGAGAAAAACGCGAGGCAAGCGAACGGAGGGGACGTTCGAGGGGTCGGGGTCACGCGAAGAAACTGACAGCTGAGCGGGTATATCGGGCGAACGAAAAACGCGGAAGGAACTGGATCTACGAGTCGTAGGCAATTCCGCGATCAAATGGACTTGAATGTAGTTCTTGAAGAGTTTTCGCTAGTCATCCGACTGGCTTTCTCAATTCAGAATGACTTGTACAAGAATCTGTGGCAATTATGTACCCTGGAAAATCCCAATTAGCATATCACAGCCAGGTGTTAGGGTGTGATTAGATAGTGGCTAGAGGTGTTATAGGAACGCCCAGAGTAAGGTGTTAAAACAGCATTGTACATGGCAGACAGTTGGTGTCGAACCCCCCCACCTCTATTTAGGCTTGTTTTTTCTTTATTTTCACACATAAATGGCCTCCTTAACACCTCTCTGAACCAGTCCACGTTCCTTCGCCAGTATGTTAACATTACAATCTTCAAGGTATGTCCTTTATCCTTAAGATGCAGATACACGGCTGAGTCCTGCCCCGAGGAATTGGCTTTCTGTGCTGGGCCATACGTTGATGCAGTTGCTGTTTGGTCTCCCCCACATACAAATCAGAGCTCCATCTTCACGCACTGCACCGCATATATGATGTCGCTTTTCTTGTGTTTTGGTATTGGGTCTTTTGGATGTACCATATGCTGCCTCAGTGTGTTGTTCCAAACAGCAACTGCATCAACGTATGGCCCAGCACAGAAGAGCCAATTCCTCGGGTCAGGACTCAGCCGTGTATCTGCATCTTAAGGATAAAGGACATACCTTTGAAGATTGTAATGTTAACATACTGGCGAAGGAACGTGGTTCAAGAGAGGTGTTAAGGAGGCCATTTATGTGAAAATAAAGAAACCAAGCCTAAATAGAGGTGGGGGGTTCGACACCAACTGTCTGCCATGTACAATGCTGTTTTAACACCTTACTCTGGGCTTCCTATAACACCTCTTAGCCACTATCTAATCACACCCTTAACACCTGGCTGTGATATGCTAATTGGGATTTTCCAGGGTACATAATTGCCACAGATTCTTGTACAAGTCATTCTGATTGAAAAGCCAGTCGGATGACTAGCGAAACGTCTTCAGAACTACATTTCAATCCAGTTGATTTAATTGAATACAACAGATATACCATGACCTGGATGAATGAGAACCTTCACAAGCATGTTTCATGGGATGTTTCCCAAATCCAGGTCTGTACTCTGTTTTTAATTAATGACCAATAAAGATTAAGCAACAAACAGATTTCTATTGCAGTGCGGAATTCTACATTAGGGTGCCAGGCTGGAGTTTTGGATTTTAATTGCAGTCAGAACAGGGGGACTGGGGACTGGGACAGGGAAACTGGGACATGGTGGACTAGGCTTCAAGCACAATTGGAACTTTTATAGAATGCCGGGTAGTATCTAGGGCACTAGCTAGCACTTTTGGGGAGCAATTCCATTGTTCTATTGTTGCATGGGATTTAATGGTTTAGGTCCTCACTTTGGTTGCTCTTGGGGAGGAGATTCGTTTGGGGGATAAAACCCACTATACTTAGCATGTCAATAGAGAGCCTGAGCACCTAGCAGTTGTTTGTCATCTGCTTTAGCTGAAAATGATCAAATGTTTGTACTTTGCTTTAGTCTTCCCTTTCTTTTCTAGCAGATTTGACAGAATAGACTGTACTTTTATAATGGTCCCCTAATAAAGCAGTTATTGGTTGTGATTTAACATTATCAAGATTTTGAGTTCCTTTCATTTAATAAATGAATTATCCTCTCATCTTTGTCTAAATCTTTCATTAATTATGTTGTCAGAACGTTTTTCTCTTTAGTCTGTATTAGAACAAATCTAACTTCATATAAGTTTAAAGGGCATGTCCACCCCGAAATTTAACTTTTGATATGTGGTAGGGCATGCTCCCCCACCCCAACCCATTAATATAATTGTTAGAAAGTCCCCCGATTCTTACTTACCTGCCCTCTCTCCTCCGCTGCAGTGTTCAGGCCCTCTGCTTGCATGGATTGAAAGCAGGGGCGGGACCGGCAGCCCGTCCGTGATTGGCTGAGAGGCAGGAGGGCTGCACTGAGCATGCCTCAACCTTGATGAGGTTGAGGAAGTCTCAGGCACAGCATGGTCACACACTGCTCCTACACCACAGTTTCCTGGACTTTGGAGGGGCACAGCAGGGGAACTATTTTGAGCAGGAATGTAAGGTAAGGATTGTTTTAAACTACTTGATGTGGCCAGTAAGGGGTTATTTTTGTTATATTTTGGGGGTGGACATGCCCTTTAACATGAGTAATTTATATAGCTCTCACTGCACATTGCTACCCTCCTAGAATAGACATGAATATGTCCCACCAAACGCATCATGACTATCTTGTTTTATTTACTGTAATAGTTTTGTTTTTTTTAAAAATGGGCCCTTTGTAAAGTTCTATACGATTTTAGAAATATTATTTCCACTTTTTAAGGCTTTGCACAGATCGTATTTATCTACCAGAAGACACATATTGCATTTGGGCTGGATCAACCTTTAGTTTAGACTTTTGATTGAGACATTATCTAGATAATGTAGCCTTTATTTACACCCTTTTCAATGCTCTAACAGATTTAACGAATAATGGAAATGTCTAACCCAGGCAGGAAAAAAATGCTAAATCTAAGAAAACCAATGCCTTGTAAAGTCAAAGTTGTACATGGTTACCTAGATTGTGTAACAAATAATTACATTTTTAAAGCCAAGTTATATGAACAAATAACACAGGTATTGTGTTCACTTTCTTTTTACTCCCATGTCCCTTCATGCAATGAGCTTTTAGCTCCCACCGGACCATGTGTTGGCCCAATGATTTTAATGAACTTCCCCTGCTTGAGGTTTGTATGTTCCCCTGTGCTTAGGTTGGATCCTCCAGGCACTCCAGTTTCCTCACAATTATAGATATTCTAATAGGTTTTGAGTGAGATAAAGTTAATAGATTGCAAACTCTATAGTTGTAGATCCATATATAAATGGCTTAAATATGCAAAATAAATATAATATAATGTACATGCACAGGTCTCTGTTTACAGAAATACACCAGTGCAAATGGAAGTATGCTTATTATGTTTATTATTCATTTACAATCTTCTGTTTTTGTTCTATCCTTACAGACACATACTGTATACTTTATAAACATGAGCTATAGATATGGCACCAACTTTCCTGCAGAATCTACTTTCACAAATTCTTTTGCTGTTTCTATTGCTTATAGAGGTCTGATATTTTACTCATTGTATTCTGGAGGAATAGAACCCTTAATCGTATACGTTAGCTTCTCCTTGTCAATATTGATCAATCCCATTTTGGAAATGACCCTGGTTTCGATTCAAAACTTTTTATTTCTTAACTAGACATTAAGCCCTACAATAACGGCCAGAGCACAGACCCCCTTAGTGTCCCGAGGACAGAGTCCCCCCTCTGTCCAAAATCCAGCCCCCCTCTCTGTCCCAAATCCAGGGCTCCCCCTCTGAACCAAATTCAAGGCCCCCCCTCTGTACCAATCCAAGGGTTCCCCGTCTGTCCCAAATCCAGGGACCCCTGTCCCAAGCAACCTACCTGCAGTCTGTTTAATTTGCTGTTCTCCCCTCCGTTGTTTTCCTGTGTTTCTCCCTCTAGTGGTGAGTCAATAGGAACAGCAGACACTCTCCCTCTAGTGGTGAGTCAATAGGAAATGCAGAGACTCTCCCTCTAGTGGAGAGTCAATAGGAACTGCAGACTCTTCCCCTGTGGTGAGTCAATAGAACTGCAGAGACTCTCCCTCTAGTGGTGAGTCCATAGGAACTGCAGTGACACACACATGGACACAGGGACGCACACTTAGGGTTTTATTATATACTAGACATTAAGCCCGTTGCATAAACGGGCGCTAGATAACATGTGTAGAAACATTTATTTTTCATATAAATATGAATATAATATTTCCATACACTTTGGAGGACCTTTTTCCCATAGCCCCTGTCCATCACTTTGAAGGGACTTTTTTTTCCCCTCAGCCCCTGTCCATACACTTTGGATAGAACTGTTTTCCCTCAGCCCTCCATAAGCTAACTGTCCTTTTCCTTTAGGCGTGTTCTCTAAAGAGGTCTTCTGTCTCTTTAACTGTTACAACTATTACCTGGAAATAGCAGGTACTGTGCAGCCATCCATACGCTTGTAGCGCTAAAAACATGTTACCATGACAATGCTTTCCGCGCATGCACATAATCAACCAGCGCATCTAACAGTTACCATGACAACCGCTATCCGCATGCGCATAATCAACCGGCTTTTCGCCATGCGCCTATCAACCGTTGCATGTGTTACTGAAGGTATGCTGATGGAGGTACACAAAATAAATATGCTGCACAGTAAAGACTTTCCTTCACAAAGTAAATGAAAGGCTGAGAGGCTGTGGTGGGGGAGGGTAGAGCACTGTCAATGCACTCTGTAATTGCCTGGGGCAGGTGTTTTTCTAGGGTCTAAGAAGATCATGGGCACTTATGGCACTGCATGCACCGCGCATACGCGGCACAAATTTTTTAGGTCACGCCCCTTTCTCTCCGCCCCAATTAAGCCACACCCACCATGTATTTAATAGAGATGGCCAAAAAGACACAGACAAATACACCACAAACATCACCCACAGCCCGATAGTGATAAACAGACAGAAAGACAGTGAAATAGACCAGAAATAGAGATCAGAGTTGGACACAAATTATAACACTAAGACACATTAAATTGGCAATTTCATTATGTACTGGTAGCAATTGGTCATTTTAAACTTACTGTTGTGTTCAGTTGTAGTCAATGCTTGCCCACACCTTGGCCAGGGAGACCTTCTTGTACCTTCTACATGGACCTCTGCCCCTATCTATCTCTGTCTGTCCCCTCTCTCCCTGTATATCTATCTCTGTCTGTCCCTCCCTCTGTATATCTCTCTCTATCTGTCCCTCTCTCTCTGTATATCTATCTCTATCTGTCCCTCTCTCTGTATATCTATCTCTATCTGTCCCTCTCTCTGTATATCTATCTCTGTCTGTCCCTCTCTCTGTATATCTATCTCTATCTGTCCCTCTCTCTCTGTAATCTCTATCTCTATCTGTCCCTCTCTCTCTGTAATCTATCTCTGTCTGTCACTCTCACTATATCTATCTCTATCTGTCCCTCTCTCCCTGTATATCTATCTCTGTCTGTCCCTCTCTCTTTATATCTATCTATCTCTATCTGTCCTCTCTCTCTGTCATATCTCTATCTCTCTATCTGTCCCTCTCTCTCTGTATATCTATCTCTTCTGTCCCTCTCTCTGTATATCTATCTCTATCTGTCCCTCTCTCTGTGTTATCTATCTCTATCTGTCCCTCTCTCTGATATCTATCTCTACTTCCCTCTCTCTCTGTATCTCTACTCTATCTGTCCCCTCTCTCTCTGATATCTATCTCTCTATCTGTCCCCTCTCTCTCCTGTATATCTATCTCTATCTGTCCTCTCTCTCTGATTCTACTATCTCTGTCCCCCTCTCTCTGTATATCTATCTCTATCTGTCCCTCTCTCTTGATATCTATCTCATCGGTCCCTCTCCTCTGTATATCTATCTCTATCTGTCCCTCTCTCGTATATCTATCTCATCTGTCCCTCTCCTATCTCTCTCTGTATATCTATCTCTTCTGTCCCTCTCTCTGTATATCTATCCTATCTTTCCCTCTCTCTGTATTCTATCTCTATCTGTCCCTCTCTCTCTGTATATCTATCTCTATCTGTCCTTTCCTCTGTATATCTATCTCTACTCTGTCCCTCTCTCTCTTGTATATCTATCTCTATCTGTCCCTCTCTCTGTATATCTATCTCTATCTGTCCCTCTCTCGTATATCTATCTCTATCTGTCCTCTCTCTCTGTATATCTATCTCTATCTGTCCTCTCTCTCCTCTGTATATCTATCTCTATCTGTCCCCTCTCTCTCGGTATATCTATCTCTATCTGTCCCTCTCTCCCTCCTGTAATCTATCTCTATCTGTCCCTCTCTCTCTGTATTCTACTCATCGTCCTCTCTCTGTATACTATCTCTATCTGTCCCTCTCTCTGTATATCTATCTCTATCTGTCCCCTCTCTCTGTATATCTATCTCTATCTGTCCTCTCTTCTGTATATCTATCTCTATCTTCCCTCTCTCTGTTATCCTATCCTATCTGTCCTCTCTCTCTGTATATCTATCTCTATCTGTCCCTCTCTCTCTCTGTATTCTATCTCTATCCCTGCCCTCTCTCTCTGTTATATCTATCTCTATCTTTCCCTCTTCTCTCTGTATTCTATCTCTATCTGTCCCCTCTCTGTATATCTATCTCTATCTGTCCCTCTCTCTCTGTATATCTATCTCTATCTGTCCCTCCTCTCTCTGAATATCTATCTCTATCTGTCCCTCTCTCTCTGTATATCTATCTCTATCTGTCCCTCTCCTCTCTCTGTATATCTATCTCTATCTGTCCCTCTCTCTCTGTATATCTATCTCTACTGTCCCTCTCTCTGTATATCTATCTCTATCTGTCCCTCTCTCTCTGTATATCTATCTCTATCTGTCCCTCTCTCTATCTGTCCCCTCTCTCTCGTATATCTATCTCTATCTGTCCCTCTCTCTTCTGTATATCTATCTCTATCTGTCCCTCTCCCTGTAATCATCTCTATCTGTCCCTCTCTCTCCTGTATATCTATCTCTATCTGTCCCTCTCTCTCTGTATATCATCTTATCTCCTCTCTCTCTCTGTATATCTATCTCTATCTGTCCCTCTCTCTCTGTATATCTATCTCTATCTGTCCTCTCTCTCTCTGTATATCTTTCTCTATCTGTCCCTCTCTCTCTCTGTATATCTATCTCATCTGTCCCTCTCTCTCTGTATATCTATCTCTATCTGTCCCTCTCTCTGTAATATCTTCTCCACTTTGTCCCCTCTCTCTGTATATCTATCTCTATCTGTCCCTCTCTCTGTATATCTATCTCTATCTGTCCTCTTCTCTTGTATATCTATCTCTATCTGTCCCTCTCTCTCTGTATATCTATCTCATCTGTCCCTCTCTCTCTGTATATCTATCTCTATCTGTCCCTCTCTCTCTGTATATCTATCTCTATCTGTCCCCTCTCTCTCTGTATATCTATCTCTATCTGTCCCTCTCTCTGTATATCTATCTCTATCTGTCCCTCTCTCTCTGTATATCTATCTCTATCTGTCCCTCTCTCTGTGTATATCTATCTCTATCTGTCCCTTCTCTCTCTGTATACTATCTCTATCTGTCCCTCTCTCTCTGTATATCTATCTCTATCTGTCCCCTCTCTCTCTGTATATACTATCTCTATCTGTCCCCTCTCTATCTGTAATATCTATCTCTATCTGTCCCTACTCTCTCTTTTATCTAATCTCTACTGTCCCTCTCTCTTGTATATCTATCTCTATCTGTCCCTCTCTTCTCTGTAATCTATCTCTATCTGTCCTCTCTCTCTCTCGTATATCTATCTCTATCTGTCCCTCTCTCTCTGTATATCTATCTCTATCTGTCCTCTCTCCTCTCTCTCTGTATATCTATCTCTTCTGTCCTCTCTCTGTATATCTATCTCTATCTGTCTCCTCTCTCTTGTATATATCTATCTCTATCTGTCCCTCTCTCTACTCTGTATATCTATCTCTATCTCCTCTTCTGTATTCTATCTTCATCTGCCTCTCTCATCTTGTATATCTATCTCATCTGTCCTCTCTCTCTGTATATCTATCTCTATCTGTCCTCTCTATCTGTATATCTATCTCTATCTGTCCTATCTCTCTCTTATATCTATCTCTATCTGTCCCTCTCTCTTCTCTGTAGATCTATCATCTTCTGTCCTCTCTCTCTCTGTATACTACTCTATCTCCTCCTGCACAGCCTCTGCATCGGCTACAATTAATGTGACCCGCCCACAATGTGATCGTGAGGGACCCTGCCAGGGAGGGATTGTAAACCAGCCAGGGAGGGATTGTAAATCGTGAGTAGAATTAGCTGTGTTGGGGAGTCCTGAAGGGAGAATTCAGTATGTTCTCTCTCTCCCTCTTGTCTGCCACACTCTCACTGCAGAGTTTAAATCTCCCGCTCTCCCTGCTGTGCACTGGTAGGAGGGCGGGAAGGAGGGCAGCAGTGCACATTAGCAGGTTCGGGGCACTTGCGCTGAAGGGAGATTCAGTATGTTCTCTCTCTCCCTCGGTCTGCCACACTCTCCACTTGCAGGAGTTTAATCTCCCGCTCTCCCTGCTGTGCACTGTGTGAGGAGGGTGGGAAGGAGGGCAGTCAGTGCACATTAGCAGGTTCGGGGCACTTGCGCTGAAGGAGGATTCAGTATGTTCTCTCTCTCCCCTCTGTCTGCCACACTCTCCACTTGCAGGTAGTTTATCTCCCGCTCTCCCCTGCTGTACACGCTGTGCACTGGGAGGAGGGTGGGAAGGAGGGCAGTCAGCGCACATTAGCGGTTCAGGGCACTGCGCTATCAAGCGCTAGCAGGCCATTCGGGGCACTTAGCACTTTTAACATAGATAAGCCACTGCCTGGAGGGAAACTGCAGCAGCTAAAGAATAGAATGCACACCAAGTGGCAAAAAAGAGGTAACCGCAGGACACACACACAGAGACACAGTGACGCACACTTGCATTTTATTATATAGGATGATACTTCTCGTGGTGCATAAAAAACTCTACAACTTTTAAAGCTGGCCAGCAAGACATGAAACCTGGATACAATATTTCAATAAAACATTTCTTTCAACATCATATTAAAACAAATTGGCATTGCTACAAATATCAATTGTTTTAATATGATTAGAAAAAATGTTTTATTGAAATATTGCATCCAGGTTTCATGTCTTGCTGGCCAGCTTTAATTTTAAAGGTTTAGATATTTTTATGTACCCCGACATTACTAAGAAGTATGGGATTCTTTGGAATCATCTAGTCTTCTATTAATTTTATCCTTATGTTTTTTTACTGTATTTTAAGATTTTTCCAAAAATCAAAACTCAAAAATCAGAAATAAAAATATCCATTAAAAAAGTGAAAATTCCATTTGAAAATGTAACCTTCCTTTCGAAAATTTTAAAAATGATATTGAAATTTTAAAAAAAATCAATTCAATCGGGACTTAAAGGATAAGTACACTGGAAAGTTAAGTTATGCTCAATTGGAAGCTGTACTTATCCTTTAATAAGTTCTGTGGAACCACTGTCATAACAAAATTTGCCAGTTTCGTTCAACGTGAACATTTGTTATATTCTGATTGGATATAAAATGGTCCTTAAAAGTGTCTCTCAATAACAACTTTTATTTTGAATCTTTTTTTACTGATTTTATTAATACTAAATAACTTTTAATAACAGCTTGTATTTTAAATCCTTTTTTTTTTTACTGGAAGTTATTGACTGAATAATCTGTTTCCTAAACAAATACTCTTTTGGTGCATGTATCACTGATGCATGAGAAATTGTTTCATGGGATATCTGTTGTATTCAATTAGATCAAATGGACTTGAAATGTAGTTCTTGAAGACGTTTCGCTAGTGTGTTTTGGTATTGGGTCTTTTGGATGTACCAATTGCTGCCTCAGTGTGTTGTTCCAAACAGCAACTGCATCAACGTATGGCCCAGCACAGAAGAGCCAATTCCCCAAAGAGAATTTGTTATCTTATCAAGCCAAACATCATCTCCTGGTAAGGACGGGTACATGATATAATTCTAACTAGGGGCATATTTATAAAGGTTTTGTTAACTTTTCAAGGAAAAGGTCCATATATGAGTGTGTCCTTGGAATGTGTCAGTACAATTACGGAGTGTTTCTCAATACAATCAACAGTGCGTAAAATTATTTAAAATCCAACATCAGTTTTAGTCTAGATCTAATAGTTGTAGAGTTATAATGGAGATATTGAATCTCACTGTTAATGATGAATACCTTTATAAATTGCTCAGCGATCATATATATAAAAAAAAATTCAAATCACTGACTTGTTCTTTAAAACATAATAAAATCAATTAAAGTGCATGTCAACCCAAAACTAAAATTTGCTCATCTTTTGACTAGAGATGGCTGAACTTCGAAAGTTGGCCGTTTTCGAACTTTCAACTATGGATATTGAAGATCGAAAACGGACCATTAAAGTCAATGGGAGTCAAATAGTTCGAAAAGTTTCGAATGAAATACAAATAAATATCAATGTAACATGTAAAAAATGGCTGTGGGACCTGGGAAATGGTCTGGGACCATGTTCAAATATCCAGGACTTTCAAAACCTGCGAGCTACTTTCGAGCTCTCGCATTCAAACATTCGATAATTATCCCATGAACGATCGCGATTCGATAATTCGCTTTTTATCTCGTGTCTCCCCCAAAGAGAATTGTTATCTTTATCAAGCCAAACATCATCTCCTGGTAAGGACTGGTACATGATTAATTGCTAAACTAGGGGCATATTTATAAAGGTTTGTTAACTTTTCAGAGGAAAAGGTCCCATATATGAGTGTGTCCTTGGAATGTGTCAGTACATTACGGGAGTGTTTCTCAATACAATCAACAGTGGCGTAAAATTAGTTTAAAATCCAACATCAGTTTAAGTCTAGATCTATAAGTTGTAGAGTTATAATGGAGATATTGAATCTCACTGTTAATGTATGAATACCTTTATAAATTGCTCAGCGATCATATATATAAAAAAAAAATTCAAATCACTGACTTGTTCTATTAAAACAATAATAAAAATCAATTAAAGTGCATGTCAACCCCCAAAACTAAAATTTGCTCATCTTTTGACTAGAGATGGCTGAACTTTCGAAAGTTCGGTCCGTTTTCGAACTTTCAACTATATGGATAGTTTGAAAGATCGAAAACGGACCCATTAAAGTCAATGGGAGTCAAATAGTTCGAAAAGTTCGAATGAAATACAAATAAAATATCAATGGTAACAATGTAAATGGCTGTGGGACCTGGGAAATGGTCTGGGGAACATGTTCAAATATCCAGGACTTTCAAAAACTCTTGCGAGCTACTTTCGAGCTCTCGCATTCAAACATTCGATAATTATCCCATGAACGACTCGCGGATTCGATAATTCGATATTTACTCGTGTATTGGTATAATAGATATTTTACTCTCATATTCGATAATTCGATATTTACTCGCGTATTGATATAATAGACATTTTACTCTCATATTCGATAATTCGATATTTACTCACGTATTGGTATAATAGACATTTTACTCTCATATTCGATAATTCGATATTTACTCACGTATTGGTATAATAGATATTTTACTCACGGATTCAATATTCGATAATTACTCACGTATTGGTATAATAGACATTTTACTCTTATATTCGATAATTCGGTATTTACTCGCATATTGATATAATAGACATTTTACTCTCATATTCGATAATTCGATATTTACTCACGTATTGGTATAATAGACATTTTACTCTTATATTCGATAATTCGGTATTTATTCGCGTATTGGTATAATAGACATTTTACTCTCATATTCGATAATTCGATATTTACTCACGTATTGGTATAATAGACATTTTACCTGCGGGTTCGAGAATTCGATATTTACTCGCATATTGGTATAATAGACATTTTACTCTTCATATTCGATAATTCGATATTTACTCACGTATTGGTATAATAGACATTTTACTCTTATATTCGATAATTCGGTATTTATTCGCGTATTGGTATAATAGACATTTTACTCTCATATTCGATAATTCGATATTTACTCACGTATTGGTATATAGACATTTTACCTGCGGGTTCGAGAATTCGATATTTACTCGCATATTGGTATAATAGACATTTTACTCTCATATTCGATATCGATATTTACTCACGTTTGGTATAATAGACATTTTACTCACATTTCGAAATTCGATATTTACTCACGTATTGGTATAATAGACATTTTACTCTCATATTCGATAATTTGATATTTACTTACGTATTGGTATAATAGACATTTTACTCTCATATCCTATAATTCGATATTTACTCACGTATTGGTATAATAGACATTTTACTCTCATATTCGATAATTCGATATTTACTCGCGTATTGGTATAATAGACATTTTACCTGCGGTTCGAGAATTCGATATTTACTTGCGTATTGTATATAGACATTTTACTCTCATATTCGATAATTCGATATTTACTCACGTATTGGTATAATAGACATTTTACTCTCATATTCGTAATTCGATATTTACTCGCGTATGGTATAATAGACATTTTACTCTCATATCGATAATTCGATTTTACTCACGTATGGTATAATGACATTTTACTCACATATTCGTATCGATATTTACTCACGTATTGGTATAATAGACATTTTACCTCTCATATTCGATAATTCGTATTTACTCACGTATTGGTATAATAGACATTTTACTCTCATATTCGATAATTCGATTTACTCACGTATTGGTATAATAACTTTTACTCTCATATTCGATAATTCGATATTTACTCACGTATTGGTATAATGACATTTTACTCACATATTCGATAATTCGATATTTACTCACGTATTGGTATAATAGACATTTTACTCACATATTCGATAATTCGATATTTACTCACGTATTGGTATAATAGACATTTTACCTGCGGGTTTGAGAATTCGATATTTACTCGCGTATTTGTATAATAGACATTTTACACGCATAAGTCCGGATAGCTCGAGAAGTCCGAGTCGTTAACTTGAATAGTTCGGCTCGAACTCGGGTTCAAGTTCTAGTCCATCTCTACTTCTGACCCGACTGTGTAGTGTAAAATAAATCCTTACCTTACACCCTTATGTTTCTCATGCAGTGCTTGCCGAAAGTCCAGGAAACTGAAGAGTACTGTAGGAGGTGTCTGTGAGTAATCCGTTATTTGCAGAGGACTGGAGGACTTTGGCATGCGCAGGGGAGCTCTACCACTTCCCTCCCCCCTCCAGATCCCTCGTCTCTCTAGTAAATTTTAAAAAAAATGAATAATCTTTTCTGTAGTGTAGGGGACCCCCAAGCCATAAACGCTATGGTTATAACTAATAACTGCATAGAAACAGACTTACCCACCTTCGTTCCCTCAGCTCTCTTAATAGCAGAAAGCTGCTTCTGTAGCAATAGAGGCCAATGAAACAATGGTGAATGAGTCTGTTTCTGTGCACAAGTTAAAAACCCTAGCATTTAGGGTTGAAGGGGGGTCCCTTTAAATAGTCCTGGTACATGCAACACTTTTTAAAATCAAAGTATTACCCATTTCTGAGCATGGAAAACAACTGCTTTTATTTTCAGAATCAATCAGACTCTATGTTAGATCTTTTAAGGGATTTTGTGATGTCAAGATTGTCATTTATAGATGGATAACTTCATGCAATCAATAGAAAAATGACTATGTTTTGAGATTACATGTGTTATAGCGGCTTATTCAGCAATGCCACACAAACTCAACACCGTGTCAATCATTTTTATGTGTCACAGCTTTTTTGTAGAACCAATTGATTTCAGATATTTAGTGTAAAAATAATTGTTTAAATTGCAAAAAGCTTGTATCGCTTACCAATAGTGCATCAGGATGACATATATAGGTTAATCATACCGTAGTGCATCAGGATGACATATAAAGGTTTAATCTTACCAATAGTGCATCAGGATGGCATATAAAGGTTAATCTTACCAGTAGTGCATCAGATGACATATAAAGGTTAATCTTACCAGTAGTGCATCAGGATGACATATAAAGGTTAATCTTACCAGTAGTGCATCAGGATGACATATAAAGGTTAATCTTACCAGTAGTGCATCAGGATGACATATAAAGGTTAATCTTACCAGTAGTGCATCAGGATGACATATAAAGGTTAATCTTACCAGTAGTGCATCAGGATGACATATAAAGGTTAATCTTACCAGTAGTGCATCAGGATGACATATAAAGGTTAATCTTACCAGTAGTGCATCAGGATGACATATAAAGGTTAATCTTACCGGTAGTGTATCAGGATGACATATAAAGGTTAGTGTTACCAATAGTGCATCAGGATGACATATAAAGGTTAATCTTACCAGTAGTGCATCAGGATGGCATATAAAGGTTAATCTTACCAGTAGTGCATCAGGATGATATATAAAGGTTAATCTTACCAATAGTGCATCAGGATGACATTAAAGGTTAATCTTACCAGTAGTGCATCAGGATGACATATAAAGGTTAATCTTACCAGTAGTGCATCAGGATGGAATATAAAGGTTAATCTTACCAGTAGTGCATCAGGATGATATAAAGGTTAATCTTACCAATAGTGCATCAGGATGACATATAAAGGTTAATCTTACCTAGTGCATCAGGGATACATATAAAGGTTAATCTTACCAGTAGTGCATCAGGATGACATATAAAGGTTAATCTTACCAGTAGTGCATCAGGATGGAATATAAAGGTTAATCTTACAGTAGTGCATCAGATGGCATATAAGGTTATCTTACCAGTATTGCATCAGGATGATATATAAAGGTTAATCTTACCATAGTGCATCAGGATGATATAAAGGTTAATCTACCAGTAGTGCATCAGGATGACATATAAAGGTTAATCTTACCAGTAGTGCATAGGATGGAATATAAGGTTAATCTTACCAGTAGTGCATCAGGATGGCATATAAAGGTAATCTTACCAGTAGTGCATCAGGATGATATAAAGGTTAATCTTACCAGTAGTGCATCTGGATGATATATAAAGGTTAATCTTACCAGTAGTGCATCAGGATGACATATAAAGGTTAATCTTACCAGTAGTGCATCAGGATGATATAAAGGTTAATCTTACCAGTAGTGCATCAGGATGGCATATAAGGTTATCTTACCAATAATGCATCAGGATGATATAAAGGTTAATCTTACCAGTAGTGCATCTGGATGATATATAAAGGTTAATCTTACCAGTAGTGCATCAGGATGATATATAAAGGTTAATCTTACCAGTAGTGCATCAGGATTGCATATAAAGGTTAATCTTACCAATAATGCATCAGGATGATATAAAGGTTAATCTTACCAGTAGTGCATCTGGATGATATAAAAGGGTTAATCTTACAAGTAGTGAATCAGGATGACATATAAAGGTTAATTTTGCAGCAAGTGGACAGTTAAATGTTTAGGGTGGTTTATTAATTTGGATGAAAACATAGCAGGCCCTTGGCACATTGACAGACACAGGGGTAGATTTTCTGTGTAAGGCTGGGTACACAAGAGCAGATTATTGGTCCAACTGAATGATGTACTGTACAGCACTGCATCCCCAAGTGGCACTTTATAAATAAACTATGTACATTTATAAAGTGCCACTTGGGGATGTTAGGGCTGTTTACATTGGAGAAGCGACATTTGCGTGGGGACATGATAACCTTATACAAATATATTAATGGGCCATACAATGAACTCTCTGGTGCATTGTTCACTAATAGGTCATATCAGAGGACTCATGGACATCCTTTAAGGTTGGAAGAAAATAACTTTCATCTTCAGGTTATGAAATGTTTCTTTACAGTGAGAACGGTGAAACTGTGGAACTGTCTTCCAGCAGAAGTGGTAATGGCAAGTTCATTAAATAGCTTTAAAAAAGGCCTGGATAAGTTTCTTAAAATAAAAAATATTGAGAATTACTGGTATTAATGCATATAGATCTGGTTGATCCAGGGATACTATGTAATATTGAGAATTACTGGTATTAATACATATACTGTAGTTCTGGTTGGTACAGGGATACTATATAATATTGAGAATTACTGGTATTAATACATATTAATACACACATTAATACTTTCAAATCTAGACTGTTATCCTACCTTTCTGAGTATCAGCACAACAAATCATTGTTAGCCATCTCAAGCACTTTGTACCCATCACCCCACGTGTATCTGTATGTTGTTCCCACTTAGATTGTAAGCTCTTCAGGGCAGGGATCTCATTCCTAATGTGTCGAGGCTTGTTGCACTACAATTTATCCATAATTTATATATGTGTGTTCTTTTTTTATTTATCTGTATAAATGCTTGTACTTATCCTCTGTATTTTATTACCATGTACAGCGCTGCGTACCCAAGTGGTGCTCTATAAATAATCCCCTGCTGAACTTTTTTAGTTCAATTTAGCTTATCTCATTCAAGCTTTATATAATATATAGAACATAAAAAAATGGGATGAAAGAATAAATGGGTCAAAAAAGAAAGGCTTTTAAATAAAGTGGGGTCAATAGGGAAGACAGAAAAGGCACAATAATTAGATCATAGATAAATGCTAATTAAAAGATTATCTTTTATCTGACATTGCCACATGCACATTAATTTAAATGCCATATCCACCCCTTTTTAAAAAATATTCTGTAGTGTTGGGCTCCCTCCCCCTCCCCCAACCGCTATAGTACTTTGTAAAATAACTTTGCCGATCACTACTTACTTTGCCTCTTTCCCCCGACGTTCTGTCACGGCTCTCTGCTTGCAGGAACCTGCAAGCAGGGGGCTGGATTGGCAGCCGTGTCCGTGATTGGTTGAGAGGCAGCAAATCGCATACATGGCTTCCGGTAGTACAGAATGCCAGGGGGAAACAGGCAAAGTAAGTAGTGATCAGCTACGTTTTTTTACAAAGTACTATAGCGGTTGGGGTAGGTGAGGGAGCCCTACCCTACAGGAAAGGGATTTGGAGTTAGGGGGAGAGAGAGGAAAATGGATGGGAGAGGGAGGGGGGAGGGCTTCTCTGCGCTTGGCATAATTCTCCCAGATGATAGACAGGAGGCAGAGTCCTATATGGACACATGCTAGGCTCCCGCTGTTCACTTTTTAGGACTTTGGAGGGACATAGCAGGGCAGCCATTTGGAGCTGGGATGTAAGGTAAGGATTTTATTACACTACACAGTGGGGCCAGTAGTGGGTTAAAATTTAGTTTTGGGGGTGGAAATGCCCTTTAAGTAATTAATGTAAGAGTTTAGTAGAAATCAGTGGCGTAACTACTGCCCCCGCCATCTCCCACGGCCGCTGGGGGGGGCAGACGGTACCTGAGGTAGTGGTAGGCCTGAGGTAGTGGTAGTAAGCCTGAGGTAGTGGTAGTAAGGCCTGCTACAGCCCAAGATCTCTTCTGTGATCAGCCATTTTAAACAGCTGATCGGGCGTATGAATGAAACACATGCGCGAACAGCTGTTTAAAAGACTGGAACCGAACTTCGGGAAATGAACTGGAAGTTTGGGTCCTGTCTTTTAAACAGCTGATCAAGCATATGTTTAATTAATACGCCCAATCAGCTGTTTAAAATGGCTGATCGCAGAAAAGATCTTGGAGGGAGGAGGGGGTCAGGGGCCCGGCCTCCAATCTCGTGGGGTGTGTGTGTGGCCCCTGCAGGTATGCAACCGGTAGAAATGTTTATAGTGTACATAATATACTTATAAGGACACCCATCTTCCCACTGAGATTAAATTGGTTGGCTTTCAGGAACATTAAGAAATAAATACTACCAAAGGCTTAAGTGAGAATTATATTCATGCAGTTACTTAACTTTTTTGTGGAATTATCTAACAGTTTTCAATCTCCTGTCCCTCTTTTATTGACATATGTTCTCTAATGTCAGAGATGGGAGAATAGTCAGTGACTGTGGGAGGAGAGTGAAAAAAGTCAGTTACTGCATAAGTTCAGACAGTACTCCTACCTCCCATTCTGCATAGCAGTGAGCTGTCAAAAAGCCACTTATGCCATGCATGATAGCTACACTGCTCCACTCCCTGTCATCTCTGGGTTGTGAATCTGTGTGCAAGGAGGTTAGTGGTGGCACATGTGGAAGTGGGCAGGCGAATTAGAGGTGGGGCTTTCAGCATGGCAAGCAGCTAACCACTAGTTTTACACTGCAGAACAGGATGTAGGAATACTGGTTTCTACCTCCCTGGTAAACATAGTTCTACAGGAATAAAAGTGGGGAAGACATGTTTGGGCACTATAGTGGCCCTTAGCGTATTGGAAATATTGTATTTCTAAAATTAACACATCATTAAAAATGTATGCACTTCTTTCCAAACTTTTCTGCAGTTGGTTAATTGTTTTTGGCCATATAGGGCCACGGCCCCTTCAGAATGGACACTGTAAAAGGGGCCGGACGCAATGTCTCAGTCATTCACAGCTTCTATGCACAGAAATGGCACAGGAGCTAAGCAGAAGACAGGATGTTAAGTATGTTTAGCAGCATTTTTGAGAAGTAAGACGGTCAAGGTTTTGGGGGTCGATTAAGCTAATATTAAAAGTTTGTTGGGGGGTAGACATACCCTTTAAATAGAAAAAGAGACAACACCAATATCAGGTCTATATTTCATAAAACATGTACAAGAAGTTTCTGCAGGTGAGGCTACTAGTGAACTTTTAAAAAATAGGAATCATTATAAATGTTTTAGTAAGGGAAAGCCTCGGGAATATTCACCATATCATAGAATCATTTGATGTAAGTTACGAAAAACTAATTTTTGGTTTTAGAAAACTAAACTTCAGGGGGAGAAAAATGTTACCTTGCTAAGGAAATAACTTGACAGATTTTAACATGACATTCAATTATTGCACTAGAAAATATATTTCCGTAGGGAGGTTATTTTAAATCTATAAAGAGAGTAACACAGGTTTTAAGTAATTATGTTGACTTAAAGAGGAAAGAATGAATTTATGACAATGAAAATAAAGCATAAATCCAATAGTTTGGGCTGTTTTGATAATGTAGGTCTTTTAAAAAAGAAAAAAATACACTAAACATATTTCCTTTCATCTGTACAAACTACAGAGTCATTATATAAATTTGAGTTTGAAGAATAGATTAGTACCGTAGTCTTAAAACAAATTAAATGGCATGTTTACCCTTAAAAAAAAATGGTCACATGTCAGTTACCTGCCCCCATCTCCAACCGATATATCTGTTGTATTCAATTAAATCAACTGGACTTGAAGTTTAGTTCTTGAAGACGTTTCTCTAGTCATCTGACTGGCTTTCTCAATTCAGAATGACTTGTACAAGAATCTGCATCTTAAGGATAAAGGACATACCTTTGAAGATTGTAATGTTAACATATTGGCAAAGGAACGTGACTGGTTAAAGAGAGGTGTTAAGGAGGCCATTTATGTGAAAATAAAGAAACCAAGCCTAAATAGAGGTGGGGGGGCTCGACACCAACTGTCTGCCATGTACAATGCTGTTTTGACACCTTACTCTGGGCGTTCCTATAACACCTCTTAGCCACTATCCAATCACGCCCTTAACACTTGGCTGTGATATGCTTATTGGGATTTTCCAGGGTACATAATTGCCACAGATTCTTGTACAAGTCATTCTGAATTGAGAAAGCCAGTCGGATGACTAGCGAAACGTCTTCAAGAACTACATTTCAAGTGCAGTTGATTTAATTGAATACAACAGATATACCATGACCTGGATGAATGAGAACCTTCACATGGATATATTGAGCACATTATTATGTATGTATGTATTATTAAAGGACAATTATACTCACCTTCCCTCCGCTCCTCTTCTTAGGTCAGTTCCTTTTACCCAGGGTGAGGACCTGAACCGCTAGGTCCTCACCCCTGGGTTCGCGAAAGTTAAAGCACAGCGTTACTGAAATTCTGCTCTGGCAGGCTCCGCCCCCTCCTGTCCTTGCGCGATGAGGCCAATAGGAAGACACGCTCGTTGCAGAGCGTGCCTTCCTATTGTCCTTGTCGCCAACGAGAGGAGGGGGCGGAGCCTGCCAGAGCAGCATTTCAGTAATGCTTGTAAAACTCTAACCATTCTCCCTGACTTCTACCAAGCAGTCCAAGAAAGCCAGTTTGTTGTTTTGTACCTCTTCCCTTGTAAATTTGATTTTTTAGTCTACTACGCTTAATGTGTTCTGTGAAAGCTTTTACTTCCTTCTGGTGGATTTTAACCCAGGTGTCATCCACATATCTGAACCATGGCTGGGTGCTATGCCCTTAAAGGTATTAAGCGCCAGTTTTTTCTACCTCCTCCATGTAAAGGTTGGCCACAATGGGTGAAACGTGGAGATCCATAGCACATCCGTGTTTTTGCTTTAGAACTTATCCCTGTATTTGAAATAGGTGGTATCAGGCACAAGTCCAGTAAGGAACAACTTGTTCTGGGTTAGATCAGTTCTGCTGGTGAGAGTGCTGTCTTGGCCTAGCCGTTTTCTCACCATGACAACAGCCTCCTTGGTGGGTATACAGGTGAAAATAAAGAAACCAAGCCTAAATAGAGGTGGGGGGGTTCGACACCATCTATCTGCCATGTACATGCTGTTTTGACACCTACTCTGGGTGTTCCTACAAACACCTCTTAGCCATCTAATCAATCACGCCCTTACACACTTGGCTGTGATATGCTAATTGGGATTTTCCAGGTACATAATTGCCACAGATTCTTGTACAAGTCATTCTGAATTGAGAAAGCCAGTCGGATGACTAGCGAAACGTCTTCAAGAACTAAACTTCAAGTCCAGTTGATCTAATTGAATACAACAGATATAGAGGGGATAACATTATTAGTATTATTTATTATTATTATTATTTTATATAGCATCACCAACTTCTTCTGTGTCACTTTACAATTACATAGTCATACATGTTACGACAGCCTACTTATAATATCGGACGGCCTAGTCAACTCAACGGCTGACATTACCAAAATGCTCCCTGGGCTGAATAATTCATTTTGCCATTGAATATAATTGGCCCGAATGTGTCAAACATCTCAGAACATTGTCAAACAAGTCAAGTTGGCCGATGAATGGTCTGCAGTAGTCTATTATTATTACTGTGGCTCTATATAGCACCCAACATCTTCTGTAGCATTTTACAATTACATGGAAACATTACATCAGGCCCTGCCCTTAAAATCTAAGCACGTAAACTCCTTGCAGACTTGTAATAAATGTACAAAGCAAATTATAAACTCAGGAATGATTGTGTATAAATAATATTTTAAAAGATAGGTAAATGTGTTTAGATTTTCATAGGCTTTAGTTATGCATAGTCTTGCACATAAACAGGCTGTTTATCCTGAGAGCTCCGCTAATTTTAGGAGTTAGTCCCACTAACTCCTTCTGCGCCAATTAGGATTCTGACACCAGCACAACCAGTGCAAGAGGTTTAATATTCATTTTGCACTATTAGCATGACAATAGCTGGTGTTTAGAGTCACACTATGATCATTAGAAACAAATATTAGATCCGATGAAGGAGATTTACCTGGAGAGATAGCGGCTCCAGGTCTCTAACCTCCCCAAAGAGATTGTTATCTTTATCAAGCCAACATATCTCCTTTAAGGACTGTACAACTGATTAATTGCTAAACTAGGGGCATATTTATAAAAGGTTTGTTTAACTTTTCAGAGGAAAAGGTCCCATATATGAGTGTGTCCTTGGAATGTGTCAGTACATTACGAGTGTTTCTCAATACAATCAACAGTGGCGAAAATTAGTTTAAAATCCAACATCAGTTTAAGTCTAGATCTATAAGTTGTAGAGTTATATAATGGAGATATTGAATCTCACTGTTAATGTATGAATACCTTTATAAATTGCTCACGATCATATATATAAAAAAAAAATTCAAATCACTGACTTGTTGCTATTAAAACAATAATAAAAATCATTAAGTGCATGTCAACCCACAAAACTAAAATTTGCTCACTTTTGACTAGAGATGGCTTGGCCTCTCATTAAAGTCAATGGGAGTCAATAGTTTCGAAAATTCGAATGAAATACAAATAAATAATCAATGGTAACAATGTAAATGGCTGTGGGACCTGGGAAATGGTCTGGGAACATGTTTTCCAATATCCAGGACTTTCAAAAACACTTGCGAGCTACTTTCGAGCTCTCGCATTTCAAACATTCGATAATTATCCCATGAACGACTCGCGGATTCGATAATTCGATATTTACTTTACTCGGTATTGTTATAATAGATATTTTACTCTCATATTCGATAATTGATATTTACTCGCGTATTGATATAATAGACATTTTACTCTCATATTCGATAATTCGATATTACTCTCACGTATTGGTATAAAGACATTTTACCTCATATTCGATAATTCGATATTTACTCGCGTATTGGTATAATAGACATTTTACTCTCACATATTCATAATTCGATATTTACTCGCGTATTGGTATAATGACATTTTACTCACATATTCGATAATTCGATATTTACTCACGTATTGGGTATAGACATTTTACTCTCATATCTATAATCGATATTTACTCACGTATTGTGTATATAGACATTTACTCCATATTCGATAATTCGATATTACTCACGTTTGGTGTATAGACATTTTACTCACATATTCGATAATTCGATATTTACTCGCGTATTGGTATAATAGACATTTTACTCGCATATTCGATAATTCGATATTTACTCACGTATTGGTATAATAGACATTTTACTCTCATATTCGATAATTCGATATTTACTCACGTATTGGTATAATAGACATTTTACTCTCATATTCGATAATTCGATATTTACTACTCACGTATTGGTATAATAGACATTTTACTCTTTATTGAATTCGTATTTACTCTATTTTGGTATAATAGACATTTTACACGCATAAGTCCGGATAGCTCGAGAGATCCGAGTCGGTTGAACTTGAATAGTTCGGCTCGAACTCAGTTCAGTTCAGTCTCTAGTCCATCTCTACTGCTGACCCACTGTGTAGTGTAAAATAAATCCTTACCTTACACCCTTATGGTTCTCATGCAGTGCTTGCCGAAAGTCCAGGAAACTGAAGAGTACTGTAGGAGCTGTCTGTGAGTAATCCGTTATTTGCAGAGGACTGGAGGACTTTGGCATGCGCAGGGGAGCTCTACCCCTTCCCTCCCCCCTCCAGATCCCTCGTCTCTCTAGTAAATTTAAAAAAAAATGAATAATCTTTTCTGTAGTGTAGGGGACCCCCAAGCCATAAACGCTATGGTTATAACTAATAAGTGCATAGAAACAGACTTACCCACCTTCGTTCCCTCAGCTCTCTTAATAGCAGAAAGCTGCTTCTGTAGCAATAGAGGCCAATGAAACAATGGTGAATGAGTCTGTTTCTGTGCACAAGTTAAAAACCCTAGCATTTAGGGTTAAGGGGGGTCCCTTTAAATAGTCCTGGTACATGCAACACTTTTTAAAATCAAAGTATTACCCATTTCTGAGCATGGAAAACAACTGCTTTTATTTTCAGAATCAATCAGACTCTATGTTAGATCTTTTAAGGGATTTTGTGATGTCAAGATTGTCATTTATAGATGGATAACTTCATGCAATCAATAGAAAAATGACTATGTTTTGAGATTACATGTGTTATAGCGGCTTATTCAGCAATGCCACACAAACTCAACACCGTGTCAATCATTTTTATGTGTCACAGCTTTTTTGTAGAACCAATTGATTTCAGATATTAGTGTAAAAATAAATTGTTTAAATTGCAAAAAGCTTGTATCGCTTACCAATAGGTGCATCAGGATGACATAAATAGGTTAATCATACCGTAGTGCATCAGGATGACATATAAAGGTTATCTTACCATAGTGCATCAGATGGCATATAAAGGTTAATCTTACCAGTATTGCATCAGGATGACATATAAAGGTTAATCTTACCAGTAGTCATCAGGATGACATATAAAGGTTAATCTTACCAGTAGTAGTGCATCAGGATGACATATAAAGGTTAATCTTACCAGTAGTACATCAGGATGACATATAAAGGTTAATCTTACCAGTAGTGCATCAGGATGACATATAAAGATTAATCTTACCAGTAGTGCATCAGGATGACATATAAAGGTTAATCTTACCAGTAGTGCATCAGGATGACATATAAAGGTTAATCTTACCAGTAGTGCATCAGATGACATATAAGGTTAATCTTACCAGTAGTGCATCAGATGATATATAAAGGTTAATCTTACCAGTAGTGATGCATCAGGATGGCATATAAAGGTTAATCTTACCAGTAGTGCATCAGGATGATATAAAGGTAATCTTACCAGTAGTGCATCTGGATGCATATAAAGGTTAATCTTACCAGTAGTGCATCAGGATGATATATAAAGGTTAATCTTACCAGTAGTGCATCAGGATGACATATAAAGGTTAATCTTACCAGTAGTGCATCAGGATGAATATATAAAGGTTAATCTTACCAGTAGTGCATCAGGATGGCATATAAAGGTTAATCTTACCATTAGTGCATCAGGATGATATAAAGGTTAATCTTACCAGTAGTGCATCGGATGGCATATAAAGGTTAATCTTACCAGTAGTGCATCTGGATGATATATAAAGGTTAATCTTACCAGTAGTGCATCAGGATGACATAAAGGTTAATCTTACCAGTAGTGCATCAGGATGATAATAAAGGTTAATCTTACCAGTAGTGCATCAGGATGGCATATAAAGGTTAATCTTACCATATGCATCAGGAATGATATACGGTGTATCTACCAGTAGTGCATCTGGATGTATATAAGGTTAATCTTACCAGTAGTGCATCGGATGATATATAAAGGTTAATCTTACCAGTAGTGCATCAGGATGACATATAAAGGTTAATCTTACCAGTAGTGCATCAGGATGATATATAAAGGTTAAGGTTACCAGTAGTGCATCAGGATTGCATATAAAGGTTAATCTTACCAATAATGCATCAGGATGATATAAAGGTTAATCTTACCAGTAGTGCATCTGGATGATATATAAAGGTTAATCTTACCAGTAGTGAATCAGGATGACAATATAAAGGTTAATTTTGCAGCAAGTGGACAGTTAAATTTTAGGGTGGTTTATTATTTGGATGAAAACATAGCAGGCCCTTGGCACATTGACAGACACAGGGGTAGATTTTCTGTGTAAGGCTGGGTACACAAGAGCAGATTTTGGTCCAACTGAATGTGTGTACTGTACAGCACTGCATCCCCAAGTGGCACTTTATAATAAACTATGTACATTATAAAGTGCCACTTGGGGATGTTAGGGCTGTTTACATTGGAGAAGCGACATTTGCGTGGGAACATGATAACCTTATACAAATATATTAATGGGCCAAACAATGAACTCTCTGTTGCATTGTTCACTAAAGGCATATCAGAGGACTCTGGACATCCTTTAAGGTTGGAAGAAAATAACTTTCATCTTCAGGTTATGAAATGTTTCTTTACAGTGAGAACGGTGAAACTGTGGAACTGTCTTCCACCAGAAGTGGTAATGGCAAGTTCATTAAATAGCTTTAAAAGGCCTGGATAATTTTCTTAAATAAAAAATATTGAGAATTACTGGTATTAATGCATATAGATCTGGTTGATCCAGGGATACTATGTAATATTGAGAATTACTGGTATTAATACATATACTGTAGTTCTGGTTGGTACAGGGATACATATAATATTGAGAATTACTGGTATTAATACATATACTGTAGTTCTGGTTGGTACAGGGATACTATATAATATTGAGAATTACTGGTATTAATACATATACTGTAGTTCTGGTTGGTACAGGGATACTATATAATTGAGAATTACTGGTATTAATATATATACTGTAGTTCTGGTTGGTACGGGGATCTATATAATATTGAGAATTACTGGTATTATATATATACTGTAGTTCTGGTTGGTACGGGGATACTATATAATATTGAGAATTACTGGTATTAATACATATCTGTAGTGCTGGTTGGTACAGGGATACTATATAATATTGAGAATTACTGGTATTAATACATATACTGTAGTTCTGGTTGGTACAGGGATACTATATAATATTGAGAATACTGGTATTAATACATATACTGTAGTTCTTTGGTACAGGGATACAATAATATTGAGATTACTGGTATTAATAATATTAATCACACATTAATACTTTCAAATCTAGACTGTTATCCTACCTTTCTGAGTATCAGCACAACAAATCATTGTTAGCCATCTCAAGCACTTTGTACCCATCACCCCACGTGTATCTGTATGTTGTTTCCCACTTAGATTGTAAGCTCTAAGGGCAGGGATCTCATTCCTATGTGTCGAGGCTTGTTGCACTACAATTTATCCATAATTTATATATGTGTGTTCTTTTTTTATTTATCTTGTATAAATGCTTGTACTTTCCTCTGTATTTTATTACCATGTACAGCGCTGCGTACCCAGTGTGTGCTCTATAAATAATCCCCTGCTGAACTTTTTTAGTTCATTTAGCTTATCTCATTCAAGCTTTATATAATATATAGAACATAAAAAATGGGATGAAAGAATAAATGGTCAAAAAAGAAAGGCTTTTAAATAAAGTGGGGTCAATAGGGAAGACAGAAAAGGCACAATAATTAGATCATAGATAAATGCTAATAAAAGATTATCTTTTATCTGACATTGCCACATGCACATTAATTTAAATGGCATATCCACCCCTTTTTAAAAAATATTCTGTAGTGTTGGGCTCCCTCCCCCTCCCCCAACCGCTATAGTACTTTGTAAAATAACTTTGCCGATCACTACTTACTTTGCCTCTTTCCCCCGACGTTCTGTCACGGCTCTCTGCTTGCAGGAACCTGCAAGCAGGGGGCTGGATTGGCAGCCGGTCCGTGATTGTTTGAGAGGCAGCAAATCGCATACTGGCTTCCGGTAGTACAGAATGCCAGGGGAAACAGGCAAAGTAAGTAGTGATCAGCTACGTTTTTTTACAAAGTACTATAGCGGTTGGGGTAGGTGAGGGAGCCCTACCCTACAGGAAAGGATTTGGAGTTAGGGAGAGAGGAAAAATGGATGGGAGAGGAGGGGGGAGGGCTTCTCTGCGCTTGGCATAATTCTCCCAGATGAGAGACAGGAGGCAGAGTCCTATATGACACATGCTAGGCTCCCGCTGTTCACTTTTTAGGACTTTGGAGGGACATAGCAGGGCAGCCATTTGGAGCTGGGATGTAAGTAAGGATTTTATTACACTACACATTGGGGCCAGTATGTGGTTAAAATTTAGTTTTGGGGGTGGAAATGCCCTTTAATAATTAATGTAAGAGTTTAGTAGAAATCAGTGGCGTAACACTACGCCCCCCCATCTCCCACGGCCGCTGGGGGGGGCAGACGGTACCTGAGGTAGTGGTAGGCCTGAGGTAGTGGTAGTAGCCTGAGGTAGTGGTAGTAAGGCCTGCTACAGCCCAAGATCTCTTCTGTGATCAGCCATTTTAAACAGCTGATCGGGCGTATGAATGAAACACATGCGCGCAACAGCTGTTTAAAAACTGGAACCGAACTTGGAAATGAACTGGAAGTTTGGGTCCTGTCTTTTAACAGCTGATCAAGCATATGTTTAATTAATACGCCCAATCAGCTGTTTAAAATGGCTGATCGCAGAAAAGATCTTGGAGGGAGGAGGGGTCAGGGCCCGGCCCCAATCTCGTGGGGTGTGTGTGTGGCCCCTGCAGGTATGCCCGGTAGAAATGTTTTAGTTTACATAATATACTTATAGGACACCCATCTTCCCACTGAGATTAAATTGGTTGGCTTTCAGGAACATTAAGAAATAATACTACCAAAGGCTTAAGTGAGAATTTATTTCATGCAGTTACTTAACTTTGTGGAATTATCTAACAGTTTTCAATCTCCTGTCCCTCTTTTATTGACATATGTTCTCTAATGTCAGAGATGGGAGAATAGTCAGTGACTGTGGAGGAGAGTGAAAACAGTTACTGCATAAGTTCAGACAGTACTCCTACCTCCCATTCTGCATAGCAGTGAGCTGTCAAAAAGCCACTTATGCCATGCATGATAGCTACCACTGCTCCACCCCTGTCATCTCTGGGTTGTGAATCTGTGTGCAAGGAGGTTAGTGGTGGCACATGTGGAAGTGGGCAGGCGAATTAGAGGTGGGGCTTTCAAGTGGCAACAGCTAACCACTAGTTTTACACTGCAGAACAGGATGTAGGAATACTGGTTTCTACCTCCCTGGTAAACATAGTTCTACAGGAATAAAAGTGGGGAAGACATGTTTGGGCACTATAGTGGCCCTTAGCGTATTGGAATATTGTATTTCTAAAATTACCACATCATTAAAAATGTATGCACTTCTTTCCAAACTTTTCTGCAGTTTGGTTAATTGTTTTTGGCCATATAGGGCACGGCCCTTCAGAATGGACACTGTAAAAGGGGCCGGACGCAATGTCTCAGTCATTCACAGCTTCTTGCACAGAAATGGCACAGGAGCTAAGCAGAGACGGATGTTAAGTATGTTTAGCAGCATTTTTGAGAAGTAAGACGGTCAAGGTTTTGGGGGTCGATTAAGCTAATATTAAAAGTTTGTTGGGGGGTAGACATACCCTTTAAATAGAAAAAGAGACACACCAATATCAGGTCTATATTTCATAAAACATGTACAAGAAGTTTCTGCAGGTGAGGCTACTAGTGACCTTTTAAAAAAATAGGATATCATTATAAATGTTTTAGTAAGGGAAGCCTCGGGAATATTCACCATATCATAGAATCATTTGATGTAAGTTACGAAAACAAATTTGGGTTTTAGAAAACTAAACTTCAGGGGGAAAAAATGTTACCTTGCTAAGGAAATAACTTAACAGACTTTTGATTTTAACATGACATTCAATTATTGCACTAGAAAATATATTTCCGTAGGGAGGTTATTTTAAATCTATAAGAGAGTAACACAGGTTTTAAGTAATTATGTTGACTTAAAGAGAAAGAATGATTTATGACATGAAAATAAGCATAAATCCAATAGTTTGGGCTGTTTTGATAATGTAGGTCTTTTAAAAAAGAAAAAAATACACTAAACATATTTCCTTTCATCTGTACAAACTACGATCATTATATAAATTTGAGTTTGAAGAATAGATTAGTACCGTAGTCTTAAACAAATTAAATGGCATGTTTACCCTTAAAAAAAATGGTCACATGTCAGTTACCTGCCCCCATCTCCAACCGATATATGCTTTTGTATTCAATTAAATCAACTGGACTTGAAGTTTAGTTCTTGAAGACTTTTCTCTAGTCATCCGACTGGCTTTCTCAATTCAGAATGACTTGTACAAGAATCTGCATCTTAAGATAAAGGACATACCTTTGAAGATTGTAATGTTAACATATTGGCAAAG
Organism: Hymenochirus boettgeri; assembly: GCA_019447015.1. Lineage (NCBI taxonomy): Eukaryota > Metazoa > Chordata > Amphibia > Anura > Pipidae > Hymenochirus > Hymenochirus boettgeri. The sequence continues at coordinate 319,588,856 of CM033470.1, read as the reverse complement.
GAACTTGACTGGTTAAAGAGAGGTGTTAAGGAGGCCATTTATGTGAAAATAAAGAAACCAAGCTAAATAGAGGTGGGGGGTTCGACACCAACTGTCTGCCATGTACATGTCTTTTTTTGACACCTTACTCTGGGCGTTCTATAACACCTCTTAGCCACTATCCAATCACCCCCTTAACACTTGGCTGTGATATGCTTATTGGGATTTTCCAGGGTACATAATTGCCACAGATTCTTGTACAAGTCATTCTGAATTGAGAAAGCCAGTCGATGACTAGCGAAACGTCTTCAAGAACTACATTTCAAGTGCAGTTGATTTAATTGAATACAACAGATATACCATGACCTGGATGAATGAGAACCTTCACATGGATATATTGAGCACATTATTATGTATGTATGTATTATTAAAGGACAATTATACCACCTTCCCCCGCTCCTCTTCTTAGGTCAGTTCCTTTTACCCAGGGTGAGGACCTGAACCGCTAGGTCCTCACCCCTGGGTTCGCGAAAGTTAAAGCATAGCATTACTGAAATGCTGCTCTGGCAGGCTCCGCCCCCTCCTCTCGTCGGCGACAAGGCCAATAGGAAGGCACGCTCTGCAACGAGCGTGTCTTCCTATTGGCCTCATCGCGCAAGGACAGGAGGGGGCGGAGCCTGCCAGAGCAGAATTTCAGTAACGCTGTGCTTTAACTTTCGCGAAACCCAGGGGTGAGGATCTAGCGGTTCAGGTCCTCACCCTGGGTAAAAGGAACTGACCTAAAAGAGGAGCAGAGGAAGGTGAGTAATATTGTCCTGTAACCAGATATTTAAGGATAATATTTGCCTTTATTCTGACAAAGAAAGCGTTCTCTTCCCTACATGCAGTCAATCATGGTTGTGACACTGACATAACAACCAACAATGACTGCTGTTTGCCCTGTTGTCTCCACTGCCCATACTCAAACTTTTAAAAATCTCTTTGAGCAAAGGGGGAGACGATAAATTCTGGATATAAATTCATGTAATAAACTGGTAAAAATAGCAGTTGGGTGTGCCGGCAGTAGACATGCTAGTACACATGTTTTGTGGGGGGGAAAAGAAATTTTGATGGGTGAAACCGTTTTCACTTTTAAATTTTGTAGTTTAACTGCAGATTTGGGTTTCAACCATTGAGATTCCACAAAATTCTGTTATGTAAACAAACCCAGTAGGTTTGTATATGAAGGTTGGTATATCCTTAGCACATGTTTATTCAGATTGTTGTTCTATCAGTTTCTAAACCTAAGTCATTTTGGAAAAGATGGAGAATTGTTGTAAATTTTTCTATAGAGATTAGAAACATCCAATAGAAATTGCATTTCGCAGTTAATAAATCAATAACCAAGAACATTCAGATGGTTTGTGTGGCCTTTTAAAATCAAAATCCACACGTACATGGTTCATATTTTGTATCTAAAATACTTCTTACTGTTTTTTCTGCATTATTTTTTTTTTATTAAAACCACAAAGATTGTCCTTTTCAATGTTACTGTGTTTTTATATTAATGGTAAAATTGCATAGGAATTAGGTTAAACTTGAATGATTTTAAAAAAATGATTGTTAGAAACTTTATTTTCGATTCTTTAGACAAAAACCTGGTTTAGGAATGAATTGAAAAAATCTGAAAATGACCTATGTTTTCCACATTCAAATTAACCTGGGAATGAAAGGGTTAATTGGGTGTTTTTTGTCCCTGGACTCAGAGATCTTAATGCTACAAGTTCCTGCGAGGGTGTTGGACAGGAAAATTGCTTCCGTGACCTTTGTCCACCAAGTAAAATCCAATCCTTGAAGCACTGCTGAGTATATTCGTTGATTATACTGAATATTTAAGAACATGCAATCGATCCATTGTCCAGCAGAAACACTGGTATTAACTGACATCAAAGGAGGTAAAAGTGTTTATTGCAATGAGTTTCGAGGCTCCAAATTCACTGGATCCATGTAAAATAATTTGATTCACCAATAATATTGAAATCAAGTATTAATTTAAAGGAGCATCTAAAAGGACCATTGGACAATAGCAAGCAGTCTGCCAGGACCATCACTGTCGGTTGTGGCAAAAGTAGCCATGGGCTAAAGTTTGCTCCGAGCATTGCATGGTCTATAGGAGACCACATGATGGAGGTAATTTACAGCATGTAGAATGGTCTATTTTGACGAATGGCAACCAACATTTGCGGCTGTGCACAAAAGCACCCCTGAATCAAGTATTCACTGACTTTAAAGCATCAGAAAAAATCCGGAAAGCGGAATTCCAGAAAATACGCTAAATCCACGATCTGCCTCAGAATCCAGCATTACTGAAATGCTGCTCTGGCAGGCTCCGCCCCCTCCTCTCGTCGGCGACAAGGCCAATAGGAAGGCACGCTCTGCAACGAGCGTGTCTTCCTATTGGCCTCATCGCGCAAGGACAGGAGGGGGCGGAGCCTGCCAGAGCAGAATTTCAGTAACGCTGTGCTTTAACTTTCGCGAACCCAGGGGTGAGGACCTAGCGGTTCAGGTCCTCACCCTGGGTAAAAGGAACTGACCTAAGAAGAGGAGCGGAGGGAAGGTGAGTATAATTGTCCTGTAACCAGATATTTAAGGATAATATTTGCCTTTATTCTGACAAAGAAAGCGTTCTCTTCCCTACATGCAGTCAATCATGGTTGTGACACTGACATAACAACCAACAAATGACTGCTGTTTGCCCTGTTGTCTCCACTGCCCATACTCAAACTTTTAAAAATCTCTTTAGCAGAGGGAGGAGACAGATAAATATCTGGATATAAATTCATGTAATAAACTGGTAAAAATAGCAGTTGGGTGTGCCGGCAGTAGACATGCTAGTACACATGTTTTGTGGGGGGAAAAAAGAAATTTTGATGGGTGAAACCGTTTCACTTTTAAAATTTTGTAGTTTAACTGCAGATTTGGGGTTTCAACCATTGAGATTCCACAAAATTCTGTTAGTGGAACAAAACCCAGTAGGTTTGTATATGAAGGTTGGTATATCCTTAGCACATGTTTATTCAGAATTGTTGTTCTATCAGTTTCTAAACCTATAGCATTTTGGAAAAGATGGAGAATTGTTTGTAAATTTTTCTATAGAGATTAGAAACATCCAATAGAAATTGCATTTCGCAGTTAATAAATCAATAACCAAGAACATTCAGATGGTTTGTGTGGCCTTTTAAAAATCAAAATCCAGCACGTACATGGTTCATATTTTGTATCTAAAATACTTCTTACTGTTTTTTCTGCATTATTATTTTTTTTTAATTAAAACCACAAAGATTGTCCTGTTTTCAATGTTACTGTGTTTTTATATTAATGGTAAAATTGCATAGGAATTAGGTTAAACTTGAATGATTATTTAAAAAAATGATTGTTAGAAACTTTATTTTCGATTCTTTAGACAAGAACCTGGTTTAGGAAATGAATTGAAAAAATCTGAAAATGACCTATGTTTTCCACATTCAAATTAACCTGGGAATGAAAGGGTTAATTGGGTGTATTTTGTCCCTGGACTCAGAGATCTTAATGCTACAAGTTCCTGCAGAGGGTGTTGGACAGGAAAATTGCTTCCGTGACCTTTGTCCTACCAAGTAAAATCCAATCCTTGAAGCACTGCTGAGTATATTCGTTGATTATACTGAATATTTAAGAACATGCAATCGATCCAAATTGTCCCAGCAAACGGACTGGTATTAAACTGACATCAAAGGAGGTAAAAGTGTTTATTGCAATGAGTTTCGAGGCTCCAAATTCACTGGGATCCATGTAAAAATAATTTGATTCACCAATAATATTGAAAATCAAGTATTAATTTAAAGGAGCATCTGAATAGGACCATTGGACAATAGCAAGCAGTCTGCCAGGACCAATCACTGTCGGTTGTGGCAAAAGTAGCCATGGGCTAAAGTTTGCTCCGAGCGATTGCATGGTCTATAGGAGACCACATGATAGGAGGTAATTTACTAGCATGTAGAATTGTCTATTTTGGACGAATGGGCAACCAACATTTGCGGCTGTGCACAAAAGCACCCCTGAATCAAGTATTCACTGACTTTCAAAAGCAGTCAGAAAAAATCCGGAAAGCGGAATTCCAGAAAATACGCTAAATCCACGATCTGCCTCAGAATCAGGTTCAGATTCACAATCCGGTCCATCACTATCCTCTAGGTAAAATTTGTGAGATGTAGTATTGCCAGAAATGGGTGGTAGCAAAGCTGGATTTACACCTCAGGAGCCTGTAGGCCCAAAGAGCGTAGTGCCCTTAGCCCCACCCTTAAACCACACCCATTTCTTCTTTTTTGGGGAATACAATAGACTATAAAGGGGTTGGATTGGTGGGAGGAGATTGACAGCCGCCCCTCCAACCTCAGGCGCACCTAGGCACGTGCCTACTGTGCCTAATGGAGTTTTCAACTCCACCTTAGAGGGAAGTTATTAGTCAAAGAAAAGAAGCAGATCTGTACTAAACTGCTGGTGCTAAATTGGTGCTAAAGGCATGGGCTATAACTATTCTCTTACCTACCGATATCATAAGGAAGGATCATAACTAATACTTTTTTTGCTACCCACACATACTTTTATTTTTACAGTCTTATACGGGCAAAACTTCAGAAACTACTTGTGGTGTCTTTGATAAACTCTGGGATTAAGAAATACTTTCTTACTTAAAAATACAAATTCTCTCCATTCAACAGTCAGTGCGACGAGCACGCTCATTACATGGACATATTGATTATATTGGTAGCAACTCTTACAGAATGTCTTTGTCCTTTTACATCCACTTTCTCATTACAAGGAGATGATTCATTTAAATAGGCTTTTTACTATATTGATCTATTTACTGGTAGAGTGGCTGTATTCCCCTGATTGCTGTATTCACAAGCCATTCTGTCCTCTTTCCTTTTGCTGTTGCAGAAGTTTCTTTTTTCAGACTTATTTTCTAACTTAAATCAGATATTTTCTAGCAGCAATTTCCCTATTACATTACCAGTATATGAACAGGTATTATAAGAGCAAAGATGGGAATTGTAGCCTAACCGCATATTCCATAAATCATATATTGGCAGCATCAAGAATGTACTTAATTAGAAAGAAATCTTTCCACTAATTCACATAACGAGAAACAAAAATCTTGCCAAAACTTTCCTAACCTATTTGATACCTTGGTGATGTTCATACTGCAGACCAGATTCCTACATTGTACTGGTGATGGTTCAAAAAAACTGGCACTGTGGTTCTGTGATCAGTTGTAAACGCTTTAGCATTTACTTAAGGGCTACCATGGAAACCTTGTCAAAAGAGTCTCCTTCCCCTATGCTGTGTTTACTCCAACTGTAGAACATTTAGAATATTCTGTTTTGTTTTTAATACGGCAATGGTTAAAGACTTTAACATTGTGTCTTAATTGAGCAGCCTGCGTTTTATTGCAGAAAATATGTCTATTAATAATAATTACGTGACTGATAGCTCATGTTTCTGGGTCCTCTAAAGGCAGTCTGTCCACACACATTAACACAATAGTGACTTCTAATATGCTTATAAATTACAGTAAAGTTATGATTCACAACCATAATTTCCTTAGTGAGAAAGACAAATTACCAAATACAAAAATAACTCTCAGCATCTCTGAGTCATTAATCAAGGCGTTCATCATGGCCTTTCTCCGCTGCAGTTTTTAAAACCCTGGGTTTTTTTTAAATGCTAAAACCTGTGCAGTTTATATATAATGGATAACATTTTAATTGTTATCGTCTTACAGTAACTATAATAAATTAATAAAATGATTGCATGCAGTTTATTACTCTTTGGTTTCAGTTGGCGCTGTCTACTGTATATATAGATGTGTGTCTATATTATATGGGACTGGTATTTTAAATTATGTCTAAAACAATGTTTATCTTTAATGGGTATGTCCATTTATTTACAGTATTTCACTTTCTTTATTACTGCTTAGCTGAAGAACAGGTGGTAAATGAGCTATGTCTTACCTCCCGTTCTTCAGTAAAACTTGCAGGAGAGGAGGTGAAACTTACCCACAGATCGCTCCAGCGTCGGCTTCTCTGACAGTCTCCGATGCCTCCACGCCCCTTTGTATTGTGTGATCTTTCTGGTCATGAGCACTTGTGTATACCAACATGTGCATCATCACATGTTGGTCATGTGATGATGCAAATGACCAGGTAGTGCTGACAAATTTACTGTACTAACAGGGCGATGCACAGAGAGGTGCTATCGAGAGGCAATTCCTGTGCAATTGCTTTAGCATTGCTACATTCGTATGGCGCCTCTCTGTGCATTCCGAAATGAAGTTTCACCATAAAGGTAATGAGCTAGGAGAATATAGCATCCCTTGTGGCACCTGTGTGGTTTACTTCCAATATAACATTGGTTAGTGTGAGCCTCTTGGTGCGTCTGGCTGTATTACTCCTGGCATCTTGCCAATCCTGGACAAAAACAGAATCCCAGGGTTTTTACATTTCTTTTACATTATTTTAGGGTCTGTATCTATGAAAATGGACATGTGGACCAGCAGCATTAATTCTACATTACATTCTATATTTTAGGTACACAATTTTTAAATTTCAAGGCAAATCTGAGACATCTAAGATGGAGCTAGCCAGGTTAGCACAAATCAGGATGCGGAATGAACTGTTAATGAAATTGAGAGTTTTGTTCGGCTTCTTTATTGCAAACTTTCCAAGCAGTAGGCTTCTTTAGAAGCATGTACGTACATACTAAAAAAATAAACAGAAAGATGTAATAAAAGTTAAAAATAGTGCTAATTTCTGCTTGTGAAGGTTCTCATTCATCCAGGTCATGGTATATCTGTTGTATTCAATTAGATCAACTGGACTTGAAGTTTAGTTCTTGAAGCTAGTCATCCGACTGGCTTTCTCAATTCTGAATTGAGAAAGCAGCAGGGAGAAGCGAAACGTCTTCAAGAACTAAACTTCAAGTTCAGTTGATCTAATTGAATACAACAGATATAGTGCTAATTTCTCCCCAACCAATCAGATTTTATTTACCATTTGAAAGATAACATCTGATTGGTTGGGGCAAAATTAGCATCTCCCTGAAAATATTTACAGAGGAAGATGTAAATCTCTCCTTCTCTTTCACTCAAGTCTACTAGCATCTTTGTGATACACCTCAGTCCAGTTAATCAAATAACCCAGATAACTCAGATATACTCTACTCCCCCTTACTCCTCATGCTTATTTACCCAGAGCCGCTATCGCTCTGGGCAAATTCTCCTTCCGCAATATAATATCGCATTTGCCGATGTGGGTAAATCCCAGTAAGGGATTTACCCACTGCAAAATTTTAACGCCAGCTATTTGTTTGCATTAAATCCTGCACTAAAACCAGCACAAACACGATATTAAATCAGGAGCGTCTGATGTGCGGGTGATTTTTGCGTAACCAATGCATCCTACGCTAATATGGAGCTAAAGTCACTCTAACCAGTAGCGAATCGGTTAGTGCAACTTTCACTCCATATATTTGCCCAGCGAGTCTGGGTAAATGAGGTCCCTCTTCATTTACCCAAGATGCCTATGGTAAGACTTATATGTCTTTCCATTGGCCAGATCGTGGACTGTCACTGACAATAATAGAGGGTCAGAGTGGACCGGCGTGGCGAGGGAAACTTCATTTAAGTATAGCAGCTGATTGGTAAAGAACCCAGGGGTGAAAATGTACTTCCTCACCATGAGTACTATTCAGGTGTGGAGTGGGGAAGAGGTGAGTTTACTTGTCCTTTGAATCCTCCTGATCTAAAATCAACTAGAAGTCCAGAAAAACTGCTTGAACAAAGAAATCCGTTTTATTTATAGCGCCTTTAAGCGATGAAATTCTTTCAAATGAACATTAGTAAATTATATACTATTGCAAATTATATCACTCACTAGATTAATTGTATTTCAGTTGCTATGTTGTTTGCTTGCGTTATACTTTCTATAGCAATGGAATATTAATCTGTAACCTGCAATGATAGGGAATTATACCAGATACACCTGCTGTTGAACAGGCTTTATAATTAGAAGTAGAATAAGTCAGTCATTCAGACTGCTGTGAAAATGAGAGATACCTTTAAAATCTAAACTCATTTTCTAGTAACCCTATTGATTGATTAATTAAGGAAAATACCTTTATCAGCACCATTAGAGATTCATAAATAATTCATGATATGAATGCGATTTAGAACAGTCTTTCTCTTCCATAAATGCAGCAGAAAATAGAAACTTACTTGCATATTCATAGAGAGGATACAAAGAGTTAGTTTGGAGCTTCCAAAACCAACTGAATCCTGCCACGGGGGTGGATTTTTTGACTGATTGAATGATCTGTTGGCTGGCAGGTAGATCATATTGCCTAATTCTTATCTTCGAGCTCCCATCTTTAGCTGAATTCAAGCTGAAATCTGGGGAAGATTGATGGCACAAGGTGGGAAATTTAGAAAGTTTATTCTGATCAAATTTTCTATTGGGATTAAACAATCCAAATCACAAAAATCTAGTTGTATGTGGCCTGCTTAAGGAATAACAGAGAGCTACATAGAACTTGTTCTTAGATGGGTAAACATGACATGTTTGGTACAATGCGTACATTTATTTTTTTCACTCACCTTGTTTCTTTCTCCTAACTTCAAAGTTTTAATTTGCCTTAGTTATTTTACTTGTCATTTGTAAATAGTAGATTTTATAATTTTTCCAGTCTAACATTTTAGTAAAAAGTATCCTCCAACTGGATTTCAGTGAGATCTAATTCTAGTTCTCATGCTAGCTAAGTTAGCGTGTCAGGATTTACAGGGCAGGTCCACCCCAAAAATTGTATTTTAATATGTTAATATGTTTGCTGCTTTATTACCTGTTCAATGCCCCCTTCCTTCCTGCATTCCAGAGTACTGATGGATAAAGTTGGCTGTAAAGCAGTGAGCAGGGCTAAAAAAAACCTGTAAAATGTTACTGCCTATAGCCCCTTCTCAACATGCCCTTTACGTGTCCATTCATGTGTATAGCTGCTCTTTCACAGAAGGACCCTGCTTTCTCCTCCTACTCCAAGTAACTTCCACCAATTGGAACCTCCTAGCAGTTTCCACTGTGTGGGAATAATGGACTATCTCAAGCAAGGTAACCTAAGCTGCTGTGATTAGGAAAGGTTTGATTGGTGAGTAAATCACTGCTTTTATGATTCTCCCTTCATGTGTATTTGAGTGCTGTAAATTTAAGAAGGAGAAGGTTAGCAAGGGATGAGGTGGAATGTTTGGTGTATAGGCTCCTGTGGTAGGAAAATTGATTGATTAGCACAAAGCAAGGAGAGAGAAACCCACCCCCCCCCATATCACTTGGATTGGCAGACAGCAAGGAGAGAGAATTTTCCCCACCACCATGCATTCCACCACATCACCCCTAACCATCCCCCTCCTAAATGACCACGATCAGCACACACAGCATGGAGGGTGATATGATTTACCCCCCCCAAGGATGACATGCAGGGCCAGTGTGTCCATGATTGACAGCTCAGGAGGAGGTAGGCCTCAGTTGTAACAAGATGTTTAGCAGGTTACCAGGGATTTTCAGGGGTTTAAAGACTGCAGTTTAGGTATGTGGGTTTCTCTGCAACATATTAAATTTTAGTTTTTGTGGTGGACATGCCCTTTAATTGGGGTATTAACAAAAATGTGGAGCTGGATTAATCATCTCTGAAGGTTTCGTTCACCTACAGATAATGAAGGTTTCGTTTACGTTTAGATAAGTACACTATTGAGAAATACACTACACAGAGCTGTGCTAAGATCAGGTTCACTTCATTATCCTCTCCCTGCAGCGCTGTACTATGTACATTCCCTCCAACAGTCCCCTTTAAATAGGGACGCTATTGAGAAATACATTACTCAGAGCTGTGCTAAGATCAGGGTCACTTCATTATCCTCTCCCTGCAGCTCTGTACTATGTTCTTTCTATAAGTGTAACCATTAAACAGGTGATATTAAAGGGTGTGTGAATGCAATGCAATCTATGAGAGACTGTGGAAGATTTTAACACATTTTTAGAAGATCTGAGCAGATTGAAAGCAATCTTGTGGAGCTTGTGAAAGATTGAACCTGGACACATATAAAATCCTACATTTTACAGGGCTGTGTAGCAGCTGTGTAGACATGTAGGAACACTTATTAAAAACACATGCAGCATGGCTGAATTAATGTTCAATTTCAACCAAAATCTGTGTAGCCCTATTAATTACATTTATTCAGTGTGCCCCTATCAGACAAAATTAACTAGCAACCTAGTTGTCACCTTTCCCTTTAAGGCACAAACATAAAAAATCTACACACAGAAAGTCTGGTTGGTATTTACATTAGCAGTATGATGCACGCTGTATTGATATCAATTTAGCCATATATCATGTCATAATGAACTGCTACATTGCCTTCTAATATGTAGATTTCCTATGTGTTTAGGCTTAATCTGACACAAGATTACGTTTCACAAGATTACTTTTAATCTTTCACAGTTTCCTAGATATTGTGTTCAATCTACCCAAGGATTGCTTTAAATCTGCACAGTCTCATAGAGATTGAATTCCATCTGCATACCCTTCAACTTTCTATAATAGTTACACAGTAAAGAGCTGCAGGGGAGGATAATGAAGTGAACCTGATTTGCACAGCTCTGTGTAATACATTTCTCAATAGTGTGCCAATCTGAAAGTGAATAAAACCATGAGCAGATCAATCCAGCTCCACATTTTTGTTAATTACTCAAGTAATTTGTTAATTACAGGAAGAGTAGTTTCCTGGAGCAGAGGAGTAAAGTAAGGACATTTTAATTTTGGGGGTGGACATGCCCTTTAAGGGCAAATTTCAGTGATAAAAAAATAAATATGAAGCTAAAGAGTTATGCCCCCTATTTAAAAACACGCTGTATCACAGCTTAGCAATACCACGTGATACAATAATGTATGTCAGCAGCTATAAATGTACGGCCACGGTCTTACATTTATGACAAATGTTTGTTAATTAATTAGTAAACTAACGCAATGATATTCTATGGGGATTGTTAATCTATGATTGTGTTATCTTAGATTTACGTTCGTATTGGTAATTTACGATCGGTATCTTGAGTTAACCGGAATGACTGTAAATTAAGGATTGCTAAACAAATCAGAAATTAACGATCGGTTTAATAATCATTAAAATGATCTTTAAAAATCGATCTAAAAAGCGATACCGCAGCTTTATGAATATGGCCCTATATACCGGTATGTCAAACACAACATTGAATGAAACTGTAATTGTCCCTCCTCTTTTTCCCTGGTACCCCAGACCTAGTTAGATTAAGTTGTTTATTTGGTGTCCTATTTGTTTGTTTTTGTAGGAAATATTGTGAACATTTTACTTTAAGCCTCATATACTTCATAAATCAAGAGATGTGGAATGTAGGGATGTATCAGAATTTCAACCTGAACCTAGTTTCAGGTCACAACTATTAGTTTAGTTACATTGGTTAAAAATACCAAAAATTTGTGGCAAAATCAAGTTTCAACATTCAACATCTCAGTGGATGGCAATCCATTTTGTACATTATTACAAAACACAATAAATACAAAGCACAATATTATGTTTTATATTCTTGATTTTAAATGTTCCGTTTTATTCATTCCATTTTTCTTGAAGCTTCTAGGTAAAGCACAAACAAATAAAAAATATTCTATTGCCTGGTTACGTAAGGTTAACACATTTCTCTTTCTTCTTATTGGCAAAGCAACAGGCAATTTACATGAGAAAATAGAACAATGTGCCAACACAGATAGGTTTAAATAAGGGTGAAGAATATGTGACATTATCTCATGTGACATTTTTTATTGCATCGCTCAGGAAAATCTGTAAGCGATGCTGATACAGGAAGTCTTTCAGGTCCTTGGCATAGCTAGTTTACTGGTTTCCTCACTCTAAAAAGAAAATGTGTTCTATTTAAAGCAATTTATAGCACTCAACCTACTGTCCATCATTTTATGCAAATTCGGAACTGCCAATATTTTATTTTCCACCCTAATTGCCATAGAATGTCACAACCATCACTACACTCTCAAAAAATACTGTAGGATTACTGCATTGTTTAAAAAAAAAACAAATAAAAAAACAATCTTTGTAGGATAAAAAGGATAATAAATTCCATTAGTCTGCTAGGCAGGAAAAAACAGGACAGATCCAGCCAACTTTTGACATTTAATGGTGCACATACTGTATGAGAATGTTTTAATATCTTTTTAAAATCATTCATCAACCAGATTGTTAACCAAATTTCCCAGCATCACTTGAGAATGGAAAAAGAATTTGTCTGTAATATTATAATAAGAAAAATAGTAAGAGGAAAAATTACAAATAGTGGACAGATAGTGGACTACACCTACCAGGAATCCTAGAGCAAAAGATCATAAGAAAAACTGTTCCTTCTCTGCTTGCAAACAGTGGGAAAATCTCTGTGATAGATATAAACTAATAATTTATTTTGATGATCTGTGGAAATTAGATTCTGGGCATGCTCATACCCATTTTTTAATACCTCCTTATACCTCCTGAAATTAATCACATCTAGAGTGTACCTACCCTTTTAGAATAAACCTTTAAAGGACAACTATACTGTAAAAATCAACTTTTAAGAAATGAAAACTACCTGGAACAGGGAGGTAGGATTAATTATTCCCATCTCCCAATATTGTTTTGTTGAGGAGCTACAGCACATCTGCCAGGTTATGACCCTAGGCTTTCCTGTGTTAAAGATAGCATTGAAACACTCAGGAAGTCTGGTTGAAGACATTTTGTTCATGCTGCCGCTCCTCATAGAAATTAAATTGGTAGGTAGAAAATATCAATCCTACCTTTTGCTCCAGGTACTTTTTAAAACTTTTTTTTTTAAGTTTATATGCACTTTAAGAACTTTCTTTACTTGTTAGTATACATACTTAAAGTATTGTTTAGATTTATAATGGGAATCAGTGGTGGTTTGTATTTGTTCTTCTTTAAGTGCCAGGAGCAGACAACATCTTAACAAGCAAGGAAACTGTAACATAGGGAGTTATTGATTTATTGCAATGCTAGTTTCAGGTTAAGGTTCCTGACAGCTGCTTTCAGTACAATGCCCTATGTGAGCCTAACACAGCCTGTTCTAGAGTTGAGTCAAATTATAATGAGCCAATCTTTCAATTTTAGTTCAGATTTGACATGATCAAGGATTATGTATTGATTAACAAATTAATTTTGTCTTTCTGGACAATGATAAACACGTGGCCCATTAGCTTGCCCATGGAATATTTAAATATGATTGGCTACAAAAGGACTCATTGATTTCTCCAGTTACTATAATCTTTTTAAAGATATATCCATAAGTTGATATTGCTTCTAAATATCCTATAATAAGATCAATAAAATATGATTGCCTGGTTAGGATTTTCTCATTTTAATAATTAAGTCTGCGTCCTGGAGATTTATCCTTGTGTTATTTTTTTCTGGCTAAATTATTCTCTAAAGATAGAGATCCCTTAATAATAGGTAACGCAAGATTAATTTATAAAGCAAATGTCAGACGGTACAATCAGAAGTTATTATCTCTGTGTAGAAGTCACCCTTGCAGGAAGAAAGAAAAATAAGAAAAAGAGTAGTAGGAATTTGCAGTTAATTTATTGAGCATATTGCCTTTGGTGCATGCAGTGTTTTGTCTTTTCAAGAACATTTTGGAGGTTGCATAGGACGGTGTATTAACTGAATGCATGCTAAAGTAATTAATTAAATTCAATGGGATTTTATACAGATTCATCATAATGACAGTGTTGATTACATGGATAAAAAAGATGAAAAGTTTTACAGAAACCAATCCAGCAATTCCGTTTAACCAAGACAAGATAGTGTATGCATTACATTTGTTTTTAGTTTTGTGACCCCCTTATGACCAAAGGTCAAAAAGAAAGCTGAAGGAAGGAAGTAGTTTGAACTGAAATATATAAGGACAAGGTTTAAAGGGCATGTCCACCCTTAAAAGTAAAAACTGCTGACTTAGTTTTATCTCAGAGGAGCCCTTAAAACTTTTGGATATCTAGATTGGGCCTTTGTCAAAAGAAGTAGAAGGAAAGAAAAGAACACGTATACCAACAGTGAAGGTGCCACAGATTCTTGTAATCATTCTGAATTGAGAAAGCCAGTCGGATGACTAGCGAAACGTCTTCAAGAACTAAACTTTAAGTCCAGTTGATCTAACTGAATACAAACAGATATGCTGACAATTATTTGCCTGCAACCCCAACTGCTATTTTTTTACCAGTTTATTTCATCTGATTGTAACCAGATATTTAATGATAAGTTGTATTCCTTTCTGACAAAGGTATCTGCCTTCTCCTCTGCTCAATGAGCTTTCTATAAGCTTGATTATGTGCAGATGAGGTAGCCATTGAAACAGCAGTCAATCATTAGTTTTCATGAGGGGGGCGCTTACTCTGCCAAAATGGGTGCAATGATTTCCTTAAATATCTGTTTAAGGAACAAAGTCAAAATATATCAGTTGTTTTTTGTTTTAAGGGTGTGCATGCCCCTTAATACTTTCATGCAAAATTGTAATTCTTAAAAAAATAAACCACATTATTTAACTAGGCATATTAAAGAGGAATACCATAGAGACCTTTTAAGTAAGGTACACATGTGTGATTTTGCATTAAATGCCTGACTGCATGACGAACGTCCATTAAGCCTGACAATTTGCACATGTATGGACCATCGTTCAGGCGAGTATTGTCCCTTAGTAACACCCAAAGCATTAAATCATTATTTTAAATTTGAAAAATAATGTAGTTTTCATATTTTTACAATTGGGAAATATAGAAAATGTGTGTTATTAATGTAACCCCCTCCTACAGGAGTAGGCTATAAAAGTTGGACTAGATGGGCATATGTCTTTATACAACCTTTAATACTATGTTACTATGTAACTGTTATACAGACATTATGGGTAGGGTATAAAGGTTGGACTAGATGGACATGTCTTTATACAACCTCCAATACCATGTTACTATGTAACTGTTAGATAGACACTATGGGTAGTGTATAAAGGTTGAACTAGATGGACATATGTCTTTATACAACCTTTAATACTATGTTACTATGTTACTGTTAGACAGGCATTATGGGTAGGGTATGATGGTTGGACTAGATGGATATATATCTTTATACAACCTTTAATACTATGTTACTATGTAACTGTTAGATAGACACTATGGGTAGTGTATAATGGTTGAAATAGATGGATGCATATTTTTCCCTATTTCACTTTAGAATGCCAAGTTCCTACCAGTGTGCACAGATCTTTAACTTTAATAGTGGAAACTTTTATATATATTGTACTGCAAATATTGTCTCTGACTCTGTACAGTACTCTTCCCTGAATAGATCTTTGCAAGAAAGTGTAACACAGCATCTATTTACTGGTCCAGCCTGTTTACTGTGAAATGTCCTGTTTTTACAAAATAGTACTCTTTTTATTTAGCAATCTATTCCTTTCAATCACTTAATGGTTGTTATTTGCCTCTGATAACCTTTAAATTGGTATTATAAAATGAAAGGTTTTTTTGTATGAGAGATAAATAAGATCAACTAGAAGGACTGTACCAACCATGATGCAGTTAAATTACAAACCAAGAAATGTTTGTCCTTTGTTATCTCTACTTTCATTCTCCATCCTTTGGGTTTAACTAGATCCTGCAATTTTGTCTGATTCCAAGGCATTTCTAATAAGCGTAGACAATGGAACATAGATGCATCATGCTAGCCACTGCCATATTTATACTTTGTAGTCCTTTTAGCTAAGAGACATACAAACCCCACTGTTCTGAGAGATACTGGACCTTACATCTATTATTCATGTTTAGCTATAGTGCAGACGTTCATTACCATTGCTGAAATGTCAAAGTAAATAACAAATCTAAAATCACTACTGGAGCCATCAGTGCAGGATGCATGAGATCTAATGGGAAAACAGCCCCATTTCACCACCAAGGTAATGCCTCCATTTCCTTTAAATCTGCCTTCAATTATATAAAATTACAATCTAAGAGATTATAATGTAGATCTGCTAAAGAAATAAACTGTCCAAATGAAGTGAACCAATGCACACTCACCAACAATTTCTGGTGCATACAGAAGTCGGGGGTCAATCACCGTTATCAAAGTAAAAATGTTTCAAGGTTGCAAACAATAAACGGGCCTGCTCCATTGCATCCTATAAGTGTGCACAGTTCTTCATAGCTTGAAAAAATGAACTGCTGAGGCAGACACACAGAGGTCAATTTTTTCTTCTGATTGAATCAGGAAAAAAATTGACCCAAATGTGGCTTTTGGCAAAATGTTTTGACAATCCCTTCAGTGATCTCAAGATAAATGGCTTAAAGGTGGTTTTTAATTGTGAAATTTTGATCAGCTACAGCCATCTACACATGTATGGGCTGCTTTAGTTCACGTATCAGTTATCTATAATCTATTTTTTTGTAAATATGGGATGTAAACTAGGCACATTTTCATTAATTTAATATAAGATAGTTTGACATTCAGTGGGTTAAAATTAGGTTTATTTTGTATAATGTTTTAAACATTTGACATGAAAAAGAGATAGGGTCCGTGTCCAGAAATCCCGAAATCCAAAAGTTCAGTTGGAACTTTTCTATTTTGAACTTCCATATTTTCGATAATTCTTAAAAGTATGTAACTTTTTTCAAAGTGTTATCAAAACTCCTTTCGAAAGTACGATAAAAAATATTTTCGAGCTTCTGATCGTACTTTTAAGGGTTACAGAACTTACAGGGCTAATTTCGAGGGTTAACGAACAGTAACCTTGTCTGTTCGGTTAGCCTTGAAAATACCTTGCGTGTACCGTAAGTTTTTTTTACTACATTTGTACGTGTTCCCCTGACATTTCCCAGGTGCCCGAGGCATCTATTGTATGTTACCATGCTTATTTACTATTTCCTCAGATTTTTCAGATTTTTTTTGCCATGTGTCCTTTTTCTGATTTTCTCTAAAATCGGAAAAAAGTTAAAACGGAATGAAACTCACTGGTTTTGAACATCCCTAACCTGAACCCGGTTGTAAATGACTAAACAGGATTTTGATGTCAACATTTTGTAGTTTAAATGCAGAATTTTAGTTTTGACCATTAAATCTCCACATTGAAACTAGGGTCAGTTCCACTACCAGCAACAAACGAATAGACATGTATTCTAAAAGAAAATATAACCGCTATTAAAGTAACACTCTTTAAACACTGCTATTTCCTCATATGCTATAATAAGCTCATTCAAATGGTTTAAAGACAAACCTAGCAATTAGGATTAAAAAAAAGAATCAAATCAAAAGCAATCAATGGAATCATTTTCATTGGATTTTATTGTTGCCTCAAATAATATTCTTCTAACAGTAAAAGGGATAATGTAGCTGCAACAGTGATTTCTATTCATTTGTCTATGATTAGCAGTGACAGAAATTCTCATAGTGATAACCATCAGTTTCAGATTTAAAACTGGAGGCTAATAGAGATTAATTACTACTATAACCCATAAAGGAATTAAACATTTTCTTCAATAGAAGCTCTATAATCCCTTATCACAATTATTCAATTCCACAGCTGTAAAGAACCTGCAGAACTATTCTAAAATCTAAAATAATCAGAAATCTGGTTGATCTGGAAAAATGCATTTGGCCATACATATAGATAGCCACAAGTACAGACCTGGGGTAGCTGGTTTGATAAGCTGACAGTATGACATTTGCCTTTTGTGCATTGACCAATTATCTAATTCATTCAGGGTTATTCAATAAAAGTTCTTATCGTTAAAATGGTGCTAATTTTGCCCCAACCAATCAAATGTATAACAAATTTTATATAATATCTGAATGGTTAGGACATAATTAACGATAAGAACTTTTTTTAACAATAAGAACTTTTATTACATCTCCCTGTATTTTTTAAGTGAATAGTAATATATTACTGTGTATTGTAGAATATTATATCTAGAGATATCCAAACCCACTGAAATCTGCTCCACTAGCAGATTCACGGATTTTCCAAAAAATCTGAAAATTCTAAAATCTGCAAAAGCAGACCCAATGAAATCAATGGGAGTTAAAACGTCCTAAAGTTCTGTCTAAAATGAAGGTATAAATAGCAATAGTAAATTACTGTACATGGCTCAGGGACCTGGGGAACATGTATCAATGTCCAAAATCTTTAAAAAAAAAAAAAAAAAAACGCCGTCCAGTACTGGAAACTTCATGTGCTTCCTGTCTTGAAACAGAATGGTTCCAAAAAAGTTAGAAATCCACGAAGTCAGAGTTGTGTGATCCTTGAAATCCACCTCGGAGCTGTGTTCGGGTCCATTTCTAATTATATCCATTAAACATTAACTCCTACTTGAAGAGGGAGCTGACATATGGTTGCCTAACCTACAGTATGGCAAAGCAGTTTACTGTTTTTAACAGAAGAGAGTAATGCTTTTGCTATTCAATATGAAAGAAATAAAATGTTCCATGCAGCCTTCAATTTTTTTTTCCATTTTGAAATCAGTTTAAAAGTTTAGCTTTGCAAGTGTTTGTCCTTGCCTGAAAATAGAAATGAAACAAGACAATAGTTCTAAATCCAAGAGAAAAACATAATCATTAAAATGTAAATGTATTGCAAAGCTCTCTAAATGCTATGAGTCAAGTTGACATTACAAATATTTACAGTATTGTTAAACTGAGGGTTCAACTTGACCTGTTTATTGGAACAGGTTTTATTGTTTGAGTTTTTTATTTAAGTATTTGGGAGGTAGTGTTGAGTGAGTAAGTTAGTAAGTTATAGAATCCCCCCCCCCTCAATTACAGTGTGAATAGTTCAACAGCTTCAGTGTAAACAGATGGAAAGTGGTAGAACCACAAGTCCTCTCAGAATGCTCTACCTTAGAACAACATTTTTCTTATTTCCAGATTTAGATCAAATCTATAGATTTAAACTCTTTCTGGGCCATATTTATAAAGGGATACCATGCCTCAAACGATTGTTAAGTTGATTGCTATAGTAAATCTACAATAGTGGTCTTAAATGTATGATAGCGATCATAAATCTACAACAGCGATCATAGATTTACAGTCGCCCATAGAATACCATTGTGGTAGTTCACAAATGAATGCTTGTAGAATTAAGAACGTTCGCCGTAAATGTATGGTAGCAGCCGTACAGTAACAAAACCCGCAGTACCGCAAACTTGGTCTCATGATCGTGAGGGTCTTTCAAAAAAGCTCTAAAGGTTTGCTAGTTTCTAGCCTCATGCTTTCCCACTTTCTAGACCTGTCAAGTGAATAGTATCCTGTCATGATCTTTCTATAAACAATTCTGGCTAGTCAGAAAAATAATTATTATCCACTAGGATGAAGGGCAGCAGAACGGCAAATGATCCCTCCCCCAATGAGTTGCAGCTGTCTCCCAAATAGGAATTGTAGAATCCAATCCACATTAATTTAGATCTTAGTCTTAACTCCTTTAAAATGTGAATTGTGTGTAATAGTAACTCATTTTATATGGAGTTATGGTTTTATCCAAACCCTTTTTGATGTTTCAATCAAATAACCTATATAAACAGCAAAGCATCTCCTGTTGATTTATCCGTTTGATTTTGTTCATGTGTAAACCCTTTGAGTTGTTAAAATAATAGATCAGAAAATAATGCCAGTAGTCTAAAGATTTACTTTGCAAAAGCAAAATGTTAAGTAATCATTGAGCTGTTCTCCTAATCTTTCACATTTTCCTTTTTTAGATCAAACATAAAGCAATTTCCCAAAATTGGATGTACAATTTTCCAAAAGCATCATATTGTCCGTGAAGTATTTTGAGAAGGTAAGTTCTAATCAAAACCATATTTTGTAAAGCTAGGTTATAAAAAGTTGGAATCTGTAACATATTTTTTTTTATCTACGGTTACAGTTTTCCCCAAAAAAATTGCCAGAAAGTCTCATCTGCCTTTTTAACATTTTTTTTATAAAAATATTATTATTTTTAAAATGCAATTAAATCTTAAATACTTGGTTAGTGTGAATGTATAGGTTCAGTATGTTGCAATTAAATCTAAAATACTTGGTAAGTGTGAATGTATAGGTTCAGTATGTTGCAATTAAATCTAAAATACTTGGTTAGTGTGAATGTATAGGTTCAGTATGTTGCAATTAAATCTAAAATACTTGGTTAGTGTGAATGTATAGGTTCAGTATGTTGCAATTAAATCTAAAATACTTGGTTAGTGTGAATGTATAGGTTCAGTATGTTGCAATTAAATCTAAAAATACTTGTTAGTGTGAATGTATAGGTTCAGTATGTTGCAATTAAATCTGAAATACTTGGTTAGTGTGAATGTATAGTTTCAGTAAGTTGCAATTAAATCTGAAATACTTGGTTAGTGTGAATGTATAGGTTCAGTATTTATGTTTTTAGATATTTTTATTTTTTAAGCATTTTACATTTTTACAATGCAATGATATTTTTTAACTTTTGAAAGTTAACATCTGATTGGTTGGGGCAAAATTAGCAAATTTTTTTTATGATAATAAACTTTTATTGAATAACTCTAAGTATGTTGTCACATGTAGTTTTAAGACAAAGCCAATGGGGAAGAAGTCTCAGCATACAAAAATCCACAAAAAAGGTTGTGATTATTTTATACGGAATGCTCAATTGGAAGCTGCAATTTTAAAAATGCTTTTGGCATATTTTTTTCCCTAAGCCCCCCCAGAGCCTAGCTTTTGAGATTCAAAGTTGCTGACATATTTTTTGTCCTTAAGTGCATGTTTAGGTTCTCATCTCCGAGATTATCATTTAACTCCTGATTGGTAAGCCTCAATAGGTAAGGCTCGTCTGATCTGGGGGGGCTTAGGGAGAAAAAAACATGCCAAATGTATTTTTAAAGCTGCAGCTTCCAATTGAGCATAGGATAAGTGCACTTCATTTTAAAGTGCACTTATCCTTACATTTTATAAATTCAATACATACTTCTGTACTGCTTACTCTGACATATAGAGGATTCAGACACAAGGCCAATATATTAAGGAATATTAAAATGAAAGTTGTATTGTTAATAGGACCCATTACCTCTTTTACATATTGGGATTTGTAAATACATTTCTGGACAAAGATTTCACATAACTATACCTTTTAGACAGAAGGGCTTTGGATACATTGGGTATTGGGTCAGGACATTCTATGTATTACATGTTGAGTCCATTTATTTCTTACCAGTTACGACAGAAACAAAAGGAAAAGTTTGTAGGACTCATATTGTGCCACTTTCCTTAATAATAATAACAATCCTACAGGGCACTAGAGAGCAGTGAAAGAGCTTGATATAAAAATTATATTAGAAAACAGGAATTAATAATACTACATTGCGACTGTGTTAAGTCTATCAAAGGATGTTTCACGTTTCCTCTGTTCTAAAGCTTTATCATACTGATGGGCTAAGCTAGGAAAACACACTGCCGATCAAGTCCTAATACTGTCAGATAAGATGGTATCAGGGCTTTATCAGCAGTTTATGTAGCGTCTTTCTCAAATGAGCATGCGGTCTCTGAACGTTCCCGACAGCCTTGCAGTCGTTCAGGAAAAACCTAAAATTTCCCTTGGCCACAGTAGTCTACTTATAGGGGACTTGGCCTGTGGTTGTGGGAAACACAATGTTCACAACGGGAAACACAAGCGTTCTCCCTATGCTGTGTATATGCTGTGCATAGGGAGAGTGCTCGGGTCTGTGTGTTCCCAGATCTTTGAAAAATGACCGACAGGATCTTGCAGATCATCTGTCATCTTTCAAAAATCTTTACTAAGTGTACCAAGTGTTTGGATTCTAGGATTCTAGGATATTCTGGGAAAGCATGGCATGACGTAAATAGATAAAGCAATGGAAAAAATACAATAACAAATACGGGGAAAAAAATGCAAAAGACTGGTAGCCAATTAGGATTTTCTATATGTTATCTTTAGTGGGAGCTAATGAGGATTTGGTGAAGTTTAGACAGAAATCGATCTGTGACCCTGGTACTTTTATAATTTTCACTTTTATTGTAAATTTGAAGAGAGAAAAACTGTTGTAGCTAAAGACAAAGTTGGAGTCTTGTGTGATCTGTGTACATGACCTTTATTTTTTATACTAGTAATGTTGCTTGCTACACAATGGCAACTTTGTATTTCTGCATGAAATAGTGTAACTTTGCCTAAGTTTGCCTTTTGTACTGTTCCCGTGTGTGAAAGAGTAGCCCGTATGTGTAAATTCTGGAGTTCAGTTTCATTAAAAAAAAAACTTCAAAGGTACTTATGTTATCAATGGTTAAAAATTTTCCAGTGTTATACATCTTCTGCAACCAATCAGATGTTGGCTTTTTACTCTTTGACTGCAGTTAGATAATATCTGGTTGGTTGTTGCAGATTAATAGCACCTTACCCATACCCCCCCCACCATACCAGTTTCTCTGGGACAGACCTGGTGTGACCATGACTTTTGGGCCTATTATGGGGAGTTTGTGTGGTTTAACCATTTAATTTTCTTCCTAATAATTTTAAACTTCTTTAGCTAAGTTACCAATTAATTTTCTCAGCAAAGCAACAACTAAAGTTGAAATTAAGGCATACTTCCCTTAATAAGTGACAGTGTGAAAATAGTTTAAATATAAGTTAACAGGGCAGATTCTTCTCAATGTCTTATCAAATTATATACTATGTGTTACTTATTGTTCACTGACTTTATGTCCAAAGGTTTTCTTTAAATGAAACAGAACAGTAATTAAATATTCAAGTTAATAAGCATCATTTTTGCATTGTGAATATTTTATTGTGATCCAGCAATTAGGTTGGTAATGTGAGAGGCTTATTAACCTTCAAACTTCGGCTGATTTGAGAAGTTAGGGAATAATAGGGAGATGTGTGATTTTTTTTCTCAATAATTAGCAGTTAAAACCTTTATAGAGAGATTCAATAAAAGTTCTTATCGTTAAAAATGGTGCTAATTTTACCCCAACCAATCAGATGTTGGCTTTCAAATAAGATCTGATTGGTTTGGGCAAATCTCCCTGTAAATCTTACCTTTCCACATTATATAACTAGGGATCAAGCTGTGTTTCGACCTAAAATTGTATTTGCATCTAAACTACCAGTTTCGCCATTATTATGGCATCATTAAACAATACCAATAAAATTTTGATGTGGAAATTTAAAAAGGTCAACTGGCAAAATATGGAAATCTCTGGGTTGAAATTTTACTCTTTCTCTGTGGAAATTTTGGTTTCAACAGTTGAAATCCAGCCAGTGGAATGATCCCTAGTGGGTTCAGCCATCCTTACCAACAACCATCTGAAAGCTAAAACTATTAGTTTGAGCGAAAAGATGTATTAAAAATTTGATTAAGAAAAACATATGGAAAGTTATGTGATCAAGAAAAAAAATAATAAATAATAATAAAATTAATTAATTTGAATGTTGAAAAATATGTTTAAGAAATTATAGATTTGTTTCTTAAAAATGTTATTAAAACCTAAAACTATACCATCTTTGCTTTTAAATTAAATATGTCAACTGTATATTTACGTAAGAAGAACATTTATAAACATGTCTTTTTAGCAGGGGCACTTGTAGGATTTTTGCTGCCTGAGCCAAACGTTTGAATGCTGCCCTTCATGCGCTGCCACGTTAAAGTGGGTGTGGCTTTGTCCATGGGCGTGGTTTTGCCACTGGTCATGGCTTCGCTGGTGGGTGTGGGTAAAAATCTTTTTATTTTGAACTTTCTATCACATAGGTATTTAAACAGTTCCTCAGACAGTCAATTAGCAATAATGTAAGTTACTAGAAATAGATATTACATCCCTTCCTCAAACAGCTTGTGTTGCCACTACCATATTGCTCCTTTCTGGTTTTTGTTGATCAAAATAACTTATTTATAGTCTGCGCTATACATGTTGGTTCAACTGTTACAATACATTAGAAATGCCATACTTTCTTAGCATAAAATATTTTAGACAAAAGATTTGTAAGCCTGCCTCACACTTTGCGTGCACGTTTGCCGGTTAAGGGATTTTTTTTAACCACTGCCTGTCTGCCGCCTTTCTTCTTCAGTGCAGAGGTGCTACCTGATACAAATGTCTCACTCTGCCTAATGGTAGATGTGTCATAAGTAGAGATGGAATCTGGGTCTGACTAGGACCCAGATCCGATACTAAACCCCTCGTTTCCGAAATCCAAATGTTTTGTCCGAAACCGGACGGATTGTTCGGATTTCAGGACTTCGGAGCGCATTTTCGATTTTTATCGAACGTTCCAGCTATTTTCGAAAATAGTCCCGGACATTCAATAATATTCAGGAATATGGTCGGAGACTCGAGAATAGTTTCTGAAGGATTATGGAACGTTCAAGATTATTTTTGTGAATTTTCGAAAATAGCTTGAACGTTCAATAAAAATTCAAAATGTGATCCAAAGTCCCGATTTTGAGTTCCGTTTTTAGATTTTCAGATCTTCAGGATTATTCCCAAGATCCAAAAACCCGAAAAGGGAATGAAACCCGACAGTTTCGTCCATCTCTATTCACAAGGAAATCCCAGCCAAACAATACTGTCATTAGAGAATGTGTCTCCTTTAAAGTTCAGTGACATTTAAACTGTTTGTAAGTAATCTTGAAACTTGGGGAGTTAAATCAATTTTACCATTAAGGAAGATCTTTCTCTTCACATGTCAGGTGAATTCCAATGTTTTCTAAAGAGCAAGAAACTGCTTACTCTTAGTTATAAACGGACCCCAGCATTGAAAGAATGCCAAATCCTTGTTCGTTGTGGGTGGTTCCACTTACTGTTGCATTTAGTTGATTGTAGAAAGCTTTTAAGTAAATCAGAAAAGGCAGCGTTCTGAAGATGTGAGAGTGTACAAGATACTGTTGTGCTATAGCTAGCAGGATGCAGCATTGCGTCTTGGCTGGAGGATATTTCTGTGCTAAGTGAATAGGATTTTGCTGATATGTTGTAGTGTTTCATAATGCTTTTAAAAAACATCTCATGTTCTGTATACAAAATCGTAATACCAATTTTTAACTACATTATCTCCCTTAAAAGAAATAAAATTCCTATATATTGACCAGAAAAATGGTCTTTTTATCTTCCCTATATATTTGTTTAGTTGCACTGTACATTCTTCTGTACTCAAAAGAACATATCTTTTATCTTAAATTTAAAAGGTTAGAACCTCTTCCCAAAAGTTATTTACAGCTAATATAACTTTCGTGTTTTGTCAATTAATTAGAAGGGATGGAATCCGGGTTTGATTCGAACTCCCGGTCCAGGACCATTCGGAACTTTGGGATCTAGGAAATTTTGCTATTTTCGGTTTCAAACATCTCTATTAATTAAATTATGCCAGATTTTTGAAAAAGTTTTTGGATTTTCATCATTTTGGGATTTTTCCCCCAAAATTCAGAAAACGGAATGAAAATGCCGGTTTCAAACATCTCAATTAATTTGTCTGTTGTAGTTCACTTATTTAAAGTATGATTTACAGTAAATCTCCTAGATGGAAGTTATTTGTAAAAAGCGTTTAAGGTGTTTGAAGGCAATTTACACCCATAAATAAAATCCTTTGTGTATGCTATAAGGGGACTTTTCAAGAGCAGCTGCAGGTATTTTGTTATGTTCCTTCTGCGTTTAGCTAGTTAACATTAACAATAGTGATGGCTTTTTATTAGCCATTATTGCTTGTGCAACGTCAGTCAATAAAAAAATTCGCTCAACCTTATGTGTTCATTTTTACATTTCTGTAGATATTATTCCTCTTATTTTTAACCTGGCCAAGAGATTTTGCCTGTTGGTGACTTGATTACTTTGATAACCTCAATCAAAACGCAATTACCCAGCAAGGGCAGAGGGTAATTATTCCCATCAAGACTGAAAGATTGAAAGCACCTGAATTGACAGCTGTAATTCTCCACATTAGTGCTAGGTAACCTGAAGCAGCCTAGCTTTGCTGAACTAGACTTCCTAACAACCTCGAGCAGTCAAATGTCATTACCAAAAAGCTTTCTTTGCTCTCTCTTTAACGCTTCTTTTCCTAGTTTACACAGGTCATCGCTTTTTATAAAGTCTTATAATAAATTGAAGTTTTGGCAATGCCCCTAAAATAGGAACTATGATTTCAACTTTTAAAATGAATTTGCCTATATAATCATTGATGTGCTTTTAGGTCCTGCTCTGCCTGTTTTACCCAAGCTCCTCTGCTACTAGGAACACCTTTCAACCAGCTAAATCCTAATTTGGCATCAGCTCCATAGAATGACCAGTTGTTCCATTAAGGGGAATAGGAAACATTTCGATTTTAAGATTATAATATTATAAGATTATAATATAACGACTGTTATAAGATAGTTAATATTGTTATCAAACTTAAAGACTCAGACAGTAATACACTCCTTCAGGGAACAATATGGTACGGGCAGACACTACATGAAATCAATTAAGCTAAAGTTTTTTGTTTGTGTTAATATTTACCTTTATTAGTATGGAGAGATCTGAACCTCTCAAACCTCTTTATAAAGTGTTTGAAACATGATAATGAAATGTGGAGTTGCAGATTATTTAGATTATCCATCCAACTGCCTATAGCTGACAAATACCAACAGGTAATTTTAAAGGGGAACTAAAGGAG
This sequence comes from Hymenochirus boettgeri, assembly GCA_019447015.1. Classification (NCBI taxonomy): domain Eukaryota; kingdom Metazoa; phylum Chordata; class Amphibia; order Anura; family Pipidae; genus Hymenochirus; species Hymenochirus boettgeri. The sequence continues at coordinate 319,562,100 of CM033470.1, read as the reverse complement.
AAGTTTAAAATGATTTCTCACTTCTTGGGGGCCTGATACTCTTTATTTAAAAATTGGCAAATGTTTATAATTACTTTAGAAATGATCAATTCATTTTTGCAAATCCTTCTTTTCCTTTGCTCCTATTGTGTCCTAGAGACTAGTGGAATGTTACCAGCAGCAGAGAAACATGGAGAAACATGGCAAATAGGATCACATTGACCACAATATTCAGACCATTAAAATTACACAAGCAAAGCTAATTTTGACTTTAGTTCTTATGTTATACAGACACAATTCAAATGATTTGTCGTAGTTATTTAACTCCCAGCGACAAAAGATGTTCAGGCAACTGTGTTGAGCAGCAATCCAAAAGTTTTCCACTGTTATATATGTAAATCTCTTTAGTCTGAATTGGTTGCGCTCATATATAAAAAGCTAAAGATAAAAAAGACCAAGTTGTTTTAAAAGTTCTTAAATAGTATAAAATCCAATTAAATCCAATTAAATCATACATTAAATGGTTAAAAATTACACTTACTTCCTTGAGTAAGGATGCAATGGCAATGGTAAGATTTTCCAAAGATAGCTTTATTAAGGGTGCAGTTACACACAGAAATACAAAGTGCAAAATAAAATATGGCATAAAAACACTCAGCAGTGTTTGTCAGGATCTCCTTTGACACTATTAGTCAGCAGGGGCCAGGATTATATTGTCTACATGTTTCACTGCTTGCTACAGCTTTCTAAAGACTGTATACAACTTTTAAAACAACTTGGTCTTTTTTATCTTTAGCTTTTTATATATGAGCGCAACCAATTCCGACTAAAGAAATTTACAATTTAAATGATCATGTTTGGCTTTCCTTAAACTTCCAGGACCATTATCCTAGTCTCAGTGCCAGCCCAGGAAGTACCATTATCCTAGTCTCAGTGCCAGCCCAGGAAGTACCATTATCCTAGTCTCAGTTTGCTCATAGTCTTATAGCAGCTACCTATAGTGATGGATCTTGCCATTGCCTCCTATGAAGACTAGGCAGTCTTCATAGGAGACTGCATGATTGGCAGGGATTTTCTAGCATGTCCAATCACCTGAGGAAGGGGCCTTGAGTCCCGAAACATTGTTTGTTGTTTTTTGCACTAATAAAGAAGCATTCACCCTAGTAGTGTGCTCCTCTACCTTTTTTCCTTGCTTGGATGTTGCAGCCCTGGAAGTAGGGGGCTAAGAGGATTGCACCTACCTTATTTATCTGGCCAAGGAGCCAACAGCAGTGTGCCATTGTGCGGTCTTGGAACTTTGGATTTCCAATCACCTATTCACCCGATCCAGGCTAACAGGCAACCGACAAAGGTCGCCAGCACCGGAGAAATCACATACGCTGGCAGTTGGCCCAACCCACCGATACATGGACATTTCGGTTGGTTGTGACAAATAATCTGTGTAATCTGTGTAATAGTGTGTATCCATCCTTAAAGACAAACACAGCATAATACTGGCTGTCAGACAATATTGTAACTCACGGGTTGGCTCAAGCCTTGTAACAGGACAGAAATCAGCAAATGAGTAGAATAAATACATTGTAAGGCAGTAGCTAAGACAGTTAATTCCCAGGGGCCAGCAAACTCTGACAACAAAAATTAGTCAAAAAGAATGAAAGGATTGGAATAATAAGGCAGAACATAAGCAAAGACTGGAATTGAGACAATCTTTGAAAAGAAGAATAGCAACAAAAAAAAAGTGTAAATACAGACAAGTAAACTGGCTTATATTGGGCAAAGACACTGAAACATTTAAAACAATAAAAGGGTTGTTAATTGGTTCTGCTGAAAACAGAAGCTAAGATCAGATTGAAAAACAGAAATGTTTTTGCATCTGTAGGAAGTTTCCTTACATTTGATCTATTGGAAATGAGTCCAATCTGTCCGATGAGATCATTTTAACGGAGCTCCCAATTAATTTTCATACTGTACACATTAATGAATAAGACCATCTAATATACAGACATTTCCACATTGCAAAAAAATAAGTTTAATAACATGAACACTTGTGAAACATCTACAACTGGGATGTATTTGAGAAATATCTTATCCCAGAATCAACATAATTGCCTTTCAAGGTTTTTTTGTTTTCTAGCCAGGTTCTATTTCAAGGCCATGGATGGCTTTCTAACTGTGCATTACGGATGAGCTAACTGAGAGTAATGGCTGAATATAATGAATGTAATTCACAGCTGTTTTGCTTGTATTACTTGATCCATTTTATTAGTGTCGGCATCATTTGGTATAAGAAAAGGATAGTGTGTTTCAATTATGGTAATCAGAAAAGTCTAGTTCCAGTCACTGTCACTTTTTAAACAAACAAGTGCTGCTTAAAAGAGGTTTTACCATGTAAACACATACATTGTGACACCAACATATATATATATATCAGACAGCTACACCTGAATTCTTATTAGGCCTGCAGTACAGATTAAAAATGTCTTCCCCCAGTGAACACAGTCATCACATGAGCCAGAAACTGGCACAATATTCAGAACTAGTGAGTAGTGGTAACAGATTTATTGTAAGGCAGGTGTAGAGCCAGTAAGTTAACAATTGCACCTTTGATTGTGGCGGATCATCAGTGTCATTTGAACGGATCCAAAGGACACCAACAGAAGTCATCACACATGTCCAATTTAATTTAAAATGACATTTTAAAATCATTAGTGTAAACAAGGTATTAATGACGGGTATTGATAGCTGTAAACTTCAATATCGATAATTTAATGCCGTAGTCATTATTTTACAATGCAGGTGAAATAACTAATTGACAGCTATCAGTAATTTACAATCACGGTGTTATTTTACAATGTGTTCAGAAATAATGGCCTTGGTATTAAATGGACCAAGTAGTAAAATATTTAGCGGTATTGATAAATTACACCATGCCTTGGACATAAATTACCACTAGCGATCGGTAATTTACAATTAAATATCTTAATTTAGATATCAATCCCTTATAAATGCATTATTCCCATCCCTTTTATAGGTATGTTGCCAGCTTATAACAGATATCAAACACTCCATATCACTCCAGGAGCAGAAATTGTAATATGTGACCCATTAATGACCTCTTATTAGGACCTTTAGCTGCCTGCCAGAACACTTTCTGCAACAATTAAGAGAATCAGCAGAGAAAAGAAGGAAGGGAGAGGGAGGGGGAGATGTGTATGCAGAGCAGTGTCTATGCTGAGGCTGTGCAGAGCTTATAAGTGTCACAGACACTAAAATAAGGCAGTGAGTAAGGGAGAGTGGGGGCAATTAGGAGCACTCACTAAACATTCATAATTTAATAACAAAGCAAGCTCAGATAAATATGTGAGTATCACCATTTTACTTCACTCAAATTGTAGTTTCAGATAATGTAAAGTTGTTTGAGTGAGTATATTGACCCTTTAATTGTTTTTGGGTTTTATTTGTTGACCTGTGTGATTGTACTTATAGATTGTGTTCAATCTATTCAGATGTGAATAAAATTCACACCTGAATAGTACACACCATACAATATTTCCATCCGATGTACAGATACACAGTACTGTGATGTGTAGTGTTTTTAGGATAATTCAAAATAAATGACATTTATCCAGCAAAGACCAATGTACAGATTAGTAGACGCAGTCACACCGTTCCTTTGTAAGATGAGCACTAAGAACAAGAAACCAACAATTTAAGATTTAAATTAGATAAGATAAGATTTAAATTAGTTGTGTATTCAGTCAGCCCTAAATATAAAAGAAACAAACATCTTTTTAATGAATTGCTTCAACATTTTGTTATATCATTTCTTTATATCTAATCATACATTTATCTTGCAAATGTGCTTAATGAAATGCTGTAATTTCAATAAAGATCAGTTATTTTTAACATCTAAATTAAATATATATAGAGATTGTGCAAGAAATATTCTGATCAACTTCTTTTTATGATTTTCATTTTTTTATGTTTTTTATTGTACAGATCTCCAGTATGGCATTGTCCTCTTGTCTTGTTATTTGGAGCTATTAAAGGATAACTGTATTGTCTCAATGCAATTTTTTTTAATTGCTTTAAAAGGAGTAAAGGTTTTCAGCCCTCCCCATACATTTTTTTTCCTGATTTTGAACCTCTCTCTGCCTTCAATTAGCCATGCTGTGAAGTGAAGGGGGCATAACAATTCTGTCTGCCTCTAACTGTCACTCAAAGCTAGCATGCGAGAAAACACTCCTCCACCCATCCTTGATCAGCTTGATTATGAAGGCTGTATCCTAGCAACAGGACATTTTAAGTTTGTTTGATTGACAGAGGAGGAGGAGAAAGGTTGTAACAGACATTCCCACTAACCAATGACAAGTGCTGTGTTAACCAAGGCCCTAGGCCAGCTGGGAGGATGGCTTTTAGCACTCATCTTTGATGTGTGATATCTAAGAGAGGGCAGCACGGTTGTAAATGTGAGTAAGCTATTGCAGCTGCTTTAAGTGTGGACATGTAATGGAGGTGTTTTTTTTTACCTTTAATTCTTGCAAACATACAATGGTTTCAAGAGCCAAGATAAAGTAAATAGAAATTGATAAGAGCAATAGAACTCTTAAAATAGTGATGCCAACAAAGGATAACATTTTAAAGTTCATACTGGAAAGTTTCTAAAAAGAAAACTAATCATTAAAAAAAACTAATAATTTTTTTAATTATTACATATTTAGGTGATGTCTTGCAGAGCTTAGTTCAAATCTTCTCTTGACTACATATGTAAAGAGTTAGCATTTCCCCCCTGTGCTTGCTTGGGTTTCCTCTGGATACTCATCAGAAAGTCATCCTGGACCGTCCAATAGGAAGAGGCACTACTTGCAGAGCTGACTAAATGTAGGGCTTTTTGGGGGGTGAGCCTGGTTTAGTCTGATTTAGGGTGAACCCTAGAGGTTAAGACCTGTTCCCCAAAAAATCCTGTTGGGATTAAAACTAATATTAATTGATTGTCTCAGGCTGGTTAATTGATTTATTTTTATTTTATTACAAAAAAATAAGGTGCTTAATGAATTAACTATTCATGGAATGGATCTCAAATATGGATCTACAAACCTTTTTGTTAAAAATAGAAGGCTATAATAAAAAAACTAAATTCTAAACAAAAGGCAGAGAGATGCTCTCTTCTGTGTAGCAGTTTATATACAAAGTAATAGAAAAGTAGCTGAAAACACAAACTCACTTCAGGGTGGTCAGAGTGCGAAAAGAAGCCCCAAACCCTTCACTAAATCCTTATGAGTGCACTTCCACAATGGCTAATTATATATATTGTTTATAGAAAAGTGCTAATAGCACAGCTTACTGCCGTGGCTGCAGCAGCCCCAGGTCCTTTGCTTGAATCTACAGCAATAGAAAATCCAATAACGAGGCGTGTATCCAACTGGTAAGCTACAACACGGATACAGACACAGACCTCCTTGTTAAATTAAAACGAAAATATCTTTATGCCTTCCTGGCACGTTTTGGACCTCAGGCGTCCATAGGCATAACTACGTCTGAGGTCCGAAATGTGTCAAGCGGTCATAAATAATGATGTTTCTGTTTTAATTCAACAGAACTTTGTCTGTACCTGTGTTGTAGCTTGCCAGTTGGATGCGGGCCTTGTTATTGGAGTTTCTAATAAAAAATGTACAAATAAGTTGTACAGCTTTCTTTAATGAGATCAAATTAATGTTTAGCGGAAGTTCAAACTGTCAGTCCGGCCTTTCACAACAATTTTAGTTTTTCATGAGGCCCCCTATAGATAGTACATAACAATAGAGAGATATAGTGAATAGAAAAGGGTACTACACTCTATTAGAGATGGGATCCAGGTCCGAATTGGACCCAGATCTTACACGGAACCCCCAGTTCAAAAATCTGAATGTTCCGATAATCCAATAATCGATAATCCTCGAAAATAGCCTTGAACGTTCAATAATCCTTGAAACTCAAAAGTAGTTGCCAATCATATTCTCCAGGATTATCGAACGTTCTAGGCTATTTTTGAGGATTAAAGAAAATAACCTTAAAAGTTCGATAATCATCAAAAATGCACTCTGAAGTTGTGAAAGTACATTCTGTTTTTGGATTTTGGTGTCTTGGGGATCTTCCCGAGATCGGTTTATCTAAAAACGGAACGAAACATACCAGTTTTGGCCATCTCTACACTCTAGATGTTTTAAACAAACCTAAGCTAGCCATACACTCTTAGACATACCCTGGCATTCCCACAATGTTCCATCAACCATCTTTTCATCACAGAATGCTAACAAATGGTGGGAGGTAATACCAACAATCTACCCTATATTGATGGCCTCAATGGTCCAACATCTAAATCAATCTAAGTTCTAGTTAATGTATGGCCATTACTATTCCACCCTCCCTTACATAGATTGGCTCAGACCACAATGGGAAATGCCAAACACTCTGCACTGTAGAATTCTGCAATGGGAATTCAATTTAAACTTGATGTGCATGAATGAGAATAGAAATATCCTGTAAAGGTCATTTACCCAACACTGATCACATTCTCCTTCATTCATTAAGCATAGGAATATTAAAATCACTCTATTGTTTTTTCCCACATATATTATTGTTTTCAAGTGATTTTTCCATTTTTAGTATTACTGATGTAATTCATTTATTTCTGTAATTAAAAATGGATGAGGTGTAGTTTAAAGGTCCCAGGAAGTGTTAATTATTGTTAAACCTTTTTTATTGTGCAAAAAATAAGGGGGAGATGCAATACGGAGCATGGCGCGCCTCTTACCCACTGGGTGTGTAATGTAGTAAACACTATGCATCACTATTGCATTGCAGTAAGTAAGGTGCGCTGACTTAACGGCCCCCTACTGAACACATTAAAATCTGCACCTTCCAAAAACTAAAAGCCCAATACACACAAGCCTGATAAGTGCGTGAAAACTGAGATATCATTCCTGGTCATTGACACATCATAAAACAGCTCTCAGACTATTCCCGGTAAACACTACAGTCACCACTGCTGATGTAACAGTCAGTGGCTGCAGAGTGTTCATTTCTGAACATTATAAAAGTTTAGGGCTCGTTCACACTAGAAACTGACAGAAACTGACAGTAACACACAGCATGTGTTTCTGTCAGTTTGTATCCATTTTTTTCATACATTTGTATCCATTTTTTAACAATGTGTATTCCATAGATTTCTATAGAAAATGCATGAAACGGACATACATGCTGCATGCAGTGCGTTTTTTAAACGGACTGGAACGGAACGGATTATAACGCAGCAGGTGTGAATATTATGAAATCCTATGGGGTTTTACTGTCTGTCCATTTTTTTAAACGCACCTACATTTGAAAAACGGATACAAACTGATGTAGTGTGAACGAGCCCTTAGTGAGGGAGGGTGTGCGAAAACTCTTTGAGCTTTCCTTGTGCTCAGAATAGGAGAGGGGGGAACACCGCGGACTGGGAATGATAGCTTGGTTTGCCTGCACTTTTGAGTAATGAAAAGGTTTTGCTTATTGATTTGGCTGCCTGGTGCTGTTTATGGAAACAATGCTGGCTCTGCTATTTAAGTCTAAATCCTGCACTATTCTGATGTTACATTGGGTACTGTGGATTTTACATTCTTTGGCTGTTACCAGCAAAGCTTGAATACAATTTACTGGAAAAATGAACTCATTGTACACGCTGGATTATTGTCAACTGGACACGTCAAGGAACAACCTTACGACCAATTCAGCCAACAATCTAATCTGTGTGGCAGATCCTGTCATTGTGGTTTAGTGATCATCATCACTAACATCGATGAAGTAAGCCACAAAACATGTTAGACTTGCACACACACCCTCCCCCATGGCCACCACCCCCCGCGTGCATACCCCCGCATTCCAGCGCACGCACCCCTGTTCCCCCCGGACCCATCTGTGGCCAGGGGTTGGATGACATCACATGTGTGCAGATGTGTCCAGCATCCGTGCATATTGACAGGCTTGTTTTAGTATATAGGATTGTCAGCAGAAACAGTCGGTCTTTGGAATTTGTCTGCTGCTCTTCCCAATAACATTTTAAGTGTGTGCTGATCAGGTGTGATAACTTTTTAGAACATAACACCAACTGAACCAGAACATCGCTGACTTGTAAATGTTGCTGTTTCCTGAGTACAGACCGGTCTGCATAGTTAGGCACTATTCACAAGTGTTTTACCCTTTAATTATTTAACATCCATTACAATGGAATTTTCCAGTATAAATGGTCATTGATTCTATTCCTGTTAGTTTACACTGATGGCTCAAAGTGTGGTGCTGTGTGTGTCATGTGACAAATGGTGCTTCATGTTATCACTGGTAAAAGGTGCAGAGCCTTTTTATTAGAATTCCCCAAGTGGCTCTCAGTGTATTTATCTAGTTCTGGTATAAAGGGAAGAGGCTCTGGATGTTGTAATTAATCATTACTCAGTGAAAATAACTTTCCATTGGACACTTTCACACCTGGTTTGAATTTTAGACTTTTTTTTCTGGGAAAAAGTCTGTGGAAAAAGCTTCTGAAATGTCTTCCAGTGCCACCAGGCACATGGTGCTATTGCAGCTCATTAAAACAAAGAGATTTCAATTCCTAGGAGATGCTTAGTTCAAAAGTTATTGCAGTTGAAAGCAGTATTGATTCGTTTGTCACTTGTAGTTAGGTGCACTATTATTTCCCACTAGTTTTGTCTTAAGCCTAATCGGGGTTTTTTTTTGTAAGCTTCTAGTGGAAAGCTCTACAGTTAATATTTCCTAATGCTTAATGCACCCGAACCATACAGTTTTAATCAACTCTACAATAGTATGTGTTTATAAGATAATGGAAATATTATCAATTCTTCCACCCCGGTAATAAAAGATGTTCAGCACATTTACCAGACAGGAAGACAGCAGATAAATGCCTACAACCAACACTACTTTGCTATGGAGAGCATACTTGTCTTCTGGGTGGTTTATCCCTGACCTGTACTAAAACCCATGTATAATTTTGTTATTAAAAATGCACCTTCTTGTTTAAACTTTAAGGAAGGAATAAAAGCCTGAAACATTAATGAAAATTACAGGGTTAACTTTCCATCCTTCCTTTCACATAACAGCTCCAACATCAGTCCTGCTTTTGTTCTTCAGTCCTCAACAGAGGCCATCCCCTTATTTCTCCATGTATGTGAAGTAGGGACTTTAACCCTTTAGTTTTTCTTTAAGGTGATTCCACATGTAAAGTGGACCAGATTGGATGCTTCTTCTTTATTTCTGGTTTCACATTGTCAAATCTATGAAGATTTAGCCAGTCAACACTGTTATCAGCAGAAGAGTAGATTTAAAGGAAGAGAGAGACCAACATTGTGGGGAACATATCTGGGTCGCTTAAAGATATAGTCATTTGGGTCCTAAATGCATAGGGTATTACCTGTACTAAAACTTCCATTATATCTCTTGTAAGGACATTTGAGGTCCTTAATAAGTTATATGATAGTATAGCTTTGAAGTTATAAAGTGATGGAAGCTTTAAATTTACTTTTATTTTTCATTACCAGTAGAACATTTATTTTAAATAGAGCTAATGGGTTTGGTAAAGTCTGGCCTAAATTGTAGCCCGTTTCAGGAAACTATAAATAACGTTTTTCCCCTTAGGTGTTTATTTTCATAACTTTATGAATAAGAAGTCCTGCCAGGTTACATCACTCAAAGAATTTTTACCTCTTCCACACCACAAAGCACAAACAGCCCTGAAAGAAGCCTGGTTTAGGCAGGGTGTATATGGGTCAAATTATTTGACCATTTCAATCCAATTGGTCAATAATACCCTGACCTATCTGTACCTTCTGTGCAATATTGTCAGTTTATCAAACAGAAACTTATCAGACTGTTCATAAATATCTGACAAGACTTTTCTTCTAAGCCAAACAAGGATGGAAACTACCTGCATCAAGTAATTGTTTTCTAGTTGCAGGGGCATTTCAACTTATTAATACAAATGTTACTTACTATTGTATAAAATAATGTAGAAAAATGCTAACCTGAAACTTTGCATAAGAAAACCCATGATCAGCCTGACCAAAAACAATATGATGTTTAGTAACTAGTTACCATCTTCTTAAACTTCCATATATATAAAGTTAATAAAAATGGCCCCTGAAGGTCATACAAAGTTGGCTTAAGGTACCAAAGGCAGATTGGAAGAAAACTGTGAAATTACTAGGTTGCTCTGATATGGATTTATTCGACGGAACTTTTTATTGATACCTACACTATAAATCATTGTGACAGGCCACATAATTTATATCTTATTTATTTTTTTACTTTAGATGAAAAAGCTAACCTATTAGTTCACATACGAGCAATTTATCATCTGGACTTTAAAGATTCTTCATTGATTGATCTTTTGCAGCTGTCTTTATATTCATTTCCATACAGAACAGAAACTTAATTAGACTCAATGTTTGCATTTAATAATTGTTGAAAAATCTGTGTCACTTTCTATAAGGATGTCTTTGGTTGAATGTGCCTTTTTCATTCGTTTGGGGAAGATGGTATCAAAATTAGAGAAAAATGAAACAGACGAGTTTAGTTCCAAAAGCAGTTCCACAGAACCCATTAAAGTTCCTGAAATCAAATTGTTGGATCCATGGATTTTCAGAACTGGCAGTTCCAAATCTAATTCAGGTTCTTTTCAAAATCGGATTTATCACTAATCAAACATTACAAACTATATATAATTTGGTGTGATTAATTACTTGCAGTAATTGTACTTTTCAGGGTCATTTTACCCTGATTGATCGATCAATATTGCTAGCAGCTGATCGAAATTATTTCCACCATTAAACAATTAAAACTTATGTTGTGCCAGTAAACTAACAGGGAGATTCAATAAAAGTTCTTATCGTTAAAAATGGTGCTCATTTTGCTCCAACCAATCAGATGTTAGCTTTCAAATGTTAACTAATATCTGATTGGTTGGGGCACAATTAACACCATTTTTAACAATCAGAACTTTTATTGAATCTCCCTGTTAGAATATCTTCAACCCATTGTGAATAGTCAGTTTTGAAGAGCCAACAGTTAAGGTCTATACAAATATATGCCCTTCATATCTGGGCTCAGTCCAACATAATAACCCAAACAAGTATAATCTTAATTTTTTGAATTTTCAAAAAGAGTTCCTTTAGATACAACAAGATCCCACTGCTCCAAAATTGTTTTCTAGGATCCTTGGCTTTCTGCCAGCATACTTTCTGCAACAATAAAGAAAATTAGCAGAGAAAATAAGGAAGGGGAGAGGGGGAAATGTGAAGCAGAGCAGTGTCTTTGGTGAGGTGGTGCAAAGCTTATTAGTGTCACAGACACTACAAGAAGGCAGTGATTAAGGGAGGGTGGGAAATTCGGAGTGCTCATTAAACATTAATAATTTAATTACAAAGCGAGCACAGATAAATATGTGAGTACCATAATTTTACCTCTCTCAAATTGTAGTTTCACATAAAGATAAAATTTTAAAACAACTTTTGCCACATTTTGGAAGGCAGCTCACCATGTTTGCACTATTATTTTGATATTGTGTGTGTGTGTCACGTATCAAATAGATACAGTACAAGTTAAATTACCCTCAAATCAGGAACATTAAATCAAGGCAATGGCTGGTAGGCTTTAATTGATTGTCTGTTCAGTGAATGGGTGAAAATGTTGGGAAATTTTCAAATAATTTGGGAATGCTTCCACAGATTCCTTAGCTAGAAGAATAGTAATTTCTCTTTTTCCGACCAAATTAATTTGTCCCATTCCAATTTAGCCACCATACACAATTTATCTAACCTTGGTTGGCCACTTGTAGCAGAAGGGGAGATTTCCCAAGAGGAGGAAGAGGAGGATGGGAAAACCGGAAGGGGCACAATCACATTGAGAGTTAAGGTAAACCCTTTACAATATGACAGTCTGGCTCATTGCTACAAGAGGTTTGTTTTTCAAATTTAGTTGTCCACTAATACATTCATTTCATTTTGAATGAAAGTGATAGTTAAGCAATATCAGTGTTCTGTATGTTTAATGTTTCCTAATCCTAAACTGGTTTTTGTGTCAACAGCATAAGAGCATAACGAAAACAAATTTTCCTTAATAGCTGCTGCTTTCTCTTATGAACGTTTACAAAGACGAAAATGACAAGATGACTTTACCGAAGATGGAGTGTATGACTGAAATTTTAGCTTTTCTATAACCAGCTTTGACAAGTGTAGTTAGCGGCTTTTATCTCAATCGAAGAATAATTTTGTCAAGTCAGATACATTTCTTGAAAGCATCATTTTGTTAAAAGTATTTATGGATGAAAATGATTGATACCACCAAACTGAAATAAGCTAAAGTAGCTCGTTGTATGCCTTCTGCTTTATTTACATCATCAAGAATTTAAAATACATCCAACCACTTAATTGAACTTCTGTATAGGGTCATACTGTTCCATCAATCCAAACAAATTAACAGCTAAAGCTGTTTGAAAATATAATAAGATATTAGACAGAGTAGGGGAAAAAAACCTTGGGAAGGATTAGTGTCTTGTGTTTTGATTAAGACCCCATGCATTGGTGTGACCATTAATTAGTGTCACCAAGTAATGACGTAGGGAGAGTATAAGAGCTTTAGAGCTCCCCTTTCTCCTATGCAAGAGACTTCTGGTCAATTTCAATGCTCTTTAGGAAACGCTACATCTTTTGTTAAAGGCCTGTTAGAATGTGTAGCATTTCCTAAAGGGCTTACATGTAAACAAGGAAATTAACCATTAAAGGATAAGTATACTATAAAATGAAGTTGTGGTCAATAGGAAGCTGCAGCTTTAAAAAAACATTTGCCATATTCCCCCCAAGCCCCTCCAGAGCCTACCTTTGTAGAGTTAAAGTGACATCTTGTTTGTAACATTAACTTATGAAGCTAGCAAAGGAGCTAGATGAAAATCTCAGAGGGGCGGATCGAATTAATCACCTAGTGACTAACAAGATGTCAGCAACTGGAGGGGCTGGGGGGGGGGGAATATGGCAAATGTTTTTTTTAAAGCTGCGGCTTCCTATTAACCATAACTTCAAGGATAACTGTATTGCCTCAATGCATTTTTTTTTAATTGCTTTAAAAAGAGTAAAGGTATGCAGCCCTCACCATATATTTTTTTCCTGATTTTGAGCCTCTCTCTGCCTTCAATTAGCTTTCAATTAGCAATGCTGTAAAGGGGGCATAACAATTCTGTCGGCCACTAACTGTCACTCAGAGCTAGCATGCAAGAAAACACTCTTCCACCCATCCTTGATCAGCTACAGCCTACAGATGTAGGCTGTATCCTAGCAACCGGACATTTCAAGTTTGATTAACTGGCAGAGGAGGAGGAGAGAGGTTGTAACAGACATTCCCACCAGCAAATGACAAGTGATATGTTAATCATGGCCCTGGGCCGTCTAGGGGGCGGGCTTTTAGCTGTAAATGTGAGTAAGTGATTTCAGCAACTGGAAGTGTGGACATGTAATAGGGTTGATGTTGTTTTTTTTATATTGTTGTCCTTTCATTTTTTAGTATATTTTTTTTTAATAAAAAGCATTTTTAATTAGACTAGTTTTGACGATGAACTAAAAGGTTGAAAATTTATTGTCTTTTATAGTATACTGACTGACTCTCTTAACCTTAAGATATTTTGCTGTACTATAGATATCAGCCCCATTCTCCTTTCTCTGTCTCAGAGTAGAGGAGAATTGTGTTCATTAGAAGGGATATGCAAACCCACCATTTTGTTCCACGGGCAGTTGCATGGAACAAGTTTTGATGTAATATTTCAACATTTGAAATGGAAATTTGTAACAAGCCTTACACAGCTTTAAAGGGAACCTGAACCTGTCATGGAGGGGCTGACAGAGACCGTAAGGTATATTGCACTGCTGGAGTTTGGGGTGAACTGCACATAATATCAATTGTAATTTAGGAGGTGGACAAGTTTGATTGCTGAGAGTCGCTAGGGAGCAATCTGATGGTGGGTAATATTTAAAAATAAACCATTTATATCAGTTTTTTTAGTCATTTCTGATATTTTTACATGATCTCTCCTCATAGATTCTCTATACAATTACAAAATGCAATAATATTGCTCTAATGTCACAAATCTCTCAACTTTCACCAAGTTAGATGATCTAGTAGGAATTAGTCATATAGCAAATGCACTTATCAGAGAGAGATCCAAGGAATATGGCGTTTAAACATTTTTCACTTCCTTTGAAGATAAACATTCCTGAATAGAAGCTAATATAATTAGTGATGATTAAAATGAATTGCTGCATAAACTACATGTGCAGTGAAATGATTTTGCTCCATAGGTCAGACCTAGTTTCACAGTCATTGCTTTTTAATCAATAAAGTACCATCTTACAAGCATATGCAATTTTTCCTATTTAACATCAATTTGGCTCTCTAACAGTATTTTTTCCTTGCGCTAATTACAGCTATTTTTTAGCAAATTTAATCCTAAATGATGCATAGATTACTTTGTAACTATTTTTTCATGGATTTGTTTATTTAAAGGACAAGTAAATTTGTCAAATTAAACTTTTTTTAGTGTCACTTCCTTTTCTGCAAGCCTGGCCATATGATTTGCCATGAAAAATAAAACACATTTCTGTATTGACTTCTTAAACCTCTTTCTATTATATGTCATAATGAAGCATGCTTACTTTTATTTAAAGGGGTGCTATATCTGTTGTATTCAATTAGATCAACTGGACTTGAAGTTTAGTTCTTGAAGACGTTTCGCTAGTCATCCGACTGGCTTTCTCAATTCAGAATGACTTGTACAAGAATCTGTGGTAATTATGTACCCTGGAAAATCCCAATTAGCATATCACAGCCAAGTATTAAGGGCGTGATTGGATAGTGGCTAAGAGGTGTTATAGGAATGCCCAGAGTAAGGTGTTAAAACAGCATTGTACATGGCAGACAGTTGGTGTCGAACCCCCCCACCTCTATTTAGGCTTGGTTTCTTTATTTTCACATAAATAGCCTCCTTAACACCTCTCTTGAATCAGTCCTGTTCCTTTGCCAATATGTTAACATTACAATTTTCAAAGGTATGTCCTTTATCCTTAAGATGCAGGTACACGGCTGAGTCCTGACCCGAGGAATTGGCTCTTCTGTGCTGGGCCATATGTTGGTGCAGTTGCTGTTTGGTCTCCCCCACATACAAATCAGAGCATTCTTCACTGCACTGCACTGCGTATATGATGTTACTTTTCTTGTGTTTGGGTATTGGGTCTTTCGGATGTACCAACTGCTGCCTCGGTGTGTTGTTCAGTTTAAAGCAGACAGGGATACGGTGTTTTTTGAAAATTCTTCTTAATTCTTAATGCAGACCCCTGCTACATATGGGATGACCATGTTCTTTCTCCTGTCTTGCTTTTCCCCTTCACTGTTGGTATTCATTTTCTTTTCTTTCCTTCTACTTCTTTTGACAAAGGCCCAGTCTGGATATCCACCAATTTTAAGGGCTCCTCTGAGATGTTTCATTTCTTTATCCTTCGCCTCTGTGCTAGTGGGGATATTCTCAGCTCTGTGTTGCAGGGTTCTGATGACACCCAGCTTGTGATCTAAAGAGTGGTGGGAGTCAAACATCAAATACTGATCTGTGTGTGTTGGTTTTCTGTAAACCTCTACTTCCAGTTTACCATTTTACTTAACTTCTACCAAGCAGTCCAAGAAAGCCAGTTTGTTGTTTTGTACCTCTTCCCTTGTAAATTTGATGTTTTGGTCTACCGCATTAATGTGTTCTGTGAAAGCTTGTATTTCCTTCTGGTGGATTTTAACCCAGGTGTCATCCACATATCTGAACCAGTGGCTGGGTGCTAGGTGCTATGCCCTTAAAGGTATTACGCGCCTGTTTTTCTACCTCCTCCATGTAAAGGTTGGCCACAATGGGTGAAACTGGAGATCCCATAGCACATCCATGCTTTTGCTTATAGAACATATCCCTGTATTTGAAATAGGTGGTATTCAGGCACAAGTCCAGTAAGGAACACACCTGTTCTGGGATGAGATCAGTTCTGCTGGTAAGAGTGCTGTCTTGGCCTAGCCGTTTTCTCACCATGTCAACAGCCTCCTTGGTGGGTATACAGGTGAAGAGAGATGTCACATCATAGGACACCATGGTTTATTTTGCACCGAGTACTATATCTTCAATCTTGTTGGTGAAATCCTGAGAGTTCTGGATGTGATGCTTAGAACTTCCCACCAATGGTCCTAAGATGTTGGCTAGGTATTTTGCCACCTTGTATGTTACAGAGTTGATGCTGCTAACTATAGGTCTTAGTGGTGCCCCTTCCTTATGTATCTTTGGGAGTCCATATATGCATGGATGTGCCTCACCAGGGTAGAGGTAGCAGGGGTCTCCAAGAAATTAAGAAGAATTTTCAAAAAACACTGTATCCCTGTCTGCTTTAAACTGAACAACACACTGAGGCAGCAATTGGTACATCCCAAAGACCCAATACTGAAACACAAGAAAAAGCGACATCATATACGCAGTGCAGTGCAGTGAAGAATGCTCTGATTTGTATGTGGGGGAGACAAAACAGCAACTGCATCAATGTATGGCCCAACACAGATGAGCCAATTCCTCGGGTCAGGACTCAGCCGTGTACCTGCATCTTAAGGATAAAGGACATACCTCTGAAGATTGTAATGTTAACATATAGGCAAAGGAACGTGACTGTTTCAAGAGAGGTGTTAAGGAGGCTATTTATGTGAAAATAAAGAAAAAAAACCTAAATAGAGGTGGGGGGGTTCGACACCAACTGTCTGACATGTACAATGCTGTTTTGACACCTTACTCTGGGCGTTCCTATAACATCCCTTAGCCACTATCCAATCACGCCCTTAACACTTGGCTGTGATATGCTAATTGGGATTTTCCAAGGTACATAATTGCCACAGATTCTTGTACAAGTCATTCTGAATTGAGAAAGCCAGTCGGATGACTAGCGAATAGAGATGGACTAGAACTCGAACTCGAACCCGAGTTCGAGCCGAACTATTTGAATTCAAACAAATTCTGACTTCTCGAACTATCCCGGATTTTCGACATTTTCAGACTTTCTATAAATATCGAATGTTCGACCGTTCAAATGTGCGAGTAAAATGCCTATTATACCTATACGCAAGCATCGAATCTGCGAGTAAAGGGTCCATTAAAACTTATACGAGAGCATCGAATCCGCGAGTAAAATGTCCATGGTATCTAGGCGAGAACGCGAGCATCGAATCCGCGAGTAAAGTGTCCATTAAAACCTATACGCGAGCATCGAATCCGCGAGTAAAATGTCCATGGTATCTAGGCGTGAACATCAAATCTACGAGTAAAGTGTCCATTAAAGCAAATTGATGTTTCGAATGTCCTGGATATTCGAACATGTTCCCCAGACCATTTCCCAGGTCCCACAGCCATTTACATTAAGTTACCATTGATATTTTAATTGTATTTCATTAGAACGTTTCAAACTATTTGACTCCCATTGACTTTAATGGGCCCGTTTTCGAACTTTCGAACTTTCCATATAGTTCGAAAGTTCGAAAACGGACCGAACTTTCGAAAGTTCGGCCATGTCTACTAGCAAAACCTCTTCAAGAACTAAACTTCAAGTCCAGTTGATCTAATTGAATACAACAGATATACCATGACCTGGATGAATGAGAACCTTCGCAAGCAAAGGGGTGCTATATTTATCCAACAACTAACTGCTTTCTGGGTCCTTCACCAGAAAGAGTGTCAAGAAAAGTGACTCTGGAGGGAGCCAGAGAGTAGTCAGAGAGTATAGCATTCCCTAATAATTATTCAGCTAATAGTATAGTAAAAGTATAGTCTTTATTAACGATGAATCCCGGGTTTTAAACAAAACTGGTTTCGATTCAGAACTGCCGGTTTCAAAATTCTGTAGATCCAATGTATTTTTAAACATTTTCAAAACTCTGAACTTTCTATGGCAAAATACAAAATACCATTGAAAATTTAAAAAAATAACAATTTAATTGAATTTTCAGAACTATTGGAATGAAACTCAGTAGTTTGGTTTATCCCTAGTTTTTATACAGTTTTTTTTTAATGTAGTGTGCTCCTCCATTTTGATTTCTTATATTGGATTCCTTTGGTCAAAACATGTTAAAGGATATGTACACTGTAAAAAAAAATCTTTAGCTTACTGGATAGCTGTGGCTTTAAAACTAAAGGTGTGTAATTTTTTTTTGTTCTATTCTCCCCCTCCCCATATCCTACCTTTACTCCTTAAAATTTTATTTGCTGGCTTCCTCCTCTTCTAAAATGACATCTAGAGCTCTGCCCCCACGAGATCTCCATCTTCCTGGGTCTTGAAAGGCAAAATCTGCTTGTAGCACGCATTAAATCACTGCGTTCATGCGTGTGATGTCAGTACGCATGCAACATGGCGTCAATGTGCGTGCGCTTGCAGAAACGTTGCATTGTCCCAGCAACAAAAAAGTTTTTTTTTACAGTGTACATAACCTTTAAACAGATACTTTTTATGCATTTCTTAGAAATTCAGTTAATGAATCCAAACCTATTTTAAACAGTGATAACACTTATGCCCTATAGAAGTTACACATATCCTTTTGATGGCGAATGCTTACAAAGCTTATATTTAATGTTGTGTTCTAAATCAATGGTGTTTTGTTATTGTTTCTTTATCTTTTATTATCAATTGTTTTTAACTAATAAATTATAGACGTTGAGTAATGTTTTGTGTCATTAAGGATTCATACAATATAGTAATAACTGTGTGTGTGTGTGTGTGTGTGTTTGTGTGGGTGTGTGTATGTGTGTGTGTTAAAGAAATAGGGCTCACACCCCATCTAAAGTTGGTTGAGGTCCTGTTTAGGAATGAGAAGGTATTGTTATCTTTGCTATGCCATACTGTAACTAGTAGTTTTAAGTCGATTTCAACTGGACTTTTAAAGGGCCACTTACATTGCCAAAATTACTTTATTTAAACAACAAGTTTAATTAAAACAATTTGTTACTTAGAGAAGATAAAATCAGCAGAAGAAGATAATAGTCTTGCAGCTCTTAACGCTCCTCCATGGTCCTACCTTCGGACACACCTGTTTCGCAACAGGGTCTATCTCTAACATAGGCACCCTAATTAGAGAAGGGGGGAGAGGAAGGTGTCCCAGAGGGAGACGTGTCATCACTGTAACATCCTCTCTTTGTCTTTATTTACGGGCTTATTTAAGTAGCAAAGGGAGATGGGATTGATTGCTGATTGATTATACATTTTGTTTTCCCTTCTTTAATTTCAGGATGTCTTTGTTTTTCTAACACAATATTATTTTCTATTGCTACAGTGATGAGCAGCAAAACAACTAAAATTACTAATCAAGTCTACTTTTGTGGTCATAGAAATATTTGAATATTTACCCCTACCCCTTTTTTTTTTGTACAATGACAGCACCTGACATTATTTGTATCAATATGTCTCTAAACTTTTATTTGTAAATCATGCATCCTTCTACATTATACTTCCTTTAAAATCCCCCAGTATGTGTATGTTTACTAACAAATATTAATGCATGAAAAACACATTTAACTGCATGGAAGTAACTGGCCACAAGTATTCATATCAAATTGTACAAATTAAACACAATAAATTACCTATTTAAAAATATGCTTTGCCACGCTGCGTTTTTGCAGAACATATATATATTTAATGGTCATGTAGGGTGATTTTCTTTGTCAGAGACAAAGTACAGTACCTTGGATACTGTGCCTCATTTAGCTCTGCCATTGATATTAGCAGGCAGTCTTTCCTAATCTCCACCACTGGGATATATAATAATCTTGTAACTCTGTTGGAGACTCTGATAAATATTTGTCTGTCTGATATTCCACTGTTTGATTGAGCTGGGATTAATATTTTATTGTGGAGTTTCAGTTTATTAATTTCAAGTAAATTATAAAAGAGCATTTCGCTACTAATAGATATTTCTCAAATGGATATTCTTGCCCATAAAAGTTTTTCTGGAAACCCTGAAACATGTAACTAATAATGACCTGAAACCTGTTTATGTAAAATTACCACATTAATTATTATTATTATTAGTATTAATATTATTTATTACATATGAAGATTAGATTCAACTTAGAATAAATTAGTAAAAGTCTCTACACCCTAAGAAAGTTAACATTACCTCTTTTTACCAGAAAAATAACATTAATTATGCAAGTAGAAGATAGGGATGGCCGGTTCGCGGATCCGAACCCAGATCCGCCGCGGATTTCTCCTGTTCGCGAACGGCAGATTTTCTGCCTTCCAAACGTCCGAACCGCGGATTTCTCGTATTCTCGAGAATTTTCGAAATTACGAGGATTACTCGTATTTTCAAAAAAATCACATAATTTTGAGGATATTTTTCATTTTAATGGGTCCGCTCGCGGATTTTCGAATTTTCGGATTTTTTCGAAAATTTGCGGATCCTCGAGTGGACCGGATTTTGCGAAGTTCGGACATCTCTAGTAGAAGAATGGATAAAAATGAATGTGTGTATGTATAATTTTACTATAAAGACCCACTACATTATAAAATACAGAGTATACAAACAAGGGGATTAGTGCAAGCCATTATACAGATAAATAAAAATGTAATACAATTTTATACATCAGTTAAGAAAATATATATATATAAATTATGTATAAATTGATATGAGTGCAGCAAGCCTTGACACATTAGGAATGAGATTCCTGACCCGATGAGCTTATAATCTAAGTGGGTGGGACAACATACAGATACAAGGTATAAATAACTTTATTTATGCAAGTAGTAGAATTAATACAAATAAATAAAATAACTTTATGCAAGTAGAAGAATGGATAAAAATCTGTAAATGAACTCAATGTTAACATGTTACTCACACTGATTACATTATTGTCTGAAAAAGTATTACTTTTCATTTATGGTATATGAGGGCAGGATATGTACTCTAACATATAATCAATTAATATATCTTCAAAGAGCTAAATGACTACAGAAGTCACTCTTGCTGGTCGATAACTTCACAGCTTTGACCTTCATCTCTTTTTAAGTATCCACTTTACACCCATCACTTTGTATTGAACTTGAGGACATTGATGCCATAAATACTGAGCTGTAGGACTAAAACTAAACTTAACTACTTTTGAACCCTTGGGTAAATGCTGTTCAATGTCTTTTTTAATTTCAACCTTCTCCAATAATTTTTGCTTCTCTTCTAATGTGAGCCAAAAAGTCTGTTCACATGTTATATTAAATCATTTTTAAAGTGGATAATGTTTGTCAACAATCAATCAACCCTTGTAAAGGTTAAGATAAATATTTCTTTAATACATCTGTTGTATCTCTTTGTTTTCATTCATGCATTCTTCTTCATTAAGCCTTTTATGTTGCTTTTTAAAGGGATGGGATATTCAACAAAGTATGCTCTAACAAACCATACAATGATCACTGCATTATTGTTAAATAATAATTAGTTATATGTTCCCCTGTGCTAATCCATGGGTCTCCACTGCACTTTTCCTAAAGTTCCAAATGGTCATGCCAATTATATGAACAAACGGACTGCTTGTTCTGCAGAAAGGTCTGTGGGGGCTCCTCAGCAAATCATTGTGAAGACCTCCTTTAAACCAATTTAAAGCTTATAGTTTGGGGACCTGGGCAACTGCTCTATACATACAAGAACTCTTAAAGTGGAACTAAAGTGATCAGGTAACATTATCAGAGACAGAGCACATTCATAATGATACAACAAGCTGCGTCTCACCTCTCATATGTGGCTGTTGGTTGTTATTTTAGTGAACCTAGGGGTCATATCCCATTCATTATCCATATCTTAATGATTAATGTTCTTCACCCTTGAAGCTGACAGCCAATCACCTTACAGCACAGAGTTCCTGCATCTTTAAGACAAAGGACGGGGCTTTTACAATGTCATCAGAGATATAAAAATGTAGGAGAGCCAAACTCAGGAGGTTAAACTGCAACAATAATTTTAATTAAATGCAACATGTTTCAGAGCCGGTGTGCTCCTTAATAAAGCATGGTATGCTTGATAAAGGAGCACACTGGCTCCAAAACATGTTGCATTTAATTAAAATTATTGTTGCAGTTTAAACTCCTGCGTTTGGCTCTACTACATTTTTAGATCTTTGATGATTCAGCTTGCCACGTGAGACGGAGTGGAATGGGATTGGAGCCATAAAATAGCCAAATTTAGTGTGAGTAGCCGCAGTTTTTGCTTGTGGCTTTTACAATGTACATTTGTATTTGCAAAGACATTTCCTTTGTTTTTCACACAAAATTAAAAGTAATATTTGCTATTTATTTCCTAGCCAGTATGGAAGGCTGAGGGGAAAAAATGAAACTTCATAGCTGTGGATTTAAACCTGTGACCTCATGGTGACCACTTACACACCAGACACAATGTATAGAGAACAGATACATTTATATTTATTTCTTTTAGATGTAAAAAAGGCAGTATGGGCTGTATAAAAAATGATGTGTAAAGCAGTAATATGTGAACCTTCTTACTTACAGAATCTGCAGTACTTCTTCCATTTAAAACACTTAACATATTTAGTGCTAGGGTAGGAGGAGGAAGTAGAGAACAGAGATAACAGACCCAATAATGCTGGCAGCCCACCTTCCATTATGCGGTGCAAGCTGTATTAAAGACAAGACACCCTGTATATTTTACGTAGCATAAGAAACTCTCTTATGGAAAACCTCTATAGAGCATAGTAGTACTTATTTACCTATATTATACGCCACCTACAGCAGTACTCTTATTAATGAAAAATCTTCATTTATTATCTATTTGTACACTAAAAGTCATAAAGTTTAGAATTTTTTATACATGGTTTGTTTCAGTTTATGCTATAAAGGCTCATACCCATGTATGATTGCGGGGGCCTACCCGCGACGCACGATGTGTATGACCTCCCATTTGGGCAACAATCGTGTTTTGTTTGGATACTTTGTCAGACAAAATGGATGCAACCCAAAGTTCATTTAGGCCAATAAAGTGCCCATACACAGCACGATTGTTGGGCGAAATTGACGCTCATACACATCGTGCGTTGCGGGCCGGCCCCCACGATCGCATGTGTTTATGAACCTATAGCCTTGCAATTGTGCCTCTAGAGCTTATGCTTCTATTGTTACATTAAATTTAATGATTAGTACTAACAAGTTATGTAAAAAGAAGAATGATGTGTTGCTGCCGTGATTCGCGGGAATCTTAGGTTTGATTATGATAAAATTAAACTGTCTTTGAATTTTTATAGCTGATCTCATTGCCCGTTCTTGGATGTCTTTCCCTTGTGTACCAAACATGCTTGTTGGTTTATTGACTGAAAATTTAACTGACCCCAGGAGCATGTAATCTTCACTGGAAACAAAGCTGAAATGACTTTTACAGTAGTAAAGTTTTTTCTCTTTTATTTTATGGTTTACAACTTTTTTGTAGTGTTTAGGCCGATCGATAGTTCAGGTAGTTCAGTGGATAGGTCGATCAGGCTGAAAAAAATTGCATGGATTTGGCCGCCGCTGCTTTTGCCACGACTGTCAGTCGTGGCTGGTTGTAAGTGGCGAACGGATGAAGGATCCCATCGTGTGTACCCAATTTGGTTCTACTTGAAATCTGTCATGGCTTTTTTTCACCTTGACTGGGTATTTTTAAGTGGATTTCATAGGTAGACAAGTCCCTTCCAATCATATAAACTATTTCTCTCTGTGTTTAGACATGGTTTGGTAATGACAATTTTAATGGAAAAATTAACAGGGTTATTAAATAAAAGTTCTTATCGTTTAAAACAGTGCTAATTTTGCCCCAACCAATCAGATGTTAGCTTTCAAATGTTAAATAATATATGATTGGTTGGGGCAAAATTAGCACCATTTTAAACAATAAGAACTTTTATTGAATCTCCCTGAAAGTGTTCCAACAGGGGACAAAATCTGTTTATTGTTTTAATTTATTATCAAATGAAATGGAATGTTCATCTGGTGTGTAATAATTTGTTTCTTCTAAAGCATATTACAGTCTGTAGCATTTTCCTGTCATATGTTTGCATGCTCACTAAAGATGAATGAAACTGGCAAGTTTCATCCCAAAGTGATTCTGCAGAACCTACTGCAGTTCCCAAAAAAATCAAATTCACAATTCAATCAATTTTTAATACATTTCTATTGTACATTTCAAATCTTCGATAAGAATTTCTGAATTCTTGATATAAATATTCAATAAGACTTTTTCGATTTTCAAATAGAATTTTTGAGTTTTCGGCAAAAAGTTCAGTTTCAAAAAAGTTTTTAAAAATCTATCAAATTCATTTATTTTTGAAACAGGAAAACAGGTTTGTTTCGAAACCTTAATTTATCACAATATCTAACAACTTTAGATGACACGATCCCTTTAACACAGTTTACCTTTCCATATACTTTTCCAAGTCATTCTATCATCACATCGCATTTCTGTTATAGCTTATTTCATGCATTTTTTTAAAATCAATTTTTATAAACAAATTTTCCATTGCCTATAAAAAGAAATGTTGGCACAAATAATATTTTCCAAAATAACTTATTTTTCCATTGTGCAGTCTGCCTGTCTGAAGAAGTCATTATACCTCTTGTAATAATATTTTTTATTTAAAGTCAGACAGGAACACTGAGAGCTTTTAATTATTTTGTAATTAACCCAAGCTACGGTTGGAATAGCAGAGTTTTAGATGGAGCTGTTTTTAGGGTTTGTAGTCCTTTAAAGACTATTCCTTAAAATTAATCTTTACATTTGAGGACTACTGAAAGATACATTTGAGGGTTACCGAAATTGAAGGCTACATTTGAGGGTTATCGAACACTACATTCAAGGGTTACTAAACGATACATTGGAGGGCTACCTAACTCCCTAACTAACTCTACATTCGAGGGTTACTGAATGTATCATTCATTCAGTAAAAGTTCAGAAGTTCGGTAGTTCGAACTAACCCATTAAAGTCAATGGGGAGGTATAGTTCGAAAAGTTTGGACTAGATACAAATAAATAGCAATGGTAACTTACTGTAAATGTCTCTGGGACCTGGGAAATGGTCTGGGGAACACATACATATCACCAAAACTTGTTTAAAGACAAATTTTCCCCACAATAGGGCAATTGTTGGGTTTCCGCATGCTGCATTCAAGGGTTATGGCCAATTCGAGGGTTACTGAATGATACATTCGAGGGTTCCTGAACGATACATTCAAGGGTTACTGAACTCTACATTCAAGGGTTACTGAATGATATATTCGAGGCTTACCGAAATCGAACACTACATTTGAGGGTTATCAAAAGATACATTTGAGTATTACCGAAATCGAAGGCTACATTCGAGGGTTAATTATCGAATTGTCAAAATAATCGAAAAGAAATCAGCAAATTTGAAAAACCCGAACTAGTTAATAGTTGGAATAGTTCAGATAGTTCAAGTTCGTATGAACTCATAAAATTTGTCCTGAACTTGGGTTCGAGTTCGCGTCGATCACTATCTTTCAGTTTTAAATAACATTTTATCAGTAGTAATAAAGAGGAACGCAAATCAGAATTGTGTAACAGAGCGATTTTTAATTGAGGACACTATAGTATGTATATAGTTTATATCTAAATGATTGAATTCTCTGCATTAACACAACTGCCAATTAAAAATAATATTGCATACCTCCCTATTAACATTAAAGCTAGTATATGCAAACTAATATGCACCGGATTAATTGCTACAGAACTATGGACCCTGTTTTTTTTATACATTTACAAAAGTGAATTGTGCTTTCTAAAATGTGTATCTAAATATGTTACACAGACATTGAAAGTGATTATGGAAACGAATAGGGAGATTCAATATCACTATTATACTGTAAGTCTAAAATGCAATTCAATGTAATATCGGGTTAAAGGGCAACTGTGGTCTCCAAACAAGTTGAAAGCCTGCAGTATTTCCTTTAAAATGAGCCGACAATCATATCTCTGGCTTCAGCCTGTGAGATATGATATTGGGGTGAATGTTCAAACTTCCTGCTTCCAGTAGGTTGAGTGACATCACCTGACCTCTGCTAGCCCCTCTGCCCCAGGGGTGTAGCATTCTCAGTTAAGACTTAATGCAGGGGAAATCAGGAAGTACCTGGGGAATAAAATGACGGTTAAGAAAGGGAAGCCTATTAATGCAGGCTTAGGCTGGGCACATGACTACAAGCTGGTCACATGGCTGAAAACAGTAATTATTAAAGCAGGAAGTAATATTACTGAACCTTTTCAGTAGACAAGGCAGCTAGAAAGCTTAGGGAGAGGGGGGCCAAAAGAAGCAAAAAGCCCTCCACTGAGCATAAAAAATGAAGAAACACCTTCTTATAACAGAAGGCATCTTGCAGTCTCATGCTATATGAATAGCATTGCCCACAAAATCTAAGAAACAAGAAATAATTTCTTACTCCCACGTTCCCCAGAGTAAAGGGTGGAGATATGCAAAATACTCCTTTATGTCCCTTGTAATGCAAAATACTCCTTTATGTCCCTTGTAATCCCTTGTAACGCTGGCTTAATAACATGCAAATTTAACATGCTATTTTGCATGTTATTAAGCCAGCGGTTATGGACACATGCATAAGCTAATTTATAAGAAACCTGGTTTTGATTTGGAACTGCCCATTTGAAAATTCATGGATTCAATAGACTTTTTGAAATTTTTAAAACTCTGAATTTTTCATTGAAAATTCCATTCGAAATTCAAAATTATCTATCGAAAAATTGGAAATTGAAGATTCGAAAATGCTATAGAAGATTTAAAAATTTCTGATTCATTCAGATTTTTGAAGCTCATATAGGTTCCACGAAACAACTATCGGAACAAAACTCACCAGTTACATTTATCTCTAATGTTTATATTACATTTTTAATTGTTTAATAAAATAACTTACTTAACTTCAAATGAAATAAGAATGTGTTTTGTTAATTAGCACACCTTTGTGTAATAAATACCACTCTACGAAAAATGAACTAGGTCATCTTTTGGAAGGGCACTGTGAATTGTTCTGGGTAATGATAGTTGGAGAGAAAAAGGAGTTTCTGTAATACATGCAACCAGCAAATTTTTCATACTGTATCAGTAATTTCTCTAGCTAAGGCTGATTTTCCATTCTTCTGATACAATGTCAGCCTTTAGGCAGATCCCCTTTTCATTAGAATAACTAGCTACACTTGACTATGATTACAACAGATTTCTAATTATAAGTGTAGATAATAATTTTTATAATTTGTTCAGACAGCTAGGAAATCAATATACTAACTATGTAATTTTATTTAAAGGGACAATAAAGCTGTAATACTGAACTTAAAATCATTGGGTTTTTAGCAATACCTTATCTTAAGTAGAGATGGAATCCGGGTCCGACTCGGACACAGAACCTCTAGGTTCCGAAATCTGAATTTTCCGTCCAAAACCGGGTGGATCGTTTGGATTTCTGGACTTTGGAGCACATTTCCAATGATTATCAAACGTTCAAGGCTATTTTCAATAATCCTCGAAAATAGCATTGAACGTTCGATAATCCTCGAAAATGCGCTCCGAAGTCCCAAAAGTATATTTAGTTTTCAGATCTTCGGATCTTCGAGATTTTCCCGAGATCCGTAATTCCAAAAAACGGAACGAATCTTACCAGTTTTGGCCATTTCTTAATATTAAGAACATTCTTAAAAGTATAGTGTAAAAAAAAAAAAAAAAAGAGAAACTAAAATTTAAGTGGCCAAAAAGAGAAAGAGAAAACTTTCAACATACATATATATATATATATAGATACATGAAACTTGATAAAGGCCTCATTGCACTATGCATCTGTAGCACAAAATAAATCAGTTTTGATTCAATCCCTTGAGTGCACTTAACTTCTCTAACTTCTTATATATATATATATATACACCTGTATTGTCTTTAACCTCTAGCAGCAGAAATGCTTTACAGTTGACTGTTCGCTATTTTAGGAAAGTAAAAGGTTACACTTTTGGACCTAAAGACGATGGATATTTTGAGCGATTCTGTAAATTGATAAGAAAAATAAAGTTGAGCCAGGCAAAAAATTTCCCTCTGACCCCATCTTCAATTCCCCATCTCTCTTCAGATTTATCCTTGAAAGATCATCAGCACAAGGTGGGGAACTTCAAGCGGTTCTTCTGATTAGATTTCTGATTGTTGTGGTTGATCAGAAATCTGATTGGATGAACATCTGCCCATGTATGGCCAGCTTAGGTGCTCAACTTCATTTTAGATTTTTATGTCTTAAATAGAGATGGTCGAACTATTGAAAGTTCGGTCCGTTTTCGAACTTTCAAACTATTTGGAAAGTTCGAAGTTTGAAAGTCCCGGACGCGGACTTTCGATATTTCCCAGACTTTCGATGATTATCGAACTTTCGAACGTTCGAACGACCGAACATTCGAAAATAATCGAATTTAAAAAAAAAAGTGCCCATATGTCCAAAATCACCAAATGGCAGCTAATTTGAGCATTGCCAGCCCCCTGGGTATAAAAGGCAATGCGACCAGTGCCATTTAGTCAGTGTGTTGGAGTGTATTTAGTGGAGACCTGACCGTGTAGGAGTTGGAGAGAGTTTTCTGAGCTTTCTGTGTGTGGATTTCAGCATGGTGGTTTAGCTCTTGTAGTTAACCACCCCTGTATTCACGCATCTTGAGACCCAACAGTCCTATCTCCTTCCCAGCTTTCCCTTGCACAAAGCATACACTGAGGGAGAGAAGCCAAAGGGGTATGGGGTCTGTCTGGAGGGGCCAAGCCTGCCATTGGAAAACGGACCCATTAAAGTCTATGGGAGGCAAATAGCTCGAAAAGTCAAATACAACTAAAATATTAAGGGTAACTTAATGTAAATGGCTGTGGGACCTGGGAAATGGTCTGGGGAACATGTTCCAAAATCCAGGACTTTCGTAAAATCGATTCTACTCTCACGCGCGCTACTTTCGCACTCTCGTGTTCGAACGTTCGAGGTAACATGGACATTTTACTACCGGATTCGATGTTCGCGCCTAGATACCATGTACATTTTACTCGCGGATTCGATGCTCACATATAGGCTTTAATGGACATTTTACTCGCGGATTCGATGTTCGCGTCTAGATACCATGGACATTTTACTTGCAGATTCGATACTCGTGTATAGGTTTTAATGGACACTTTACTCGCGGATTCGATGTTCGCGTCTAGATACCATGTACATTTTACTCGCGGATTCGATTTCGACATTCGATTATAATTCCTTCTTCCCATTGACTTCTATATGCAATCCAGGATCTAAAATCGAGTCTGGAAAGTGGGTGTAGTCATTCCACCATTACTTTCCCCACAAGAAAGCATGGCCACATGCAGTTTGACAACATTATTGTGGAGCCAGGCAGGCTTGGCCCCTTCGGACAGACCCCATACCCCATTGGCTTCTCTCCCTCAGAGTATGCTTCGTGCAAAGGAAAGCTGGGAAGGAGATACGCTTTGTAGGAACAGCACCATTGAGTAGCAGTAGATTCACTTCAGTTTGATAACATTATTGCAGAGCCAGGCAGGCTTGGCCCCACCGGACAGACCCCATACCCCTTTGGCTTCTCTCCCTCAGTGTATGCTTTGTGCAAGGGAAAGATGGGAAGGAGATAGGACTGTTGGGTCTCAAGATGCGTGAATACAGGGATGGTTAACTACAAGAGCTAAACCACCATGCTGAAATCCACACACAGAAAGCTCAGAAAACTCTCTCCAACTCCTACACTGTCAGGTCTCCACTAAATACACTCCAACACAATGACTAAATGGCACTTGTCGCATTGCCTGGTGATTTTGGACATGTGGGCACTTTTTTTTAAAAATTCGATTATTTTCGAATGTTCGGTCGTTCGAACGTTCGAACGTTCGATAATCATCGAAAGTCCGGGAAATATCGAAAGTCCGCATCCGGGATAGTTCGAGAAGTCCGGGTCCATCCGGAACTCGAAAGTTCGGCTCGAACTCGGGTTCGAGTTCGAGTTCTATGCCATCCCTAGTCTTAAAGGATAACTATACTGTAAAAATTAAATTTTTAAAAATGTGAAGTACCTGGGGCAGGGAGGTAGGGTTGATTATTTCTACCTCCCA
Source organism: Hymenochirus boettgeri (assembly GCA_019447015.1). Lineage (NCBI taxonomy): Eukaryota > Metazoa > Chordata > Amphibia > Anura > Pipidae > Hymenochirus > Hymenochirus boettgeri. The sequence goes on along the minus strand of CM033470.1, from coordinate 319,531,883 downwards.
ATATCATTTCATTGAGGAGTTGCAGCACTAACAGTTTTCATTTGCCAGGTTAGTCCTGGACTAATCCTGTAATAAATACAGATAGTGCTGAAGCCAGGAGCAAGACTGGTAAAATTAGTTTTAGTGCTTCTAGCAGAAACAAAATTGTGAAGTATTAATTACCATTCCTATATCCCTGTCCCAAGGACTTTTCATTTTAATTGTTTTTTAAGAAAACTTTATGCACACGATAGTTCTCCATACCTTTCTCCTCAGCTCCTTATGGTTGCACTGCAGTGACTTCTGAAAGTCCAGAAAGTGAGGAGTAGGAGCTGTCTGCTACTTCCTTACCATCACCAAGGACTCTGGCATGCACAGGGGAGCCCTCTCTCCCACCTTCTGGATCCCTCGGCACTGTAATTTTCTGTAGTATAGGGAACCCTCCTACAACCCTAAACACTAGTAATGTAATAAAATTTCTTATTGTTAAAAATGGTGAGATGGTGTTATTTTGCCCCAACCAATCAGATTTCATTTACATCTGACAAAATTAGCACTATTTTTAATGATAAGAACTTTCATTACATCTCCCTGTAGGGTTTTAACTTTAACAAATTCCCATAAATAGACTTACCCACATTTGTTCCCTTGGCTTTCTCAATAGCCTGCAGCCATGTCTATGATTGGCTGACTCTCGCCCAATCACAGACTCAGCTGTAAGTCTGGCCCCTAGTGATACTTCAGAGAACGGAAGAGTAATAGAGGCAGAGGAAACAAAGGTGTATTTTTCGATTTTTGGGCTTAAAGGGTATACTCGAATTATATACAGCAAGATCCCACTACTTAAAACTTTCTGACCGGGTCACATAAGGAAGTTCAGGGGCATCTTTTTTTAAAATTGTGAGTGAGGGGGAGTGATCTACATTTGATTTCTACATTGATGTGTAGGTATAATTGTAAAGCACTACAGAAGATGTTGGCACTATATAAGTCCATAATAATAATAATAATAATAATAATTTATAGCTAGACAGTGGACATGCCCTTAAATGCATTGTGGGATCACAGAAGGTATTAGTATAGTATTTGAGGTTGAATAAAGACAAACGTTTATCCAGTCCAACCCATCTAGCAATATCCTCATTTCCTGCCTAACTGTTGATCTAGAGAAAGGCAAAAAAACCACAAAATTTTTGAAGGGGAAAAAAATTCCTTCCAATTGGAAATTTCCCAGGATCAACTCTACTTTATGTATCAATACCAGTAACTTGCAACATTCATTGTTTGCAGAAACTCATCCAGCTTTTTTCTGAAACTGACCAATGAACCTGCCATAACAACGTCCACTGGACAGTTGACAGTTCCTTAGCTTTAACGTTCTCACAGTAAAAACCCCTTTCCGAACTTGAAGCCTAAACCTTTTTTCTTCAAGTCTTAAAGGGCATGTCCATTATTAGATTTTCCAGAAAGTCAACCAATAGTTACTTACCTTACCTCTTACCCCCGCCGCACAGTCCCGGCCCTCTGCTTGTACGGAACTGCAAGCAGGGGGCAGGACCGGCAGCCATGTCCCTGATTGGCTGAGAGGTAACCAATCACGGACACGGCTGCCGGCAGTTCAGAACGCCGGGGGAAAGAGGTAAGTTAAGTAACTATCGGGGGAGTCTCTGGAAAATCTAATAATGCGGTTGGGACTGGAGGAAGGAGCCCTATCATGTAGCAATGGGGTTTGGAGCTAGGGGGAGGGAGACCAAAATGGGAGGGAGAGGGAGGGGAGGGAGGGCTGAACTGCACAGGAGGCAGAGTCCTATATGGACTATCCTCCTGGTGGCCAGTTCTTTTTACTTTGGGGGGCGGGGATTACAGGAGAACCATTTGGAGCTGGGATGTACTGTAAGGTAAGGATTTTTATTCACTACACAGTATAGGGAATTATAGTTTTGGGGGTGGACATGCCCTTTAAGTGATGTCCCTGTGTTCTCTGACATGCTCTATTGGTGAACAATGCCCCAGATAGTTTATTGTATGGCCCGTTAATGTATTTATACACAGCAATCATATCCCCATGCAAGCACCTTTTCTCCAGTGTACATAATTGTAACTTATCCAGTCTTTCTTCATATTCAAGCTCCCCCAATCCCCTTATTAATTTAGTTGCCCTTCTCTGAACCCTTTCCATTTCAAAGATGTCCTTTTTGTAAGCAGGATTTCAAAATTGCACTGCATATTCCAAATGAGGCCTTACCTATGCTTTGTAAAGAGGGAGAATTACATTTTTCTCCCTTGGATCCATACCTCTCTTTATACAAGACAATACCATGCTGGCTCTGGCTGTTGCCACCTGGCAAACCTTTAAGTTTGTTATCCACCAAAAACTCCAAGATCCCTTTCCAATAAAAAAACCAAGCCTAAATAGAGGTGGGGGGGGTTCGACACCAACTGTCTGCCATGTACAATGCTGTTTTGACACCTTACTCTGGGCCTTCCTATAACACCTCTTAGCCACTATCTAATCACGCCCTTAACACCTGAAGTCATTCTGAATTGAGAAAGCCAGTCGGATGACTAGCGAAACGTCTTCAAGAACTAAACTTCAAATCCAGTTTATCTAATTGAATACAACAGATACTTTCCAACAGAGATTCACTTAACACAGAGCCATTTATAGTATAAGCAGCACAGGGTTTTTAAGTCCAAAATGCATCACCTTACATTTCTCAACATTGAAACATCAATATTACATATTCCTGTAAATGTCTCTCTCATATCCTAGAAGTTACCATATCCTCATTTAGCAAAAAACATTTTTGTTTTGTTAAATTTTAATCAATGTTTTGCTTTTTTGGTTGTTGCACAGCACTGCACCCTCAAATACAAAAATAGAAGTTTTCAGAACAATCAAGCATATGGTGTGTTTTAGCAAATGAACACACAATCCAATCTCTGTCCAAATGAGACAATTACAAGGTTTATAGCCACATTATGAGAAGTGCTCTATAGCTGGCACAAGATGTAGAAGAGAACGACATCTGTCAAAATATTGGTGGGTCAGCACATTTGTGACACTTCGTCATGGTGTCCTGCCCATTTTTTGTCATTGTCGATATTTCTAAGCAAATCCTATCCTATATTTCAAACATTATTATTAGTGGCAGATTATGTTTTCCGATACTGACGGCTCATGTAACTCTGTGCAGCTTTCTTAGAATTTGGTATGATAGGAACTCCCAGGAGAACTCATTTAGAAGGTTAACTGCTAAAGAAAATAGCAACTCGGATCATTTTGTTTTCTTAACCTCTCCTTTATTATATCATTTCTGGAAGGCAAACAGCAAAAATTGCCTTAGACATACTGTGTGATGACATAAGTTCTATTCTCATATTTTTATTCACTGTAGCACAATATATATACAGAAATAAGGTAAACCAACAGCACTCCTCATATATCAGGGTGTGTATGAAGGCTGGTACACACGTGCTAATTCTTCCTCCTGACCGACCGTTCTAGACTTTCGACCGGTCGGCCAGGTGGAAGGTAAGCGTGCGGTCCTCTACGGGATCGGCCATGGTTCTCTGACCTGTCTAATCGTACGTTTGTCCAATTCAGATGAACGAATGGTCGGCGGTCAGTCGAGGTCGCCATCAGGAACCATCCAATAATTCGGCCCAACCAACTGAAACACTGAAATGGCGGTCAGTCAGGCCAAATTATTGGATGGTGGCCCACCTGCAGCCCTTAAACTCCAAATAGAAAACAAGTCCAGATTGTGCAGCACTCTATAAAATGTATTTAAATAGGACACAGTTATATCGTGTTACACCACGCAAAGTTTCAGGACTATCTAAGACCTGTGGGGATCACACAGGTCTCCCCTAAGGAGGTCTTTTGCATACATGAGCTAAATACCTTGTGGTCACATAGTCTTAACAGGGATTATAATCTACATGTATTCATTTGAATCTTATTATTATGTATATGTACCCTGTGAGGCTGTTTATATATTCTATACATGTTCTTGGTTGCATCACTCTGTGTATTTGTATATATGTCTCTTTAAATGATCATGTTTCTAGGCCATTTGACCAGGTCATGTGATCCTCACAGGTCTTAAATGCTGTTGATTGCATTGTGTATCACATCATTTTGTTGAGGCTTGATAAAGGGAGTGGATAGTCCCGAAACGTTGCCTGGTGTAACACGGTGTTTCACTTATTAACCACATTACTAAGCAGGTATTAAAGGATAATTATTGCCCCCATTCTGCCAGAGTAAGCTGGCCCCTCCATCCATGCCATCAGTGAAGGCTGTGACAACTGACATTACAGCCAATGATTGACTGCTGTTCCATCTGCTGCCTCCTCCACATGCTAAAGCTTATAAAAAGCTCATTGAGCAAAATGGGCAACAGATACCTCTGCCAGAAAGGAATAGAACGTATCATTACATTTCTGGTTACAAATGTATATTATAAACTACTAAGAAATAACAGTTTTGGTTGCAGGCAGATAACTGACAAGTCACCAGTTTTTTGTTATAAGGGTGAACATGCTCTCGAAAATAACCTTCTACGTTCGATAAACTTTAAAAAACTGCTTTCAAGTTTCCGATCGTATTTTCGAAGGGTTACTGGGAATACAAGGGTTTTTTCGAAGGGTTACTGAGAATACAAGATTATTTTCAAGGGTTACTGAGAATACAAGGTTATTTTCCAGGGTTACTGAGAATACAAGGTTATTTTCGAAGGGTTACTGAGGATACAAGGTTATTTTCGAGGGTTACTGAGAATACAAGGTTATTTTCGAGGGTTACTGAGAATACAAGGTTATTTTCGAGGGTTACGGAGAATACAAGGTTATTTTCGAAGGGTTACTGAGGATACAAGGTTATTTTCGAGGGTTACTGAGAATACAAGGTTATTTTCGAAGGTTACTGAGAATACAAGGTTATTTTCCAGGGTTACTGAGAATACAAGGTTATTTACGAAGGGTTACTGAGGATACAAGGTTATTTTCGAGGGTTACTGAGAATACAAGGTTATTTTCGAAGGGTTACTGAGGATACAAGGTTATTTTCGAGGGTTACTGAGAATACAAGGTTATTTTCGAAGGGTTACTGAGAATACAAGGTTATTTTCGAGGGTTACCATAAATTAACCTGTACTTTTGTTAACCATCAAATGTACCTTTGGAAGTTCCCAAATCCAAACGGGCTGCTTGGTTCTGTGTCGGATCCGCATCCGAGCTGGACCCGGATTCCATCTCTATAAGTAACTTTTAATAGTTTAAAAACTGAAGACATTATGCTAGCATAAGATATGTCTACAGAATGGTATAATGCTAGCCATACACTGGTTCAATATTTATTCAAGTTGACATTGAACGTTGAGTCCTAATATTGAAAAGTCCAGCAAAATTACTACTCAATATGGAAGATGCAATAATTTTCCCGACGATACTTACCTGCATTTGCTCCTGCTGTATTAACGACATAGCGCGTTGCTAAAACATCAATACATTTTGCTAAAACATGATAAAAACATTGTTGTTACAGGGTTTAGGGGAAAAAGCACCATTGCAAAACACACTCAAGCCTAGGGATGTGTCGTAAGTTCAACCAGTACCTGGTTTTGGGTCAGAACTTTCAGTTCTCTTTCAAAATTATCACCCGAATACTGACAGAAACTACCGATATTCGCAGAATGTAAAAACCTGGTTTCATGGAAGGTTAACACCACTATTTAAAAGCTATTTATGTAGCACAAAAACAAGGGTTATTTTATCGAGGACCTTTGCCTTTAATACAAAATGGTGCAGGCCCAAGAAAAATTGAGTTAAACCCACGCTTACCCAATATTCCATCGTGAAGCGTGGGTTTAAAGGGCATGTCCAGCCTTTTAAGAACACTATATATTCTGTTCAGCTACCCCCAAATCCCATTTTCGCATTATTGAAAAGTTCCAAAGATGCCCCTGAAGGGACTTACCTGATCTGGTCCATCGCTGCTCTACTGCGATACCCTCTGTTTCCTGGTCACAGTCAGTCAAAGGCGCAACTGTGACATCACGTCCAATTACCTGACAGCCGCGACTAGGAAGTCCCTCACTGCTGCGTTTCTTGCTCTTAAAGGACAACTATACTCACCTCACCCTCGCTCCTCTTCCTCCATAGCTGCATAGTACCCAGGGTGAGGACCTAAAATCGCTAAGTCCTCACCCTGGGTACTTTCCCTAACTCCTGCACTACTTACCGCAAATCTGCTTCGCCGATCGCTCCATTCCTCCGCTCTTCCTGCTTCAGTGACAGATCACGAGGCAGCCAATAGGAAGATACGCTCTGCAAGGAGGCGTGTCTTCCAATTGGCTGCCTCGCGACTGTCACTGACAGTAGAAGAGAGGTGGAACAGTGTGGATCGGCGAAGCAGATTGCGGTAAGTAGTGCAGGAGTTAGGGAAAGTACCCAGGGTTAGGACTTAGCGATTTTAGGTCCTCACCCTGGGTACTATGCTGCAGTGGATCGGGGAAAAGGTGAGTATAATTGTCCTTTAACGAGATCACAACAGCAGGAGAAGGGGAGGGACTAGGTCAGGTAAGCATGTTTGGAACTTTTTAATAATGCGAAAATGGGGTTTGGGGGTAGCTGAACATAAAAATAAAATGTTATTTTATGGCTGTTCATGTCCTTTAACTCTATTTTACCCCACAGTGTTCTATACTACATTTCCCGATAAATATCCACTGTAAAGCAGAAACAGTTATTCCTTTTCTAATTGGCAAGTCAGCTTTAGATGCAAAAAAAAGGAATAAACAGATATCAAATGTATTTATGCCAACGTTTTCAAACATTCCTCTGTTTGACCCTCTGTGTCAGTATCACTCCCACTGTGTAGCCTTTATATTTTGAAACATGATTCTACATTTATGTAGGTTTTGGTGACTGTGAGGATACCGTACTTGACTGTAAAATGAACTGATTTCTTAGTTATTGTAAGGCAGAGACTATTTTACTGTCCTAAGGGCACGATCATTTTCACACTACTCTTCATCACCTCCTAATCTGGTGGGTGTAATGTGCCAGCCTTCTAGGAAAACAGAGATGTTAGAGAATACAAAATAGGTCGAATAAATTACACACTAATTTATGCCAAGAGATGACTTGTATTATGCAGTTTCTGCCAAGCTTCAAGTGCTATCCAGCATAGCCTTTCTGGGATACATTAAAAAATAGAAAAGAAATATGGGAAAATCTTAGAGTTAGTTCTTCACTCACTTGAAGTTAACCTATTAAGTAATTAAAGGGGAAACGTGGTCTCCAAGAAAGTTATGGTTAGTAAAAAGATAATTAATGACTATATTTTGTTTTAGACTTTTTTTTTCATTGTAGACAGTTAATATTTATAGACAAGCTTTATAGACAAGAATGATACTTCTCTCTTCCTCTCTTTTCTTTTATAATAACATTGACATATCTGTGCCAACCTGGAAAAGCTCAAGCAGATGCAAAGGCAACATACAATGAATATCAAGGAAGCTCCAAGAGCAGCGTCATGGTATAGAGAGAAAGCTGTGCACAGCAGTCTTAATTGTAATAGGGGTTTTATTAAAATATTAACAGAACACTGTTTAACGGTTCTGTGCAATGCACCTTCATCAGAAACATACAAAATGTCATAATGACTTACTAGGTCAGAGCCATGATAGGCAGGGGACAGAAGCCGGAGTCAATTTTAACTTTAAGTAAAGTGTTACTAGATAGAAGTGCGTGTCTCTTTTGTGTAGTGACGGGCCATGCAATCAGTCACTGTGCAAGATGGCAGCTTTTTTCTGTTCCCCTAACCTTTTGATCTTCAGTTAATTGCCCCAGTCCTGTCTCCTGGTCCATTTGTTTTATCTTCTGCAAATTTTATCTCTGTGTAGTTTTTTCTTATCTTTCTGTGGTGGCCAGGTGGGACACTTCATGGGAAGCAACTTGGTGGTTACCAGCAACTTTCCAGCTATCAAGGCTCTTGTGAATCAATTAGACACCGCTCCCAAGTGGTATGTTCACTGTTGTTCAGTAGCCACTGTAACACAGTCTGGCTGTCCCTAAAACATGATGCATTTTATGACATTGTTCTCAGAAACAAAAGTTTTGGATTGATCTAGTAAAAAAGGAAGAAGTCGCCTTAAAATATATTACATATGCAGATGCCAGATGTACTGGTTTATAATTATCACAATTAGATTGTAGTCTAACGTAATTAATGGTATATAAGCATAATTTAAATAAAAACAAGGAGGAAACATAATGTTAGTGTATTTCAACAGGTCCCAATAACCATTAGTAAAGATGTGAGAGCTCTGAAAAAGACCTTTACAACTTTTTAAAACCCCCATCTAACCTTATTTGCCTTTATTTTACACTCCTTTTGCTAACTTAATAGTCTTTAAAGTTTCTAAATGACTTGCTGTGTCCTCTACATAACAGATACCAAACGCCATATTCTTCTTTTCCTGCCTTTAATTTGTGTTAAGCCATGTGAGCTCAGTTGTAATGTTTTACATTTATTCCCCAAGGCATAAAATCAGAACAGGAATAGTTTAATATAATTTATAACAGAAATCAGTTCATCATCTCAGTCTGGGTGTTAAATTAAAGTTCTTGCCAACTACAGTTCCTTGTATAGAGTTTGCACGATGGTCAGTCTATTATGCACTAGAGATGGAATCCTGGTCCGGCTCAGTAAGTCCTGTCTGAAACCAGATGGATCGTTCGTATTTCAGGACTTCGTAGCGAGTTTTTGATTTTTATTATACATTCAAACTATTTTCTTGAATTCTCTAAAATAGCCTCAAACGTTCGATAATACTCGAAAATACGTTTGGAAACTCGAAAATAGTATCCAATCGTATTTCCGAGTATTATCGAGTGTTCAAGGCTGGGGTTCACATGAAAACTATGATACATCTCTAATCATCAATCGTGCTATGCGGCATTTGATGGCCACATTTTAGGGCAAATTTTGTTTTTTTCACACAAAGTGCAAAGTCTAAGCATTTGCTTCAAATTTCTAAATGCAGTCAGAGTTGGTTTAACCATTGTCAATAGTGTTTTGTGTTTACATGCAACTATCACCAAGGTATTATTGTAGACAGACACTAGATCATGTATATAGTGCCAGATTAATAGGATAAAACCATAATGATGGACACCAAATGTCAATTATACTGGTCTCAAGTGGATCTATGTGCCAGACAATTTCCAGCACACAGTTGTTTGATATTGAAAAGTAGCGCAGCGTGGAGAAGTTCTTCTCAGAGCAGATTGATTGTAGAACCTTCACAAACTAAAAAAAAAACTCCCCCAAAATAAAAGATTTTATGAGTAACAGTAACAGTTACCAAGGAATGCAGGAAAAATCATGTTATGTAGAAAGAGAAATACTGTATAAGGAATCATGTGTCCTCTGAATTTTTTTTCCCTTTTTAATTTAGAACTGTAAATGGGATCGACAGTTATTATATATAAATATAACTTTACTTTTTTAATTTTAGGAGTCCAACCAAAATAACATTTAGACATCTTAGTGTTATTATTTTATAATATTTAATAATGAAGGCAGTATACAGCACAGTATACAGCAAGTCATAATTATCTCAGTAGACAATACAGCATAATTAGTATAATAATGACACATTAGTATAAAAATTGTGTCTGACTTTTCCATTTGCAGTGGCTGTTGATGAATTCATCTAATTAACCAGTGGCTACTCTGGATTTCCTCCCATAAATCCTCTTTCTAGAGGTGACCGAACCCCGGAAGTTTTGTTCCATTTTCAGATTTACAGAACTCAGGAAAAACCCGAAGATCTGAAAATCCAAAAAAGCAACTTACGTTTTAGGGTTCGGAACTTATTTTTGAAGACTACCGAATATACGAGGTTATTTTCAGTAACCCACGAAAATAACCTTGAACGTTCGATAACCCTCGAAAATACTATCAGATTCTACTTTTGAGTTTCCGATCGTATTTTTAAGGGTTATCAAACGTTCAAGATTATTTCTGTGGGTTACTGAAAATAACCTTGCATGTTTGATAACCCTCAAAAATACCACTGGAAACTACATAGAGTTTCCGATCATAGTTTTGAGGATTATCATGCTTTCAAGGTTATTTTTGAGGGTTACCGAAAATAACCTCATACATTTGGTAACCTTGGAAAATATGTTCCAAGGGTTTCCGAGTCGGATCCAGGTCCAAGTCAGACCCGGATCCCATCTCTTCCTTTCTCTCTGGTGCTCCCACGGGGTGAAGTCACTATTCCCAGCACATGCTTATATATCTCCTACAAGGCAGATGATTGCAGTGAATTAGTGACCAGTCCTGACCCCTTGTAGCTGAAAGCCAAACCTGTTACAGCACACATACCCGAGAAAGGGTAGTAGATATTGGTAAAGTGCAGGTAAGTACCTGTGCTCAGGGAGCCTCACAATCCATCCCTCAAATTTGCTGTTTTTACCTGAATTGCCGGTAGCCTGCCTGTACTTATCTTACTACATGTTAGTGGATAATGGTATTGTTGTCCTTTACATGAATCTAATTAATTTGTCTTGAAAAAGCCAAATGACTGTTCTTTCTATTTCTTCTTCTTCTTCTTTTTCTACTTCCGTTTTATTCTTCCACTTTTTTGGACCGTATCTCCTCCCACAGTTTTTGAGCTAGAGGCATGAAGGGCATTTAGGAGAAGTGTGCTATCTTCTAGCTAAGGAATCCATGGAAGCGTTACGGCGTTATCGGCAAATTTCCGGACATTTTTTCCCATAGACTATAACGGTAACAATCCTCAAATGTGGATATTTCAAAACCGTTTATTTCATGGTCATAAATACAAATGGTGATACCCCCAACCTCCCACAGAGACCCAGGTACACCCACCTACTGACCTACCTTTCCATTCCTATGGAAGCCATATTTAAAGGGTAACTAAAGTCAAAAAACTAATTTAGATTTATCCTCAATAAAAGTTAGTTTTATGGTTATAAACACAAAAAAGACATACCACCTCAACCAGACCCAGGTACACACACCTAATAATCTACTTATCCATTACTGTGGCAGCCATACTTAAAGGGTAACTAAAGTAAAAAAAACAAATTTAGATTTATCCTCAATAAAATATAGTTTTATGGTTGTAAACACAAAAAAGACATACCCCCTCAACCAGACCCAGGTACACACACCTACTAATCTACTAATTCATTATGGTGGTAGCCATACTTAAAAGTAAAAAAACTAATTTAGATTTATCCTCAATAAAATATAGTTTTATGGTTGTAAACACAAAAAAGACATACCCCCTCAACCAGACCCAGGTACACACACCTACTGATTTACTTATTCATTACTGTGGCAGACATACTTAAAGGGTAGCTAAAGTCAAAAAAATTAATTTTGATTAATAATAAAAAAGGTTTGTTTTTTTAACCCCCGTGTGGCGCAGTTACATACACCTACTGACCTACCCCTCCATTACTGTTGCAGCCATACCTAAAGGGTAACTAAAGTAAAAAAAGATGTTTGACCAATCATCAAAAAAGTTTGTTTTTTTAACCCCCAACCCGACACAGGTACACACACCTACTGATCTACTTATCCATTACTGTGGCAGCCATATTTAAAGGGTAACTAAATCATCAAAAAGATACAGAGAGATTTAATAAAAGTTCTTATCATTGAAAATGGTGCTAATTTTGCCCTAACCAATCAGATGTTAGCTTTCTGATTGATTGGATGAAAATTAGCACCACTTTGGGCTGGGTACACACAAAAGTTTTTTTTGTCCCAAACAAGCGTTCACTAGAAACTCATCATTCCCATTATTGAGTTTTAAAATCTGCAGCAAACACACATATTCCTTTCCAAAATGCAGCCCTTCAAGCCAAATTCAAAGTTTATACTTAAACTTAAAGTTTTTTTAACCCCCAACCGGACACAGGTACACCACCCACTGATCATTATCCATTACTGTTGCAGCCATACCTAAAGGGTAACTAAAGTAAAAAAAAAATTTTGACCAATATCAAAAAAGTTTGTTTTTTTAACCCCCAACCCGACACAGGTCACACCACCTACTGATCTACTTATCCATTACTGTGGCAGCCATATTAAAGGGTAACTAAAGTAAAAAATTTTGACCAATCCAAAAGATACAGAGAGATTTAATAAAAGTTCTTATCATTGAAAATGGTGCTAATTTTGCCCTAACCAATCAGATGTTAGCTTTCTGATTGATTGGATAAAATTAGCACCACTTTGGGCTGGGTACACACAAAGTTTTTTTTCTCCAAACAAGCGTTCACTACAAACACATAATTCCCATTATTGAGTTTTAAAATCTGCAGCAAACACACATATTCCTTTCCAAAATGCAGCCCTTCAAGCCAAATTCAAATTTTATACTTAAACTTTCCCTTTCTAGTTCCTCATTATTTTGTTATTTGGTTTGAAAGAATTGAGTCCATAAGTCCATTTTATACAAGGTTTTTTTGTTTTGCCATTTATACGGCTGGGTAATATGTTTGCTTCCTGGCAATGTTATTTTTATAGAGAAGTAGGTTTTGTCTGTTTATCAAAAAATCCTAAAATTGTCCAAAAGCCTTACTATTTTTTTTAAAACTTTTTATTGACAATAAAATAAAAGGGTCACTGTATGTAGCGGAAAAGAGATCTGGACACAGCGTAATGACTTAATACCTATGTGTGAAATTGTATTCTTAAACTATTGATTTGGTAGAGAAAATTGGATTAGGCGGCTCAATGCAACAAGAACACAGAACAGTTACGACAATATATAATGTAAGATAAATGTTCCTGAATCTATAATGGACAGAATGCAACACCAATATTTGAACATTTAAGTCAGGGTAGAAAGTTAATTAGGACCCTTTAAATATTAAAAGTAGACTCAAAATCTTTGTAGCCTGCAGTATCGGGGTTTGTATTAAAAACTGACTGAGCAAAAAATATGTAGGAATGGTTGAACAATAAAATAAAAAAACTTTTACATTTTAAACACAAAAAGAAACATACAAATAAACTGAAATACTGGTTTTACATTAAGTTTATATATATAACCTGTAGAGATGGTCGAACTATTGAAAGTTCGGTCCGTTTTCGAACTTTCGAACTATTGTAAAAGTTCGAAAGTTCGAAAAAGGGACCCATTAAAGTCTATGGGAGGCAAATAGTTTGAAAAGTTCGAGTCAAATACAACTAAAATATTAATGGTAACTTAATGTGGGACCTGGGAAATGGTCAGGGGAGCATGTTGCAATATCCAGGACTTACGTAAAATCGATTTTACTCTCACGCGCGCTACTTTTGAGCTTTCGCGTTCGAACGTTCGAGGTAACATGGACATTTTACTCGCAGATTCGATACTCGCGTATAGGCTGTAATGGAGACTTTACTCGCAGATTCGATGTTCGCGCCTAGATACCATGTACATTTTACTCGCGGATTCGATACTCGAACGTTCGAACATTCGATAAATCATCAAAAGTCCGGGAAATATCGAAAGTCCGCATCCGAGATAGTTCGAGAAGTCCGGGTCCGTTCGAACTCGAACAGTTCGGCTCGAACTCGGGTTCGAGTTCGAGTTCTATGCCATCCCTAATAACCTGGTTAGAGATGGATCAAAGTCTATGGGAAGAAACATTTTTATTTTTACCATGTCCAACCTTCATAATAAAGATTTTAATATTTTTATATTGAGATGAATATTTATCTTACATAAACTTGAATTAAAATATTATCAGGGTTATTCAATAAAAGTTCTTATAGTTAAAAAATATGCTAAATTTTGTCCCAACCAATCAGATGTTAGCTTTCAAATGTTAAATAATATCTGATTGTTTGGGGCAAAAGTAGCACCATTTTTAATGATTGAACTTTTATTGAATCTCCCTGTCTATTGAATAAAATTTAAGGAGAAAATACATATGTATATTTTTTGAACAATTAGTAGAATTGTCAGACTGATTGTTTTTGCTTCTTGTACTCCTGATTTAAAGTATCAGACTTCTGTATTTTAGAACTAAATATACAAATACCATAATAAAAAAGCTACAAAGACCTGAATGTAAGTTAAAAAATGCATTGTGAATTCTCAAGGCTGGTAGTTCCGACTAGAGATGGCTGAACTCATTGAAATGCATTCCGCTTGCAAATTCATGGATTTTAGAAAAGAACAAAAGATTCGAAAATCCACAAGCGGACCTATTGAAGTCAAGGGAAGTTAAAAAATCTGAAAGCTCTCCCTAATGGTAACTTACTGTAAATGGTTCAGGTACCTGGAAAATGGTCTAGGGAACATGTATCAGTGCCCAGAATCTTTTAAAATACCATCTTCCCGTATTAGCATTCATGTAGTATTTTCTAATTTTTAAAAAATTTCTAGAAATTTCAAATTTACAAAATCAAAAATTTGCCGTGGTTTGGAAAAATATGATAAAACGGCAGATCAGTGAAATCTGCTTCAGAACCAGGTTTAAATTAGGGTCCAGCTCTACTACCTACTTCATTGGTTGCCTTGTGAATTAATTATTCCCATCTAAGGCGTTAGTCCTTCAATTAAAGGGATGTGTTTTGGGCTACTACCTTAGGAAGACTTGGACCAGTGTCATAATTAGGAATTGCTATGTCCCTCAGCAAAAATATCCTTCATCTACAATATATCTGTTGTATTCAATTAGATCAACTGGACTTGAAATGTAGTTCTTGAAGACGTTTCGCTAGTCATCCGACTGGCTTTCTCAACTAGCACAGAGGCGAAGGCTAAAGAAATAAAACATCTCAGAGGAGCCCTTAAATCTTGTGGATATCCAGACTGGGCCTTTTTCAAAAGAAGTAGAAGGAAAGAAAAGAACACGAATACCAACAGTGAAGGGGAAAAGCAAGACAGGAGGAAGAACATGGTCATCCCATATGTAGCAGGGGTCTCAGAGAAATTAAGAATTTTCAAAAAACATTGTATCCCTGTCTGCTTTAAACCGAACAACACACTGAGGCAGCAATTGGTACATCCGAAAGACCCAATACCAAAACACAAGAAAAGCGACATCATATACGCAGTGCAGTGCAGTGAAGAATGCTCTGATTTGTATGTGGGGGAGACCAAACAGCAACTGCATCAACGTATATGGCCCACCACAGAAGAGCCAATTCCTCGGGTCAGGACTGAGCCGTGTACCTGCATCTTAAGGATAAAGGACATACCTTTGAAGATTGTAATGTTAACATATTGGCGAAGGAACGTGACTGGTTCAAGAGAGGTGTTAAGGAGGCCATTTATGTGAAAATAAAGAAACCAAGCCTAAATAGAGGTGGGGGGGTTCGACACCAACTGTCTGCCATGTACAATGCTGTTTTAACACCTTACTCTGGGCGTTCCTATAACACCTCTTAGCCACTATCCAATCACACCCTTAACACCTGGCTGTGATATGCTAATTGGGATTTTCCAGGTTACATAATTGCCACAGATTCTTGTACAAGTCATTCTGAATTGAGAAAGCCAGTCGGACGACTAGCGAAACGTCTTCAAGAACTACATTTCAAGTCCAGTTGATCTAATTGAATACAACAGATATACCATGACCTGGATGAATGAGAACCTTCACAAGCATACTTCATCTACAATGTTTTTCTGGAAGGGGGCCTTAACTGTCATAGGAAACATAAGAAGATGGGGCCCCCTTGCTCCTGGTCCCCCCTGCAGTTGATCCCCCTGCATCCCTGGTACTTACACCTGCGTTTTTTCCAACAAAGTAAATGGTTCACTAACTTTGACATAATTTGTATAAAGAGTACTGCCATTATTTTCTGTGTTAGTTAAAATGTTCCTATATCATGAAAGCAACTTAAAAGTTATGAGAAAAAATATGTAAACACAATTAAAGAAATGTGATGTGAATTAATACTTAAAGGGCATCTCCATGGCAAAATGGAGTTTGGGGTTTTCAGTTTAAGGGCGGTAAAGGAGCTATTGTGTTACCTCCCATTCTTCAATTAAACCAGCAGTTTTACAACATATGTTTTAATTACCTGGATAATCTTTTTTTCTGGTTGGTCTTTCTGCTAAAAAGTTAATTTCAAAAATAAATATGAATTGATTTTTGCCACGTACAGAATGTTTACACAGTGTTGCTCAATATAATGTATTAACATTGTTAAGACAAGAGAACACAAAGTTAAGACATGGATGAAATCTCAGGAAAGTAATGTAAACACAGAAATAGAAGTTTCTCAGTGAACAATGCTGAGATGGGGAGGGAGGGGGATTAGAAATATGTTTAAATAAGTTGATTTATAGTATTATTTGGTTGGTTAATAGATCAGATCTCCCCCAGCACCCAGCACACTTATGCTTTTATTTATTATGCAGCTGCCTCCATTTTATCCATTTTATTTTTAACATGTATTCTATGTTGTTTATGTTTCTATGGATCCCTAATTATTACATTCTGTTTTCATGCTTTATAATACCCCAATAATTACCTTATATTTTATGTGGTTTTTGGACTCTCCAAAATCCTCGGATTTTAAAAGAGCTAAATCAGTTCTATCTAGACCACTATATCTGTTGTATTCAATTAGATCAACTGGACTTGAAATGTAGTTCTTGAAGACGTTTCGCTAGTCATCCGACTGGCTTTCTCAATTCAGAATGACTTGTACAAGAATCTGTGGCAATTATGTACCCTGGAAAATCCCAATTAGCATATCACAGCCAAGTGTTAAGGGCGGGATTGCATAGTGGCTAAGAGGTGTTATAGGAATGTCCAAACAGCATTGTACATGGCAGACAGTTGGTGTCGAACCCCCCCACCTCTATTTAGGCTTGGTTTCTTTATTTTCACATAAATGGCCTCCTTAACACCTCTCTTGAACCAGTCACGTTCCTTCGCCAGTATGTTAACATTACAATCTTCAAAGGTATGTCCTTTATCCTTAAGATGCAGATACACGGCTGAGTCCTGACCCGAGGAATTGGCTCTTCTGTGCTGGGCCATACGTTGATGCAGTTGCTGTTTGGTCTCCCCCACATACAAATCAGAGCATTCTTCACTGCACTGCACTGCATATGCTGTTTTAACACCTTACTCTGGGCGTTCCTATAACACCTCTTAGCCACTATGCAATCCCGCCCTTAACACTTGGCTGTGATATGCTAATTGGGATTTTCCAGGGTACATAATTGCCACAGATTCTTGTACAAGTCATTCTGAATTGAGAAAGCCAGTCGGATGACTAGCGAAACGTCTTCAAGAACTACATTTCAAGTCCAGTTGATCTAATTGAATACAACAGATATACCATGACCTGGATGAATGAGAACCTTCACAAGCATAAAGTCTTAAACATTTATAAAGCTAAATCAGCTGTTCAGCATCCTGGATCGCTACCTTATTCTTCCTAAAGTTTATGCTACATATTTACTGGTTAACTACTGTTAGAAAACATCTGATTTTTTGCAGCAGATTATCTCAAGCTAAACTTTGCACCTCATATAAAACAAGCCAATGTTTTTAAAGCTGACAAGGAATAAAGATCAGTGTCTTGTACAGTTGTCCTACATAGTACATTGCACATGGGCTTTCCTATCACCTAAGGAGGAGGAGTTTGGCCACACTCCAAAACAGCATTGGACACTCAGTAGTTTTAAAACTTAACTTGTATACAGCCCAATAAAAGAGACACAACCAATAATGTTAAAGGGTGGTATGTAGAACTGCATTCTGGGTATAAAACGTGCTAACCCTAATAGACATATCTTGCAATCAAAAATAAAAGTTTGTAGACAGCCTTGATAAAGTAGCACATAGCTCCGAAAAACATATTGCTGAACAATAAAAGTTTTGCAGATCATATACTGCCTGTGGCTTGTCTACAAACCTTTATTTTTGATTGTATGCCGACCACACGGAGTAGAGAAGACTGAAAGCCCAAAGATTTGTGAGTAGCCACATCTATGTGCTGATTGCAGTAGGGTACGAAACGTTCTTTATTGAGCTACCTTACTTGTCACTGCATATTGAGGCAGATTATATAAGCAATAGGTCTGAGGCATTTGCACTCGGGCCTCATCTCACCAGCGTATTATCTTGTTTAAAGCTTTTCTATCAGCATGTGTTGGATTAGCAGGCAGAACTCGGGTCGATTGTGTTTTTATTGATTTGATTGAATCTAAAAACTTTATTTCTGTATGATCGACTGCTTGTTGGTATGGATTGGCCATTTGAACATGAAGTAATTAGACCAGCTGAGAACTTTCTCACATTCAGAGCTACACATCTTGAGAAGCAGGGCCAGCATTTGATATGGGTGACCTGTGGGACACAGGTTGCAATACCAGGGGGGGCAGCTGGGAGTCTTAGGTCATGGACTTGTAGATCAAAGTTGTGCATCATTGCCACGGCCCCTTCAGTTACAATCCTGCAGATCAAATATATGTATCGGCACCACCCCACATACTAATCCCCAACCCACATAAGCTGTACTTAAGATATTTGTATGCTGTGCTGCTCTGTCTGTGCATTTAGTACGTTTTGTGTTATGTAATGTACACATGATACAAGCACACACTAAAGATACTGAAAGACAGTAAGCACAGGTGGGGGACTTGATTTGAAGCAGGCCAAGGCAAGCAGCATTCAACAGTGTATTGTGTGTGCCCAGGTGGGTGTGTTTTGGAGGGGGTGCTAGGCACCAGTAATGAATCTTGCACAGGGTGCTATTAATCCTAAGGCCGGCCCTTTTGAGAAGATTTCAAGATTGTTGGTGCATTTTGATCGCAACTTCCTGATTGAATTTTGATCAGTAAGAAACAATCATTTGCTTTATGGCGCGGCTGTTGGCCCATTTACACAGTGTTGCCTTTTATTTTACTGTAAATCTCCTTAAAATGATCATTGGTATTGATTTGGTTATCACCCAGATATAAAATACGATGCAAACATTTGGTTTCAAAATCTGTAAAGGAAAACCAGGCGTTGAGTACATATCCTCCCAAGGTGTTACAAAAGAGGGTCTGTAGGGAGTTGTGTTAATCTGCCTTATCTCATGTTCACACATGTGTTATAACAGTCTGTCTCAATTTACAGGAACTAGGGGACTGGCCTTCTGACTTTGTCCACTTAAACCATGCACATTATACTTACATGGTATTTTTTCTCTTTCTGCTTTTAAATATGGCTTACCATTTTCCAATCCATGTCATTGCATTAGATTTAACTGGCTATGTACAATGGATGCTGACAGGTGTAGATCTACTGCAGATGAAGGGACACCACCCAGTATAAATATTTAAAGCCACAAAGACACTAGATCAGAAATGCACAGTCTGCAGCCCTCAAGATTTTTGGAACCAACAACTCCAAGCATTCATGCACAAGCACTTTGCAAAAGCGGTGGGTAGTCAGGGAATACTGGGAGTTGTAGTTTACAAACATCTTTTTCCTAGAAAACCCTAGTACGTGACCTGTCAGAGGAAACAGTGGAGAAATGTGATTGTAAGTTTTCAGGGTTCCCTCCTGGCTCCTGTTGGATTAATTGTAGAACAGTAAGACATAGGTCCTTTAGCTCCATAGCTCCCGTTCTTTAAATGGAGTGGAGATTCCCTTTAAGAAACAGTTTCACAATTTAATAGTGTCTTTAAAACTTGGGTGAACAATTTGCAACCCTGTAGCTGATATTGACTCTTGTGGCTTATGTAATAAGAGGTGCAAAGGTTTGCCTCTGCTGTAAGGCTAGGTGCACATGGGACAACTAATACCCAATTTCCCTTTTTCTTTTACCTAGTCTTAAAGGGGAACTATGGTGCAAAAATGACTTTAGGTAAATTGATAGGAATTGCTCTCCTGAGAATTTTTGCAATTTATTTTCATTGTTTATTTTACATAGTTTTGAAGATATTTACATTTTTGTGTGTGATATGGCAGTAGCCAGCTATGAGTAAGTGAGGGACGAAACGCGTCAGGGGCTCTTTTTTGATATGATTTTTAAACTTTAAACGATTTTCTTACCCGATCCCACTGCTCATTCTGGATTGCCTGACCCTCCTCATGATGTTTTTCTGTGTCCTAGGGATTCCAGGATTGTGTCTCTCAATTTTTTGAAGAGGAGTCAATATTGTTAGGAAATATCCTACCCCACTCATATATATATATATATATATTTTTTTTTTCTCTCCACTTAGTGTGGAAATATTTCACGAATACTTAATTTCTACCCACAGACACTCTACCTTTTTGAATATCTTACTGGATGGTTCCTATCTTTTCTTATGTATTTTAATGAAGTGTGTATATTTTAATGTATATCTAATAAAGTTTATCATTTTAGCTCTGTCACTGTAAAACTGATGCACCTTAAGTTAGGGTAATAAATGAATAAATGTGAGGGGGATACTTTTTTCTGCCTTTGTGTTTCCCATATTTACTTATCCCCAATTACCCTTCCTTAGCAAGTTAATTAGTTGGCCTGTGCTTCACACTTTCTCTTTATCAATGGCAACAGCATCACCAGGTCCCCTGCACTTCCTGCTCTGAAACCTGTCAGTCAATCTGCCCTGTGTCTCCTCCCCTTTGCAGCCCCCCTGGTCCCTCCCACTCATGGACCCCTTGGTCCCTCCAGTTGCAGCCCCCCTTGGCCAATACCCTTACAACCACATGTGACCCCGCCCACTCTTGGCTGTCATGGCCCCGCCCACCCGCGGGTGCTGTGGGCCATTTTGACACCCAACCCAACAGAGTGAGAACTCTGCCTGAAAAGGCTGTTTTCACATAGTGAGAGAGAAGGGCTGTAGATTCCCTTACCTTCTCTGCAGGTGCAGGTCCTTCACACAGCAGAGAGGAGGAGGGACTTCCTGTCTCCTCACACACTGAGCGAGTCTGAGGCTGTGCTCACCGGTGGCACTGTGCAGGAGAAGCCTTAGGAATGTCGCATGTCAGCCTCCCACCTATTAACTTTCTGGTCAGTCATTTCTTTATATCTTGGGCTGTGGAGCACGTAGATGGCTTGTTTTAAAGATAGGAAACTGGCCTTTCATTTAAACTCAACTTTGGAGACCACAGTTCCCCTTTAATCTATGTTCCACCTAATATAAACCTGCATTTTGTGGCAACAATTTCAGTTATTTTGCCTTTGCGGAGTTTTGAGGTTTCTATACACCTTTGTGGTAAACAAATTTATTCTTCTTAATTTACAATTACTTTTTACATTTGGCAATGTTCTTCTCTTGTGAGGTTTAATTTAAAAACTGTCCCTGTGCTGATTTTAGCCTGTTACCATGCACAAGCTATTAGTAGTTTAACAGAGTCCGTTTAATTCCTATGTTTAGCTTAAAAAAGGAACTAAACCCTAATAAGGACTTGGCCTTTTATTAGTTTCCCTTCATATAAATAGAACATTTCATTCAGGCTTACCATCATTTTCTTTTCTTTTTCAGTACCATGGCAGGGGGTATATATAACCTTTTTGCTTTAGACAGTGAAGCAAAAGATAAGGGAGGTAGCATCTGTATTTATTGATATACTGTGAAGGTTGGCAGTAATATTGAGTTTGCAGAACATCAAGAAGAGGACAATCAAACGTCTGAATCGCTTTTATGTGCTTTATTGATGATTAAAGGGCATGCTCACCCCCAAAACAAAATTTTAACCCTCTACTGACCCCACTGTGTAGTTTAAAAAAAATCCTTACCTTTCTCCTCCGCTCCTTATGGTTTTCCTGCAGTGCTTGTCCAAAGTTGAGGAAACTGAGGAGTAGGAGCTGTCTTCCTGTAAAAAGGTTTCTGCCTCTAATCTGTCCTCCTGGAAGTCTTATCTGTAGTATTCAATTAGATCAACTGGACTTAAAGTTTAGTTCTTGAAGACGTTTCGCTAGTCATCCAACTGGCTTTCTCAATGACTTGTACAAGAATCTGTTAGCAATATAAGTACCCTTGAAAGTCCCAATTAGCACTTTCAAGGATACTTATACTGCCAACAGATTCTTGTACAAGTCATTCTGAATTGAGAAAGCCAGTCGGATGACTAGCGAAACGTCTTCAAGAACTACATTTCAAGTCCAGTTGATCTAATTGAATACAACAGATATACCATGACCTGGATGAATGAGAATCTTCACAAGAATCCTGGAGGTCTTGTGTTGTGACATGCGCAGGGGAGGCCCCCCCCCCCCCTCCTGATTCCTCCATTGCTGTCCTTCCACCTTGCTTAAAACCCTTTGGATGTATTGTAATTCACCCTTGCCCACCCCCAACCGCCGAGTTAGAACTCCTAATAAAAGCCTCAGGATCATACTTTTAGCTCTTCGCTCCCACTGCTGTATTCATAGCTGGCAGCCATGTCTGTGATTGGCTGCCGGTCCACCACGTTTGCAAATTCCGCCAAGCAGGGAGCTGGAGAAGAGCTGCTGGAGCGAAGGGGTGTAAGTATGATTCTGAAGATTTTATTTGAGATCTAACTCAATTGTTTGTGGTGGGCAAGGGTGTGTTACAATCTGTTAAAAGTTTTTATTTAGGGTGGACATTCCCTTTGTCTAATGGATGGGCCTACTGGACCTAAACATGTTGTGTGCTAATCACCAATAAAGCATTTGAAACTGATTTAGACATTTGATTGTCCTCTTCTTGAAGTCCTGCAACCCCAATATTGTGATATACAAGGCCTCCTCAAAGACTGGATAGCCTTCAGGACTATACTAGGACAGCAGCATAGGAGGGTTGGTGACAAGATATTTTGCCCCTCTGGAGCAAATGGAGATGGAAGAAGTTTATTAGAAGAGGTTCCCAGGGCTTAGGGGCAAAATAATTAGAAGAAAAGCTTAAATCTGAAAATGCAAAATAGTGGCCAAATCAGATTTAGGGGCTTTTGGCAGATAAGAAGCATCGGGTCTTTAGCATCTTTTGTTTGGGAAAATATTTAAATATGGTCTAGAGACGTGTAGGGGCTGCACAGCCTTAAACATGTCAGGCTATGTCTCTACAATAAATTTGTTGCTGTACCTTAAGCTGGGTACACACCGTACAATAATTCGGCATTTGAGTGTTTTTCGGCCAGGCCAAATTATTGTATGGTTACTTATTGCGGTCACGACCGTTTGTTTGTCATGATTGGACGTGTCAGAAAACCACGACCGATCGTGCGGTTCTTCATAGACTGCTCAGTTGTGGCTAACTGTAGGATGTGGCTGCTCCTTGCCGACCATTCGGAAGCCTCGAGCTGTCGGTCAGGAGGAAGGATTGGAACATGTGTTCCCAGCTTAATTCAGTGCTGCTATGCTTGGAATGTGGCTGTTTGAATAAAAGTCTGATATTTTTTTTTATAATATTCTGATTCCACCTTCCCTTTTTGAAAGGATGCTGGTGGTGCCGTGATGGTACTGAGTGTTAGAGAAGGAATATACGATGGTGGTGGTTTCAAATGGTTTTAAAGTGTACAGTCTTGGTTCCTTTCCTAATCTTTCCTGGAGAAATTCTGCTACAATTTTAGCTGATATCATATCTGGCTTACAGTTGTCCCTCCGTCACGAGCCATGATATATCTGTTGTATTCAACTGTACTTAAAGTTTAGTTCTTGAAGATGTTTCGCTGGTCATCTGACTGGGTTTCTCAATTCAGAATGACCTGTACAAGAATCTGTTGGCAATTACCATAAGTACCCTTGTTAATTTTAAAGCAGACCGGAATACAGTGTATTTTGGGGGGCAAAAGCCATGATGTCTGTTTTCCACATTAGATGTCCTACGGGCCCTTAGTGCTTCTATAGGCCCTCTTAGTATTTTTGCCAGGAACTTTGTTGTTAGGGAACAACAGATACCAATGGGCAGTATTCGGCAGTTGCATGTGAGTTTTGGAGTTTTGGGCCCTTAGTATTAAAATAGATTTATTCCAGGTACTTCCCTGCTTGATAAAGATGGCCATACACTACTAAGATATAAGGTAGATTAGGCAGTCATCTATCTAATATCTTAAGTGCCGGCAGTTTTCTTCATGGAAAATATCTTAACTAATGCTATACTGGTGTTTTTAGGGAAAAGGGGCATAAAGCTTAAGTAAATTTAGCGCATGGTTGGAGATACAACTGTGAAGTGCAATTCAGTAGGAAACATAATTAGATTGCAGGTACAACATAAGCAATATGGCTGCTAATTTCCCTCGAAAGAGAAAGACGTCGTCTTAACGAATGCATTGCACTTCTGTAGTATTTACCATAATCATTTCATTCTACCGAATCTCCTATAATGAATATTGCTTGGGTAACTTCCCTGTGTACATTTTCTGTGCAATAATCATGCCCACACCCTATTATAATGCTATTATGGTCTATTAGTGTCTTTACCTGATGAAAAGTGAAGATTATAAACTATAATCCTACAATCCTACTACAAAGAATATAAACTCTGCTATTAATTCATAGAGTGTTACTGGATTTGGGCGACAGATGATCGAGAAAACCAAGCAGTTAGTAGAATCGAAATACACACTGGCTAATGGATTCCAGGCAGATGCTAAGGTAATTGTTAGTTATTACTGGATGGAATGGTATTGCGGTTGCTTAGGTAGAACTGAACTGTTTTCTATTTATAGGATGTCTTGGCTTGATGAAATTCTGTTTCTTAAACTACTTCTCCCAGCACCCCTTACAGGATTCAGTTCAAACTCTTAGACCCCCTTTTAAAAATGTACTGTGTAGCATTAAAGGAGAACCATACGTTAATTAACCTGTCAAAAGCACCTCTCCTCCCCTAAAAATTCCCCCCAAGGTCAGGACCTTTAACCGCTAGGTCAACAAAGCCAGGTTTGCTGTTTGGTTCCTAGTGCCAGTCTCTTCCTGACTCCTCATTTGTACTGGGTCTTGTCCAAGGAGGGTGTCTTCCCATAGGCAAGTCTGGGAACAGTCCTAGACTGCTTACCTTAAATTTACCTTAAAGCTACAGTGTATCTTCATACAGAGTGAGAGGGCCATCCGTACATTTCTACCGTCATACCAGGTGTCTAACATATTGTGATAACCTGATTTAACCTGCCAAATGATTCATGGTTATTACTATGTCTAGATTTACTTAGTGTGTGATTATTTTCAGGTGATTTATGGAGACACAGATTCCGTGATGTGCAAACTCGGGATACAAACCGTGTCAGAGGCCATGGAAATTGGAAAAGAGGCAGCTGAGTGGGTATCCAGCCACTTTACCCCTCCGATTAAACTGGAATTTGAAAAGGTTAGTGCTTCTTACCAGAACATATGAAAACAACTGGATCCTCAGTCTCCAGGATCTACATCTGTTATTGCTGCCCTGGAATTAAAATTTCACAATGGCGATGTCGATTCTAAATGGAGGAAACCCTGGATCTTTCAGGGGGGTTTACTAGCTCTGGTAAATTTGTTTTTGTTTCAGAGCATGCAAGCACACGTGTTAAATGCATGCTTAAAGGGCAATTCCAGCCCTCAAATGAAAAATGATATCCCGGTGAATCACCCCCAAACCACAACACTTCAATAGTTAGAAAGCTGAAATAAATAAGACTAATGTAGGCCATAAACGCACTAATCCCCATCATACCATATCAAAATATTCGGTTTGTGCATGGCTGACCAGCAAACAATCTTTCCTCTATTGGGCCAATGGTAACATTTTATAGGAACAATCTTGATCATATGGTCAATTGATTGTATGATAGGGATTGGTCTGTGTATGGGCCCTTTACCAAAAAAGCTACAATACAATCTCCATTTGCCCCTTTTTCTGCTTCCTTATTCTTCCAGTTAGCAACTGGCAGTTATGTATTTGACACTTGACATCACAGCCAGTGAGTAAATGACAGTCCTCTTGCTGGTTTATCCGAGCATGCTCAAGCTCATAACTAGCCAACTAAATTGCTGGAGGGGTGGGGGTGAACACATATAGCCTTAACACATACTCCCCCTTAAGGTTCGTACACACGTATGATGTGTGCACCGAGCCACGACCCCCAACCACAACTTATTAATGTGACGAACGTCTGTTTTTGCTGAGAATCGCACAAATGTATGCAATTGGTCTGGGGTCGTTAGTCGATCCGCATGACCGAATGTATAGATACGTGCGATTCTCGGCTGAAACTGAGGTTTATCGCAGGAATAAGTCTGGGTCGGGGCTCAGTGCACATCACAAACCTTTAGTTTCCATGTGGCACTTTGGTTTCCGGGCACTCCGGTTTCCCCCATAATCACACAGGCTTACTGATAGGTTGTATATGTCAAATAAATTTGCTTAGATTGTAAGCTCTTTGGGACAGGGCCTGATGTGAATGCATACATGTAATTATAAAGCGCTACAGAAGATGTTGGTGCTATATAAATCTGCAATAATAATAATAATTAATACCCCCATATCTCCTCCCTCTAGTAGCCCACGGCCCACAGTAATTATCAGATGGTTATGTATCCAGTGTTATTTGCAGGGAGCAGATCACCCACAGCAATATCTATTAGGTGTCAAAGGGAGGCAGTCCACAGCAGTTTAAAGTTTTGTACCCACGTGAACGAACGTTTCAGCCAATAATTGGCCCGTGTATGGGCACTTTCGGTGATCCGCCCAGCAGATCGGGCAAAGGCCGCCACCGTGCCCATACACGGGCCAATTATCGGCTGAAACGTTTGTTCGTACACATCGTCCGTTGCGGGATCGCGCATGTGTACGAACCTTAAGACAAGTTAGGAAAACCAATTACAATTCCCAGTGCCAAATGACCTTTAATTGGGGGGGGGGGGGGGGTTTAGTGAGAAATTTAAAAAATGTAAATTAGCATTGCTAAATGGCTTATGAGGCGACCTCTTGGCTTTATTTCATTTCTGCTATTCTTGCACAAGCAGCTTTACTAGTATCCTAGTATTGCTCCCCTGCATGCTGAATTGTGTGTGTGTGGGGGGGTGCACACAAGGCATTCATTTTTAAACTTGCGACCCTGTATGCTGCCTGGGAATTCTGGGAGTTGTAGTTTTCAAAATCTGGAGGGCCACAAGTTTGACATCACTGTTTGAAAAGAAAACATTGCTTGCTAGTATTTCTTATTCCTTTGTGTTCAGTGTAAGTTTTAAGTTAAAACGAATATAGCATGTATACAATATATCTGTCTGTATCTGACCATGCACCGAACTGTGCACAGAAGGAACAATGTTTGGCATTAGGAAAGACTTGCACAGAATGGAGCGGTTTGTGTAGTTGGAGATGAGGAAAGGCTGGTTAGACATAATGACTCATGCTGCGTTTTATTGCTGTTTCTACCATTTTCATCTGTTTTCTTATTCATAGGTTTATTTCCCTTACCTGCTTATCAACAAAAAGCGATATGCTGGCCTTTACTTTTCATCCAGTGCTGATATTCATGACAAGATGGACTGCAAAGGAATAGAGACCGTACGGAGAGACAACTGCCCACTCGTGGCCAATTTAATCAACACTTGTCTGCAGAAAATTCTCATTGACCGGTGAGACATTACACTGGTTATACTGGTTACAATGCGGCACCTGGTAAAATTGCATATTCATTGTTAGAATGTGTTTGCCTGTGTATCGTCTTCTATTTGATGTACACAAAGCCAGGGGCCAGTTCTGCTAAAAACATGAAAGATCCAACAGGAATGTTACCGTAAATTAAATATATCCATTATTTAATGCCGCAGGTAAATATCACATCGATGTCCAGTGGGAAATTTCAGTGGATCAAGTCACTGTGTTTTTCTATGACCAGTATTTACCTCTATTTTTATAGTTTTAAAAATGTATTGTTCATGTCGGCAATTTTCACCCAGTCCTACGTATTAAATTACCAAATTATTGGGGGTGTGGCCAACTCCAGGGAGTGGCCTTTTACCAATAGACTACTGAGCTACATATCTCTTAAAAAAGAATGCATTACTTGGCCCTTGTGTCATTAGCTTTAGGTGACTACACCTTCTTTGCTGTCTAGTTATGATAGTATACACGTTGCAATATTACCAGCAGGTACTGATTGGCTAGTAATTTCCCATGACTGATGTCCATCTGTCCATTCTCTTTACCGGACCAGAATATATTTTGTGCAATCGTTATTCTCACTCGATATTATCGATCCGTCCGTGTATGGCCACCTTTACAGTATTGCTTACATTTTTGTCCAGTGGTGGCTGTATTGTATGAATGAATGTATGAATTTTGTTTGCTTGTTAACCAATATACCTGCTAACTGATTTAGTTGTCTTTTATTATTTTAGGGATCCCATGGGAGCTGTAGAGCATGCAAAAGACGTCATATCTGATTTGCTCTGTAATCGGATAGATATCTCACAGCTTGTGATTACAAAGGAGCTTACTCGGACTGCTGAAGAGTATGCAGGGAAGCAAGCCCATGTGGAGCTCGCAGAAAGGTAGGTTCAGCAGCATTGGACTCCTAGGTGTTTTGATTAAAGTAAGGTTGTACATCCGGCAGCCCTGGAAAGGTTTTTAAGCTACAACTCTACTGCAGCCAGGGAATGCTGAGTGTTGTAGTTTAAGTTTGGGTAAAGGCTCTTCTAAATTACTGTACACTTGGATTTACTTTACATTAGTTTAACCTAACTGTACCTATACACAGGGACCATGCGTATTCTGTCATTAGCTAGATCCTCTGTGTTACACAACTCTCTGAAACTTGTGGGTTTTAGAAAACAATAGGGATTCTTTAAAAAAATGGGCAACATTTTCCCATGTCCTTAATATTCAGCCACAAATCAGACGTCATTAGATGTTTTCACACTGTAGTGGACCATTAAGAAGGGGACATCTGATTGGTGGCTGCAGAACAGATTAAGAACATGGGCTAAATGTTGCCCAATTAAGTGCAATTATTGTATCCCCCCTACTTCAGAGGTTACTCCTTATAAGCCACTAAATGCCAGTGAGGACATGGAAATGAATTTCCTTATTCAGTTGGGGAAGGCTGCAGGTAGGGGGGCATGTTCTGGTTAGGACGGATTTCAATTACCCTGACCAAGATCGGCGTTAGGGAATGGCCAACACCTCAATTGGTTCTAAATGTGTACCTTTAGGGAACATGTGTAAAAACAATTTGAGTCCTCTCATGCCTGGCTTTGTGCTCAGGTTAAAAGGAAATAGAAAAAAAGAAAAGGGCTTTCAAATTTTGAAATCAGAGGGAAAAGAACAGGCTTACAGGGAGTATAAAAGCAGTAAGTGCAAGAAAGCAATTAAACTAGCAAAAATAGAAAATGAAATACAGATAGCAGATCAAAGCAAGTGTAACCCCAAAATGTTTTTTAAGTTTATCAAATAATAGGTCTGAGCTGGTTATAGAGGATGACAAAAAGGCTAATGTGCGCTGACAGAGGATATGGTACAGAAACAATTGGAAAAAGTTTAATAAAGCCCCAGGACTGGATGAAATACATTCTAGGAAGAGAGCTTACGGTTCATACACACACTCAATTTGCATGTGTATGAAACTTACTGGATCATATCCTTGACCAGAAATGATCTTAATAGTAGTAGTCAGCATTGATTTTTGAGAAATAAATTGTGCCAGACAAATTTACTTTTAGGAAGTAGTAAGAATAAAGATTCATGCATAGCAGTGGATGTGGTATACTTGGATTTTGCTATAGCTTTTGATACTGTGCCACATAGGTGACTAATGTATAAACTGAGGACTGTTGGCCAAAAAAAAAAACATTTTTACATGGATAGAGAATTGATTATTGGATGGCAAACAGAGAGTGTTGGTCAATGGAGCTACATCTATGTGGGCTAAAGTTCAGAAAGGAGTGCCTCAGGGTTCCGTATTGGGGCCACTTCTTTTTAATCTGTTTATAAATGACTTAGAAAGGGGCATTGAGAGCAAGGTCTCTGTCTTTGCTGATGACACAAAACTATGCAGAGTTTTGGAAACGTAATGAAACTTAATGATGTGCAAGTGCTGCAAGCAGACCTAGATAGATTATCAAAATAGGCATCAGAATGGCAGATGAGATTCAGTGTTGATAAATGTAAGGTGATGCATTTGTGGTTTAACAATCCTAGTGCCTCCTACACCATAAATATATCTGTGTTAAATGAATCGAACACATCTTTTTCTTATGGAAAAAGATTTGGGGGGTCTGGTAGATAACAGACTTAGCTGTAGCAAACAATGCCAGACAGCAACAACTAGGGCTAGCAAGATATTGTCTTTTGTATAAATAGGGGAATAGATTCAAGAGAGAAAAATATTATTCTCCCTCTTTACAAGGCACTGGTAAGGCCTCATTTGGAATATGCGGTGCAGTTTTGGAATCTCATATACAAAAGGGACATCCTGGAAATGGAAGCAGTTCAGAGAAGGGTAACTAAAATAATAAAGGGAATAGAGGGGCTTGAGTATACAGGCAGTATAGGGCTGTTTACATTGGAGAAGTAATGTTTAAGATTAGAAGAAAATAAGTTTCATCTTCAGGCTAGGAAAGGTTTCTTTCCCTTTTTTTAAGCTGGGTTTTTTTTTTTTTTGCCTTCCTTTGGATCAACTGTTAGGTAGGGTTAAAAAGGGAGGTGAAAAGGTTGGACATGATGGACATATGTCTTTCATTTGGTATGTTACTATGCAATAGATGGATGCCTTTCTCTGACTTGGTGAGGTTCTGTCTTTAGCTGTCACCATATTTGTGAAGGGGGTGGACATATTCGCATCCAGTGTAGACTGCGTTAGAAAGGCATGCATGTCCACTAGGATGCACCTCTGACCTCTTTGTAGTTGGAGGTACCCAGGTACCGAAGCACAAAATGCTTGTAGGCCACACTGTTCCAGTTGCTACTGTTCTGGATCAATAGTCAGTTCAATGTATCATATACTGTGTAGCATTCGATGAGCACAGACCTATTGCTGTGTATAAAAGCTTTATTTAGAGAAAACACATGTGCAACATGTTTCGGACCCACTGGTCCTGTATATGATACATTGAAATGTACCTCTGACCTGCAGCATGCAGATATTCCCTTCAATAAGGAAACCAAATGACAGTTCACACTCATAAATATGCAAATAATGGATTTTCTATGCACTTTGTATGATATACCATGACAAGTTAATTGGAGGGAAACAGACATGGGTATCAACTGAACCCTAAGATCTTGTATACAAAATACAGGCCTCTGACATTGGGGTTACAGCATAAAGAAACCCTACTAAATCTCTCGGTGAAACAAGACTGAAATAACCTTGATAAAGCCTGCACGCATCGATGTGTGACTGAAGGGAAACGCAGAAATAGCACGTCCCACCCAGAACAGCAGCTGTGTCTGTAACAGTCTGTTGTTGTGGGAGAGGGAGGTGGGGGGTAGGACTGTGTGGAAAGTCACTTTGCAATGCCTGAGATAAAAATTGCATGGACTTCCTGTACGGTTCCTGCTGCTCCTTGCTCAACACCATGAGTCTGTTACTTTGGGTCAGTGGTGAATTGCATTAAGTACAGCTAACTGTTTAATAATATGTAATGGTCTTACCTTTACTGATGTATATCCATATTAATATTCCGGATGTTATTTCAAGTGGACAATCTATCATGGTCCACCATGAAATGCATCAGAAATATAACAAAGAGGGATATTGTAGGGAACAATTCTATCATAACTATTGAGCCTACCCTGTTATATTGGCTTTATTCTGATTATAACAAAGGTTTGTTTTATCAATATCCATTTATGTTTACTTCCCCAATCTGATTCTTTCTGTTCTTTATCCAAACAAATAGTATATAACCGCAATAAATTTGAAAATCAGTTATTTTTCTTGCTGTTTTCAATTTATCATGATTTTATGACTACTTAGACCTGCAATTGTTCGCCCCCATCCACCATCAAATTGCTCCACCCACTAAGATTTTAGATTCCCCCCACCCACTGTGAATGTTCGATCCCCCTCTATATGATTTATTTGTGCAAAGTATTTAAAATGTTGCACAAAAGTAAAAATTTGCCAACATAACCTGCAGTAAAGAAGAGGGCATGACAATACAGAATCACACACGGACTATTGTTCCATTAGCGTATGATGAGACAAGTGTACATTCTTTTTAGTAGTTAATAATGTCTCCTATTCATATTCCCATTCTTCTGTGTTTCAATTTTGGGGTTACTGGATAAAACTGTTTTTTTCTACTTTCTCTTGTTCTGTTTAATAACCCATTTTGTACCAGAACCACAATTTATTGTTGCATCTCTTTGCAGACATACACTGTTTGCTCCTAATGTTGAATGAACCCTAACCCTAGAGATGATCAGGAAGACACATGTCCTTCCTGTGTTCTCAATTCATTTGTATTTTGACAATTTGCCAGGCCCCAAAGCTCGATGACCAGGTGTTTCTCCTCTTCCCCTCCTTTCTGTGGTATGGCAAGTACCTTAAGCACCTTTCCTCATCCACCCACCCACCTCCGCTGTTTGTGAGGGTGCGGGCCCTTTTAAACCTTATGTTTTGCGCTTGGTTGGCTTGGTGGAGAGAGCAAATTCCCTTGGGTATCTGTGTAGGTCTGAGCCAGTGTTCATCTATGATGTGGAAAAAAGTATTTAACTGTAAGTCACAGACCCAGACTTTCATTCTCCCACTCTCTTCACCAGCCATGTAAAATAGTCTTGATCTGACTGTGCTTAGCTGTCAAATAATCTGGGGCTAAGCGCAACAGTATGCCAATGACAACCTTTGCTGATTTATTTATTAGAAAGAAATGTCATCAATGTCCTATAAGATAATGGTGTTTACATCCAGGGTTTTGTAGGCTTAAGCTGGGTACATACTTTAATGTTAGTCACCCCTTCGTTGTTAAAGGTAGATGAGAACGGTTGTTACCTTATAGAAATTCCATTTCCCGCTGTCAGCCGCCTGTATTGTATGGGGAGTCGACAGCGGCCTTAACGTTCTCCCTATACTTTATACAGGTAAAATGCTTGGAACTTTGAGTAGCCTGATCTGAAAAATGATGGACAGAATCTTATTCTCTCTGGCATCTTATTCCCACCCCCCTTGAAATAATAGAACGCCTGTATTACGGTGCAAGACTTACCTTATTAGCACTCCACTTACGGCTCCTTCTCAGCTGACAGGAGTGCTGTACTGATCATTCGCATATCTTTTGTATTGGCGCTTGGTCAGGACAGCACGCCTGACATCTGAGGAGGAGCCAGTAAGGTAAGTCTTGCACTGTTCCCAGGGTGTTTTATTATTCACAGGAATGTCAGAATAAACGTTCTCACCTCCCTGTGAATAATAGGTATAGATTTCAAGTACTTAAAGTACATGATATCTGTTTTCTGTCCCTTTAAAGATCGTGACAGTGTGTATCCAGAATCTAAACTTGTCTCTTGCTAAGGGAGTGGGTGATAAATTAGTAACTGACCTCTTTTTACTGTTGTGCTTATAAAATGAATATCTTTTCTGTGACCCTGATAACCTAGCTGTAATTATGTTCACTATCTAAAAATCTTAATAAATATATTGAACAAAGAAGCTGATGATTCGTTTAGATCAGTGTTTCTTGGCCTTTTTCCTTTAGCAGAACCTTTGAAGCTCTTCAAATCATGGGTAACCCCTTCATTAAAGGAGAATGCCAGGTCCTCGCTCCTGAAAGTACAGGCGAAAGCCATTTGTTTCACTTACAAAGTCCCTACACTATGTGGGCCAGTGTATAGGAAGACATGCTCTGAAAGATTCACGTCTTTCCAAATACCCAGCACCAGATCAATAAAAGTAGAAATGTGCCCATAATAAAAAAAAAATGGTTCAAGTCAAGCATATTTAAAATACTTTTTTGTTTTGGAGGAAAATCACCCACCTGATGGTAACTCAGTGTCCGACGCATGTCACCAAAAGTTTTGCCACCAGGGTATCCAATAATAATTCTTATTGATACTTATTTCACTCTTTAATTAAGAAGGTCACGTTTTCCCCACACTATGGGGCTGTTGTAATAAACGGTGCTAAAGTTTGCCTATGTTATTTTTCTACAGCAATCAATTGGATGTTATCTAACTGCAGTAACAAAGTAAAAAGCATACATCTGATTGGTTGCTGTAAAAAAAAATCATCTACAGATATTTGCACCTCTTATTGCATCAGCTGTTAACATTGTGTTTTTTGAGTGTCATTTTCCTTTTTTACCTTCTTTATGTGCAGGATGAGAAAGCGAGATCCAGGTAGTGCTCCTAATCTTGGAGACAGAGTTCCGTATGTGATTATCGGAGCTGCAAAAGGTGTGGCTGCTTATATGAAGTCTGAGGTGAGTGTGCATTATCACATGGTAGTGTTGGTTATAATTTGGATATGGTTTGGTGCATATTTCCTGGAGCTGTGCTTTTTTAAAACTATATTATCTAAGTACATGGGCACTCTGCAGGTAAAATTACAGTTTAATGTTAATTATTTACAGTGAAGAGATACTGCCATAATATAAAGCATTGGTAGTCCTCTTCCCTTTATAATAAAAGCAAGTGGGTGCAGGGTGCAAGTCTGCTATAATAGTCCAATGCAATGCAATCTGCCTTGCGATTGTTCAGAAATGCCCGCAGAATTTCCCTCGCCTGTGGTTGTCTTCCTTTAAATAAAGTAGTTGAAATCCGCCGCGGCTGAGGGAAATTTGCAGTCCTGAGCATTCTCACTATGCTCTGTACTGTGTATAGAGGGATCTGTAGAAAATGACAGACAGATTCTTAAAGATTTTGTCCGTCATTTTTTTTTTTTTTTTTTTTGAAAGGTCTTTCATGCGTGTTCCCAAATCTAAATCCTTGCTGCTTTCAGATCATGCACACTTGAATTAAATGTTGTAAAGTGGTCATGACACTAAGCTGCCTCTTTCCATGTCACCAACAATATATCAACCACCCTCCAGCTGCTTTCACATTATTTGCATGTGGTCAGCACAAAGCTGAGTTTTTAATATCTGTTAGCAAACACATTGTGCATCTGTAATAACCTAATTGCTTCAGGACTGTAACGAAAGTGAGTATACCTATAAAAAAAACACTCTACGGAGCACCAACGTCCATCTAAGGCCAGCACAAGTATAGATCTCCAACACCTTTAATGTAGAAGTTAAAAGTGAAAGGCTTGGAAGCCAACTAGGCTGTCATAGAGAGTAAACACCCACCTGCTAGTCTCAGGTGCACCTTGGGAGAGAGTGAGTTTAGAGACAGGTTGCACTTCTGCTTTTTTCTCTCTTGACAAAGGCTGAACTGGCAGGGAAAGTGGTTCCCTGTCACCAGGGACAAGCGGTTGATCTTTTCTCTCTAACTTCTGCAATCTACCTATTAATTGAGCTGAGTCAATATTTTACACAGATCCTTTTATATTAATTATTCTTTCATTCCAGCACTATAGAGGAACTACATTAAGTAATCAAAAGCAATCGCTGCAAAGTTATGAAGCTGCCAAGACCACGGTAGTTTAAATAGCTCATATTGTCCTTTGTATAGATTATTGAATGGGAAAAAAATGCCCAGTTTTAAGAGTTCGAAACAAGACTAACAAACTGCTGTGATTTTCAAACCACAGAAGTTGTGGAAATCCCAGGAAATCTGAAATTCTTACAATTAGCTCTAGATACAATTCAGAATCTGTCTAGTTGTGTACACAGGGGCCTGTTTTTTTAAACCAAACCCTACAACCAACATGTTCGGACAAAAAATGGTTAAGACCCACTGGAAATTTTACCCCAGTCGTATTATATATAAATGGCCTTGCAAAATACATACCCATCTGGTTAACAGATCGGTGGTCTCCCTGAATGGAATGTTGGGTCTGGGTTGGCCCGTGAGTACACAGCCTTACAAGGCGCTCCTTGATTTTGTTTGTTTTCTGTTCTCATTTTAGGATCCCATCTATGTACTTGAGAACAACATCCCTATTGACACTCAGTATTATCTGGAACAGCAACTGGCAAAACCTCTACTCAGAATATTTGAACCCATTCTAGGAGAAACCAAAGCGGAGAGTGTACTTCTTAGTGCGTGCCATGCATATGCTATAATTTTTGCTGTTGGATATTACCATTATATTACTGAATTAATGTCTGTTTTGCTGTATTGGCTTTTATCACGTGGCCAAAATGCATCAAATGTATAATTCTATGTTAAATAACCAGAGATAAGCCTGTGTATAATCTCACTCGATTAATCCCTTCCTTCCCAAGCCGTTGATTTACGCATGCTCAGTGTAGAAGGGAAGCTGTTTAACAAGCCACTATGGAAATCTTACTACAGGGGAGTAATTGAAAGTAAATGTAACTGCTGGTTTTGGTGCAGTAAATTACTTTACTTAAGCTACATGGAGTTACTTAGAAGGGCAAGTTAAACTCATTTTAATCATCAGATTCTTGGCTTAAGGACAGAAAATGTGTTTTAGGCTACATATTTGCTTTAAAAACGATCTATTCATTGATGCCGCCCTAGTTCTTTAGTAAAGACTATAAGGCTGGAGCCAAATAAACATTTGGCCTGAATGAAGGTGTTAACAATAGCAGAGAGGATCTTGGGAATTGCATTACAAATTACATAAATAGTGTTAACATTTGAAGTGAAAAGTTAACAAGTGAAAAATATTGCATTAACTTTGTTAGAATGTTTTGCTGCAAAATAGTTCATAGGTTTACAAATTCATAGGTTTAACTTTAAAAAAAAAAAAGGCTTTGCAGGCTTAATTTATCATTGGAATAGATCTGTCCTGATTGGCTCTCTATCTGCTTTTCAGAGGGGGAACACACACGCTGCAAGACTGTACTGACCTCAAAAGTTGGAGGCCTTATGGCATTTGCTAAAAAACGCAGCACTTGCATTGGGTGCAAGGCAATGCTGAACCATGATGGTATGTATCAGAGTGCAAAATTAGGCTATACATGCATATAGTAAATGGCTTTAAACACCATAACCATAATAATTAAAAGTGGTTATTTTATTTAATTAGTAATGTTTTTCTTTTTTATTAAAATGCTGCTGTTATAACATTTGTTGGAATGTGACTTTAGATAATAATTAATCGAGTCGTGTGTCGGCCTACTATATACATGAATCACTTCAGGGATTTTTTTTGAGGAAGTTTTCATATGTACTAAGCAGCTTTCCTAATTAAAAAATTACCTGTCTGCTGCCCACTTGGCCACAGAATATGCCAGGTACTTTCCACCCTATTGCTTGTTCACTGGTCTGTATTGATTAGAGCCAGCTAACGCATGCCAGGCATGTGCAGGGCTTTTTGTGATTAAAGGTGTTATTCTTGCTGGCACTGCAAAGAATGGATTTTAAGGTCGGGGAATTGAAAACAACTATTTTCTTATTAGGTCCCCCCAATTGCATTTTGTTGCTGTATGATAGTCCAGGAAAAAGTCTTTAAAACTAATGGCCTCTTTCTTCTTGTAATTTCCACTTTGCAGTATAAAGTGTGGTAAATTGTTAGTGCTGCTGTTTCATTGGTGGAAAATGACATCTCCGATGATGCACAGGTTATCAGCATGTCATCACACTACCAAGGCAATTCTTAATTTCCTCAAGAAAATGTTTTTTTCCATAGTAAACTGTTTAATTTGGCAATTAAAGGTTAACAATACTGTCCTTTAACCCTTTCCTTTTGGAAGTACCCACAGTGAGGACCTAAACCTCTACATTCTCACTCCTGGGTCATGCATCTAACTCCTGCACTTACCTCTTAAACTTGCGATGACTGGCACACTGTCCTGTGCCTCCAACGTTCTGCCTGGGGTGATACCAGTAGGAAAGCGAACACAAGTTTAAGAGGTTAGTGCAGGAGTTAAATGCATAACATAGGGGTGAGGACCTAGAGGATTAGGTCCTCACCCTGGTTATATCCAATCAGGAGATCAAACCTGTACTCCGAGAGCCTTTCAAACTTAAACTCTGATGCTCACACGCCTTTTGTTTCATTGTCGCCCAATCGGTTCCTTAATGCTTTGCACACTTTAATCAATCTGACAGGATTCATATGGCAGGACACCAGCAACAAATGTAGTAATTAAAATGTCTAAATTTGATTACATCAAAGATAAAATAAAATTACGTGGTACATCTTACATGAACAAGATGGGAACCCAGAAGCTCCGCCCTATGTGCGAGATGTACAACATGGTTTTGTTTTATCTTTTATTATAAATTTATTTACTTTTTGATAACTACATTTGTTGTCGGTTGCCTGCCATATGGATTCTGTCTGATGGATCAAAGTTTGCCTTACCCTAGGTACTTTCAAATGGATGAAGAAGAGGATCTGGGCTCAGGTGAGTATAGTTGTATTTTAATAATAATATTTGGCAGTTCACTGCATTTTCATGTTGTAACCCAACCAGTACAACAAATAATCAGGTAAACATCACATTGGAAAAGGAACTAATAATTTAGGTTTAATGGTAAAAGTTCACTTCCAACCTAAACACAGGTTAGGCATATCCCAACACCATGATACTTAAATAATGTTTTAGAAGACCCATATTCCTCACAACCTTTACATGCCTCTTCAGTGTTCATCCTGGTTCTCCCAGGTAAAAGCAATTAGTCATGAGCATGATGATTTACTGTAAGTCACACACAGAGGCCTAATGCTGCTTTTCTAGCTGCCTACAAAACATCTGTAGAAGAGTCAGGCAAAGATTGGGAGGAATATCTGCCTTCAGTCATGGGCCCTGTGGTAAGTATATCAATATTGGGTTTGGAACAGTTTTTTTAGAATGGGGGAATTTGCCCTTTTAAGCTCTGCTGTATTCTGGTGGTGTTGTTTTGGCACTAAATTTAAGCCTGTAAGTAACAGATTTGCCCCCATATTTCAGTGTAAAGTGCTACAGGGAATTTTCAATTAAGCCACAACCATAAATGTTCCAAAAATAACATTTAAATGTTGGTGTTTGTTTACCCGGAATAATGTACTAATTCTTGTCAGAGGCTGGGGGAGAGTTCCTCCTTTTTTAGTTGTATATTTGTTTTGCTTTTGCTCAATATATTTTGCTGACCAAAGGAAATTGATGCGAAAAAAAGAATGATGTAAACTTAGAAAATCCAACTATAGCGATGTCTAGAGCTTGAATGATATTGGTCTTGTATAAAGAGGGGAATAGATTCAAGGGAGAAAAATATTCTTCTCATTGCAAAGCACTGATAAGGCCTTATTTGGAATATACAGTGCCATTTTGTAATCCCATATATAAAAGAGGACAAGGTGGGAAAGGAGATGTTTGACAGATTAGATAAATTAGGTTCACACTTGAGAATAGGCACTTGCAATGGCATATGATCTCTTTATACAAATACATTACAATAAATTCTTTGGAGCTTTGTTCACCAACAGATAGGGGACAGGTGGACATCCTTTAAGATTAGAAGAAAAGAAGTTTAATCTTCAGATGCATAAAGGGTTTTACAGTGACATTAAAAAGAACTGTCTTCCATTAGATATAGTAATGGCAGGTTCATTGGATAGAAAGAGCTGGAGGAATTTCTAAGATGAAAACATACTGGTTTAAATACATACCAATAAGTTAATGTTGATAATA
Source organism: Hymenochirus boettgeri (assembly GCA_019447015.1). Classification (NCBI taxonomy): domain Eukaryota; kingdom Metazoa; phylum Chordata; class Amphibia; order Anura; family Pipidae; genus Hymenochirus; species Hymenochirus boettgeri. Next base: position 319,492,336 of record CM033470.1, on the reverse strand, counting down.
CATCAAGTTCTTGTTGATTCAGGGATTTTTCTGATTGACTTTTTGGAGTCAGCGAGGAATTTTATCCCCATCCATTATTTATGGGTATTAGTCCTTTCGTAATTCAAAGGGCCAGTCTAATACAGGGACACAATTCTTTTAGAAAAACTATATCCAGCCTCTTACAGGCTTTTTTATACTGGCCAAACATTAATCGACATACCCGCAGATGCCCCCACAATGATCGAGAACCAGATGGGTCATTATTTTGCAATCAACAATATGTTATGTTAATAGAAAATTAATGTTCCCGGTATTACTGCCTGGCAAAGCAATAAAAATCTTATGATCGAATGCAGAATCAACCTACTATTGGCCTGCATATGGCTAGCATAAGGGTTTGTCCCAGTTGTCTTCAAATATTAGTGTTGAAACATGCCTTAGTAGTGTACTAGCTACTTTACTCCTGAACTGAATTGTATTTTAGGGGATTAAATAAGGCAGAAGTCTGAACAGTGTGTGCTTAAAGCTAGGTACACACCTAGCGATTTTTCCTCCTGACCGACCGTTCGATACTTTCGGCCAGGAGGAAGGACTGCCAGTCGCGGCAAAAGCAGACGCGTCCGACAGTTACCGTGACCGATCGTGCGGTCCATAGAGGATCGGACGAGGTTTTCCACCATGTCCGATTTGGACGAACGATCGGTCAGACATGGCTGCATTTGGATGCGATAGTTTCGGTCCGATCGACCGATACACTGAACTATCAGTCGATCGGACCGAAATATCTCGTGTGTACCCAGCTTAATGCAGGAAACTGTGCCCTTTGTATTCAGTAAGAGAAAAGCTTTTGTTTAGAGATCATCCGTAAACCTATTCAAATGTTTCTTCATTGCAAGTGCATGTGAGAATATCCTTTCATATAATATATAGTATTCAGTGCAGTCTTACCATAATACTTTCAAAAATACTTCAAAATACTTTATTTTATGTAGTTTGTGCTCAAGCTACAAACGTGGTTGTTCTATTCATCTGCTTTCCTAAGGATGTCACTGCAGCAAATTCACTTTGTCCTTAATTATTACCTTTTTTGTTCATAATTAGTAGTCTGATGCTTTCTTACTGCAGTTGATCAAATAAAAGCTGATTGGTTGCCTATTAAAGGGCATGTCCACCCCTCCAAACAAAAATTTAACCCACTACTGGCCCCTCTGTATAGTGTAAAAAAATATCCTTACCTTTTTATTATTATTGTGAAATTATATAGCGCCAACATCTTCCGTAGCGCTTTACAATTACATGTATGCATTCACATCAGGCCCTGCCCCGAAGAGCTTACAATCTAAGCACATTTATTTGACACATACAACCTATCAGTATGTCTTTATGATTGTGGGAGAAACCGGAGTGCCCGGAGGAAACCCACGCAAGCATGGGGAGAACATAAAAGCTCCTTGCAGATGTGTCCAAGGGTGGAATCGAACTCAGGACTTCACCACTGCAAGGCTCCAGTGCTAACCACTGAGCCACCGTGCTGCCCCTTACATCTCTGCTCCTTATGGTTCCTCTGCAGTACTTGACAAAAGTGCAGGAAACTGAAGAGTATTAGCTGTCTTCCTGTCCGAAAAGGTTTCTGCCTCCTCCTTGTTCTCTGAGAGGACAGTGGCAAACTCTCTTCCACCATCCAGATCCACCCATGGCTGGTCACGTTTTTCTGTAATGTAGGGCATCCCTGCCCCCACCCAACCGTTGTCATTTTGTTAAAAAAAGATTTAGAACACTGCTTACAGCCCTTTGTTCCCGCGGTGCTCTATATTGTCTGTGATTGGCTGCCCTCTGCTTGCAAGTTCTGGCAAACAGGCAGCCCGTTCAGTGTGCCAGAGGATTGAAGGGCTGTAAGTAATGTTCAAAATCTTTTTTTAACATTGACATGTCGGTTGGGCAGGGTGCCCTACGTTATATAATTTTTTTTTATTAGGGTGGACCTGCCCTTTAAATACTATTACTAGAAAACCACTGGGTCTTTTGTGTGGAACACCTTTGATAAAATAATATCTTTTCTATATATTTTATTTGGGTTCTGAAAGTGATTTTCCCAGAAACACAAAGATTGGATGATTATGCTATGATCTACTTAACATAGCTTATTACAGTTGAAATTAATCAATGCAAAAAGTATTTCCTGAAGAAATACTACGGTATATGGTTGAAGCAATATGGGGTGCAAAAGTTTGCCTGTGCTATTAATTTGCAGCAACCAATGCATCCTTTATTGCATCAGCCCCTATGCATTAAAGCCACATTGTCATCCACAAAGTCCCAGTAGTTCCTCTTGATCACCACAATGAGCATTCGGAAACAATCATCCTGTATTGTACAGAGAAATGCTGTTATCGCATTGTAACCAATCAGTGCTATTATCACATTTCAACCAATCGGCTATTGGCTTTTTATTGGCATTTAGTTGCTGCAGGTTTTTGTGCCCCGTCTTATTACTTAAACCCAAATGTGAGCTAATCTTATTGTTATATAGCAGCCCCAAACAATAGGTTAGATGCTGTTCAGACCTTTACTATTTTTTACAGCAATGGTTGTATACTGTCTGAAAATGTTATATATACGACACTATTTCAGGAAATATTGCAGTGAAATCAATCTGCCCGAACCTTAAACTAGTGTTAACTCACTGGGTAGAGAGACTTTTGCTTTAACAGGCTTTTTGATCTAAAATATTTGATACCGGATTATTTTTGCTGCAATTTATCATGAAAAGTATATAAGAGAATGAGATAAGTATCTCTCTGATTATACAGCTGTTTACACATTTCAACAAGTTGTTTGACTCAAGATATCATCTGAGTATAATTCTTGGTAATCGGAAAGATTTAACATGAAATATTTTAAAGAGAACTTGTACATTTTAATGATTTCTATTTTTTGTTACAATAAGTCTTGTTTGTAAAGTTTTGAATGTAGTGAAGTACACTATGTTATGTTAATTCCTACCTTTCGATATTTTTTCGTGAGGAGCACTGCACAAAGAAAACTTCTTCTGCCAGGCTTCCTAACTCCTTCATCACTATCTTTAAGGCTGGGTACACACAGGGTACTATTTTTTCTTGTCCCAATTGAGCATTTGCTGCGAGCGGGCGCTCGGCCGGGACAAATGATTGTCGGTTGTGGCAATAGTGGCCGAGCCTGACAGTGCACACTACCAGTCATGCAGTCCCATAGGAAACCGCACGATTGGCCGTGGTTTACCAACGGGCCCGTTTGTCCGATTGGGATGAACAGCCAACTGAGCTCGGTCGCAGCTGCCCCACAGCAACAGATATTTCAGACCAATTTCGCTATTGGCCAGTTGGCCGGAAAAATCTGCTGGTGTGTACCCAGCCTAAAACAGGAAATTTTACATAATACCGTCTATATGTATATCTTTGCTTCTTAAGTTTATTTCTGCTATAGGATGTTTCATGTAAAACTCAATTATTCCATGTGCCCATCTGATCTATATTTAGCCAGCGGGATTATCAGTTGAACATTAATGTTGGCCCATCTGTTAGTCTAACCACAACACACAGATCCTGCCTTGCATACAGAAATATCTCTCTTCCATTGTTAAAATCTTCTAAACCTTTTACATAGCTGTGTTGTCAGTCTTATTAATAGGGCTGTAGTGGGCATCACAAGAACTACCGTAAGAAAACCAGTCAAGGCAGAGTAAACTATACAAACATCTGTTAAAAAGTGCACACTCCTACCTTTAAAATGGATCTAGATCATGCTTCTAGCTATAATCTTTCTGAACTTACAGCTGTATAAGTGGTAGTGCTTACTGCGAGCTGGGACATCGCCAGCCCCATTGCTCTGCTGGCTTGAGCATGCCCACTTGTATCCTACTGTTGGGACAGAGCATCACCTGAATCACAAGCCCTGCTCCAAAATGCTTTATTGTTTTTAAAGGTAGCCACGAGCCTGAAAAGGATTTTTTTTCTCTCCCCAAGGTATTAATACGCAGAGGAAAACAAAGAAAAACATGATTAAACTCTTTCCAATGTTCCTTGTATTGAGTGCACTGGTATGGAAACCACCATTCCCCTTTAACAAAGATAATGTGTAGTGCTACTCACAGGTAACATATGGGCTGATGCAATGATAGGTGCAAAATGTTTGGGACTTACTGCATCAACCCGATAGCGTCAAAATATCCCTATGACAGTATAGGAATTCTACAGAGAGAACGAATAGCAAGGGTGGCACTCCAAATAGTAACTTGTTGTGAGATGTCGTGTGGTCTTTATTAATAAAGTTACTATTTGGAGTGCCACCCTTGCTATTCGTTATTCCAGTATATAATATACATAAAGGGTTGGATTACTTGGAGCAGTGAGCACCCATACTTGGTGCGAGTGCAGAGGGTTTTTGTATTATTCTGTGAATTCTACAGAGAGAGGTCTTCTTTGGGGCTCTATATCTTAAATATTTCTTATGCTTACCCTCTGAACTAGTGGATATGTTTGAGTCCAGTGGCTGCAAACTTTTGTAAACAGTGACTGGGCGAAGAACAAGACGTAAAGATTTTGCTTTGTTAAAGGGCATGTTTAGCTATAGGATTCCCCCTGTCCCTCCAGCCCCAACCGCTATATTTATATTGTTAGAAAGCTCCCCAAACATTACTTACCTTCCCTCTTTCCCCCGCCGAAATGCACTCCCGGCAGCCGCGTCCTTGATTGGCTGCCGCTCAGCCAATCACAGATGCAACTGCCGGTCCCGCCCCTCTGCTTGCATTTTCTCGCAAGCAGAGGGCCGGCAGCACAGCGGAGGAAAGAGGGGAGGTAAGTAGAGTTTGGGGCACTTTCTAAAAATATAAATATAGCGGTTGGGGCTGGGGGGACAGGGGGAATCTTATATTAAAAAATAATTTTTAGGGTGGACATACCCTTAGAACCATAATAATTCCAGATTGATCAGCAGTCTTCCAATACATTAAATGAGAACAAAAGTTTGCTGACCCTCCCAAGCCAACCCCCTTCCCTAATAGTACCCCAGGGTGAGGCCCTAAACCTCATAAGTGCTTCCTTTAGTTTGCCCAAATAAACACATATAACAAGTCTTATATCTTAGGGGGTAGAAGATAGCCTGGACAAAAGCTAATGTTTATCAAGTTTGGCTCCCATGTGATTTAGCTTTAGCACTATAACCCATACTTGGAATGGGAAAGTCAGTTAATAAATTGAGTTCAGATGATTTGCTATGTAATGATAATCCAAACTGACCTATTTTACCCTTATGGTGGCCATATATGCAATGATCGTGGTCTGATGATCAGGGATTTTTCAATCTTTATTGACTGTGAATATTTAACTCCAGACCTACAAAGCTGCATGATTGGTTGGGTTGCCAGCCTATCAAGATAAAGCTTGGAACTTCTGTGTCAAAAGACTGCATTATATTTTGGCTGATACATAAGTAATACTTTACGTTTATAGCCTTATTTTTTTCTAGCCTTTTTTCTTTAAATCCAAAGATACCAAGAACTTTTTTTCCCACTTGTGTTCCACATCATACTGTTTAATTTTATTATTAAACTTGCTTACATCTGTTTCCAATGTTGCAAGTGTCCGAAACAAGAGGTTTTTTTGCTCTGTGTATAAGATAAGCTGTGGTAGAGCTTGTGGTATTGTGTGTGTCTGCACAATGGCAGGAAGCTGGGGGGTCCGGCACGTATCCACAGAATTGCTGAGTGTCAGCTTGGCTAATTTAACCCCCAATTTTGCAACGCACAGCAAAGCAGAACTAAGCGGAGACCAAGACTGTTATTAAAAGACCTGGGAATTTATGTAACAACCTTAACTCTGGTCAGGCTCAGGATAGTCAAATCTGTGTGCTATGTTTGCAGCAGCAATTTAATGTCTTTATTGAGCTTCTTAGAGTAGTATATTTTCTCCTGGTGGCAACTTGACCAAGCCTTTCGGAAAAATTGTGCCTATAGGAGGGAATGAGAAACTTCTAAATGTGCCACGGGTACCTAGATGATTGTACATAGTGAAATGTTTATAGAACTAGTAATTGCTTCTGATAGCGCTGGTTGGTTTTTTTGCTCCATTTTCTCCTTTGGTTTGGTTGCACTGTATCTTTCTCTGAAAGGCCCATGTGGCTGTGATGTGGTGTGTTATACTAGTAATTTTAATTGTCTCAAGGCTTTCTTGATACCTACTGTCCCTGCCAACTTCTCCTGAAAGAGAATTCTGCTGAAAAGACAAACTCTTTGCACCTGAAACGGAAACCTTCTTTTTCTAATCTCAGCAGGAGATCCTATAGTGACCATGCAGCAGTCAAGTAAGCACAAGGAGATCACAGCTCATTGACTTATTCAGTGTTTCATTGCCCTCTTTAATAAAAGGCATAGCCTTCTGTGGACTCCCTTTTTAGTGTTTTTATTTTCTTTTTGTGCAGGGGAAACCTTTGTTAACCAGGTAGCCTTTAATTGTAGCGGTTTACCCTAAAGTAGTGTAGTCTGCCTTTTCAGTCTGGTGTACACATGACTTAGCATCTTTTTTGATGTGGTTCTGATGGTGGGCAGCAGATAATGTGCATGTGATTTTCCTGTTGTTGTCATTTTCAAGGTGAGCTGTGTATAAAGAAACAGGCTTAAAGGGCAATTGTACTCAATAAAAAGCCTCCAAAATTTCCCCCTTCCTCTTAAAAGTACTCAAGGTGAAGACCTAAACCAAAAGATATTCTGGGTTTTGCTTGGGCTGGGTACACACCAGCAGATATTTTCGGCCGATCCACGGCACTTTCGGTTGGTCGGCCGAAAATATCTGCTGGTGTGGGGCGGCCGGGCGTGACTGACCTTGATCGTCTGGTTTGGACGTGTCGGTAAATCCCAGTTGATCATGCAGTTCCCTATGGGACCTCACAGTTGATTGCACAAAATTCCGGCCGCGGCCACTATTGTTGCGACCAACAGATTTGTCCCAGCCGAGCGCTCGCTCGGGACCAATAGTCCCTTTGTGTGTACCCAGCCTAAAGTTGATATTCTGGTCTGGCCATGCCTCCTCAGTCCAGGGCCTGGCCTTTGGGAAGTCTGTAGCTGTAAATGGGGAGAGGTATAGCAAGTGGCAAACAGTCCCTCTCACTGATTGGGGGGTGTGTGAAGCAGTGTCTGTGAGGGGAATTTGTCTATATCTGTGGGAACAAATGAGTCAAAATTAGACTTTGTTGTAGATAAAAACAGCTTTGTGCAAAAATCTGCCATGCAGTTCTCCTTCAGTTTATCCATGATACATCATTTGATCAATGAATATAAAGCATCACCGAATAGTGTTATTTTTAGCGTTGTTTATGCCAGACTTTTTTTTGCACTGTATCTTTCTTTCAAACAAGAAACTGAAACATGCGGGATACATTAGAACAGTGTTCTCTCTTGTAGCTAAAGAATCCGTGATTTCAAGTTATCCCCCAAGTTGCAAGTGTTTGCAATTTACAGACATTTTTTGCACATAGACTTTAATGGACATGTGTTGCAGGCATAATGTGATCACTGATTGCCTTTCTCTTGATTTTGGCCAGCTGTGTCACAGACCTAATCAGTCCTTATTACCTTTTTCTTGATTACGTTCAGCTGTCACAGACCTAATCAGTCCTTATTACCTGTCTCTTAATTGTGTTCAGATCGTCCCAGACCTAGTCAGCCTTGATTTGATTGTTTGCTGTGTCAGACCTCATCAGCCCTGATTACCTTTCTCTTGATTGCATTCAGATGGTCCCAGACCTAGTCAGCCTTGATTAGATTATGTTTGCTGTGTCAGACCTAATCAGCCATCATTACCTGTCTCTTGATTGTGTTCAGCTGTCACAGACCAAAGCTGCCCTGATTACCTGTCTCTTGATTGTGTTTAACTGTTTCACAGACCTTATCAGCCCTGATTACTCGTCTCTTGATTACATTCAGCTGTCATGGACCTATTCAGCCCTGATTACTTGTCTCTTGATTATGTTCAGCGGTGTCAGACCGAATCAGCCCTGATTACCTGTCTCTTGATTGCGTTCAGCTGTCATGGATCTAATCAGCCCTGATTACCTGTCTCTATTACGTTCAACTGTGTCACAGAACTAATCATCCCTGATTACCTGTCTCTTGATTGTGTTCAGCTGTGTCACAGACCTAATCAGCCCTGATTACCAGTCTCTATTTTGTTCAGCTTTGTAACATATTTAATCGGCTCTGATTACCTGTCTCTTGATTCCGTTCAGCTTAGTAACATAATTAATCAGCTCTGATTTACCTTTTGATTGAAATCAGCTCTGCCAACTTCCCAATCCTCTTTGATTGCATTCAGCGGTGTTACAGACCTAATCAGCACTGGTTACCTGTTTCTTGATTGCATTTAGCTCTCTCCTAGACCTAATGAGCTCTGATTACATGTCTCATTATTACATTTAGCTGTGTCACAGGCTCAGGTTTTAAAAACTCCCAGCACACACAGACACGAATATTGATAGAACTTTGTGCAGCCTTTTAAGCCGAATTCTAAGCTTATATGTTCCCTTTCTTGTTATAAGAAATTGTACTTGTATTTTATTATAACATATTGTACTATTCTCCTGTAAGTGATGTAGCAGTATATCTTTTTGTTCCCTGCAGGTGCTGTTTGTAATTATTGTAAGCAGAGGGAATCTGAGCTACTTCAGAAAGAGGTAAATTATTTGCTGTTGTCTCTAATGGTTGAATGTTGTAATCCTTGCACAGAGATGACATTTTGTAATGTATACAGTTTTTGGGCTTTCCACATGTCCTGGTAGATTGGAATACATTATTAAAATGTATTGACATCACATTTCAAACAATGTCTAATGCCACTGCCGGTCTGGCCCCTTCTGCTCCTGCTGTGCACGGAATAGGCAGAACACAGCCAAGGAACGGAGGGCTGATAAGTAAAATTACAAGCCTCACATACATTTAAACCTTGCAGGATCAAGGTTTGCGGGGTCAATTAGCTTGTCTACATATTATAGTTTTGGAGATGGTCATGCCCCCTAATTAAAGCTTTTTTGGGGGGTTCCTGTCCTCTCATGTTGGGTTGATGTTTGGTTGCAACGATCTTAACTCCTGTATACATTACTGCTGTATGTGAGGCTTTGATGATACCAAATAAAACCTTATACATTGTGAACAGATATACCATGACCTGGATGAATGAGAACCTTCACAAGCATATATCTAGACCACTGTTTCTCATCTTTTCAGATTCACTTTGGTCTGGGGATGTTCTGCTGGATTGGAAAAAAGCCAATGTAATACCAATATTCAAAAAAGGTAGTCGTTCACAGCCTGGTAACTATAGACCTGTATGGCTAACAGACCTGTGTGGTAGGGAAGGTGATGGAAACTTTGTTACGGCATCATATCCTTGACTTTGTCTCCAGAACTGATCTTATTAGTAGTAGTCAGCATGGATTTATTATTTTTATGAAGAAGCGAGTAAGAAGTTAGATTCAGGCACAGCAGTGGATGTGGTATACTTGGATTTTGCGAAAGCTTTTGATACTGTGCCACATAGGCGACTAATCTATAAACTGAGGACTGTTGGCCTTGAAGAAAACATTTGTTCATGGATAGAGCATTGGTTATTGGATCGCAAACAGAGAGTGATGGTCAATGGAGCTACATCTATATGGGCTAAAGTTCTAAGGGGAGTACCTCAGGGTTCTGTACTGGGGCCGCTACTTTTTAATCTGTTTATAAATTACTTAGAAGGGGGCATTGTGAGCAAGGTCTCTGCATTTGCTGATGACACTAAACTATGCAGAGCTTTAGAAACTTTAAATTATGTGCAAGTGCTGCAAGCAGACCTAGATAATCAAAATAGGCAGCAGAATGGCAAATGAGATTCAATGTTGATAAATGTAAGGTGATGCATTTGGGTTTTAATAATCCCTGTGTCACCTACACCATAAATATCTCTGTCTTAAGTGAATCTGTAATGGAAAAAGATTTGGGGATTCTGGTAGATAACAGACTTAGCTATAGCAAACAATGCCAGACAGCCATGGCTAGAGATAGCAAGATATTGTCTTGTATAAAGAGAGGAATAGATTCAAGAGAGAAAAATATTATTCTCCCTCTTTACAAGGCTCTGGTAAGACCTCATTTGGAATATGCGGTGCAGTTTTGGAATCCCATATACAAAAGGGACATCTTGGAAATTGAGGCAGTTCAGAGAAGGGCAACTAAATTAATAAGGGGAATGGAGGGATTTAAATATGCAGGCATATTAGACAAGTTAGGGCTGTTTACATTGGAGAAGTAATGTAAGGTGTCCATAGCTAGAGGACATGACAGAGAATGTCGCAGGCCTATTAACTAGCTTCAAAAAATATAATTTTTTGGGGGGTGGGGCTTTTTACATAGCTCACCATGTGCCTGTCACAGAGACTAAGAAAGATGGGTCTGACCAGGAAAGTGTAACTGTACAAGCCTATAGCTTATTAATGGGGTATTGTGTAAGGGTAGGTTAACAAAGCAAATTAGACTAGTAAATTCAGAGCATTACCAATTATTAGGGCATACTTACAGTAAATTGTTTCAATATTTCTTACTACCACTTTATTAATAACTTGCTGACTTTGCGTTGGGTTTTATTTTTTAGTGTAGGAAAAATACTTTGGAGAATTGTGTTATAAAAGTTTCATAAATGTTTTTGTCCCCTTATAAAAAGCATTAAAGAAAAAATTGGTAAAAAGTCCAAAAATATTTTGCTGCTTTATATCTATGACCCAAGGTCACCAAATTTCTTTTTATTTTTCCTGTTTCTTTTTTTGCCATTTTCTGTTTTCCCTTGTATTGTATTTTACATTTTTCTCTGCTATACCTGATTTATTACCTCGTTTTTTAACTGGTTCATACATTTGTTGCCGATGCCCCACAGTGGAATGTTTAAGATTTACTTTTAAACTCTAACAGACTTTTAGGCCATTCCCAGTGCAGCTGACCACATCAAAGAGTAATAAAAGCATAAATAGAATAAAAAAAACTTATAGACAAATAAACTGACTGGCCCAGATGCCAACAGAAATTTCCGTGAAATTAGGAACAGTTTAGCCTTGAGTACTGGGAAACATCTTGCACATATCATCTTCTGGGGTCAAATAAATAATCCTAAAAATCAACCCATAATTCACATTTTGGATGCACATAAACCTCTCTGCTTAGCAGTATTAGACATTCAAATTATGTTCCATTCCTTAGTCACAGCATAGATTTTCAGTAAGATATGCCGCAGTCTCTGTGGAGCCAGAATTGCAAGAAGAAGTTAAAAAAAAACTGCATACATGATTTAGAGAGTTTGACTGCCATTGAATTAGCAAAGCAGATTATATTTGCCTCAAGTTACTTAATATCATTTATCACAGCCAATAGCAGCTATTAAAATGAAACCCTGGGAATTATAGTAATATAAGGAAAGGGTAGAAGTAGCCATTTTGTTTCCCCTAAGACCCGCAACTATAAACAGCATACTTTTTTCACTTATTTTAACTTAAAAGTTGTGCATTTACCTTATTTATACTGTTAACTTGTATACTCCCTTGGTTATAAATTAAAACAAAAAAGGAGGGGGGCTTTTTAGGAAGACAATTACTAAAACTTTGGGAAAGTGTTATGAAGAGGGGGGGGGACTTTCACTATACTGAATGCCTCTTTATATTAATAAAAACACATTTATGCAAAGGAGGGCTGCATTTGTAACGCATATGTCTGTAAATTATGGGCAAAAAAACAGTTTAGGTGCATATAAAATATTTGCTTTTTTTTTAGTTATGATTGTTCTTTTAGAATTATAAAACCACCTAGGATTCCAAAAAGATATGAAGACTTCAATTTCCCTGCTCAATACTGTCTAGTCTAGTCTAGTCTAGTATAGTATAGTACAGTAAAGTATATTGTAGTATAGTACACTAAAGTATAGCATAGCATAGTATAGTATAGTACAGTGAAGTATAGTATAGTTTAGTAAAGTATAGTATAGTACAGTAAAGTATAGTATAGTATAGTACAGTAAAGTATAGTATAGTATAGTACAGTAAAGTAAAGTATAGTATAGTACAGTAAAGTATAGTATAGTGCAGTAAAGTATAGTATAGTATAGTACAGTAAAGTATAGTATAGTATAGTAAAGTATAGTATAGTACAGTAAAGTATAGTATAGTATAGTATAGTACAGTAAAGTATAGTATAGTGCAGTAAAGTATAGTATAGTATAGTAAGTATAGTATAGTACAGTAAAGTATATAGTAATAGTATATACAGTAAAGTATATACGTATAGTAATAGTATAGTAATGTGCTTAAAGTCTAGAATATTTAAGTACAGTTAGTATAGTATAGTATAGTACAGTAAAGTAAGTAAAAGTATTTATAAGTACAGTAAAAGTATAGTTAAGTACAGTAAAGTATAGTATTGTAAGTATAGTACAGTAAGTATATTATTAGTATAGTATAGTATAGTACAGTAAGTATAGTATAGTATAGTACAGCAAAGTATAGTGTAGTATTGTATAGCATAGTATGTATAGTACAGTACAGTATAGTATAGTACAGTAAAGTATAGTATAGTATAGTATAGTACAGTAAAGTATAGTATAGTGCAGTAAAGTATAGTATAGTTAAGTACAGTAAAGTATGTGGTATGTACAGTAAAGTACAGTAAAGTATAGTATAGTAAACAGTTAAAGTATAGTATAGTACAGTAAAGTATAGTATAGTATAGTAAAGTATAGTATAGTAGTACAGTAAATTATATTATAGTATAGTAAGTAAAGTATTATAGTGCAGTAAGTAAGAATAGTTAAGTACAGTTAAGTTATAGTATAGTATAGTACAGTAAAGTAAAGTAAGTAAGTATAGTATAGTACAGTAAATTATAGTATAGTAACAGTAAAGTATAGTAATTGTATAGTATAGTTATAGTACAGTTAATATAGTAGTATCGTATAGTATAGTACAGTAAAGTATAGTAATAGTATAGTACAGCAAGTATAGTGTAGTATTGTATAGCATAGTATAGTATAGTACAGTACAGTAATAGTATAGTACAGTAAAGTATAGTATAGTATAGTATAGTACAGTAAAGTATAGTATAGTGCAGTAAAGTATAGTATAGTTAAGTACAGTAAAGTATAGTATAGTACAGTAAAGTACAGTAAAGTATAGTATAGTACAGTAAAGTATAGTATAGTACAGTAAAGTATAGTATAGTATAGTAAAGTATAGTATAGTACAGTAAAGTAAATAGTATAGTATAGTACAGTAAAGTATAAGTATAGTACAGTAAAGTATATATAGTGCAGTAAAGTATAGTAATAGTTCAGTACAGTTAAGTATAGTATAGTATAGTACAGTAAAGTAAAGTAAAGTATAGTATAGTACAGTAAAGTATAGTATAGTACAGTAAAGTATAGTATTGTATAGTATAGTACAGTAAAGTATAGTATAGTATAGTATAGTATAGTACATTAAAAGTATAGTATAGTATAGTACAGCAAAGTATAGTGTAGTATTGTATAGCATAGTATAGTATAGTACAGTACAGTATAGTATAGTACAGTATAGTAAAGTATAGTATAGTATAATATAGTACAATAAAGTATAGTATAGTATAATATAGTATCGTACAGTAAAATATAGTATTGTATAGTATAGTACAGTAAAATATAGTATTGTATAGTATAGTACAGTAAAGTATAGTATAGTACAGTATAGTATAGTACAGTAAAGTATAGTATAGTATAGTACAGCAAAGTATAGTATAGTATTGTATAGCATAGTATAGTATAGTATGGTACAGTATATTATAGTATAGTAAAGTATAGTACAGTAAAGTATAGTATAGTATTTGAGGTTTAATAAAGACATACTATCTAGTTTAACCTACTTAGCAATTCCCACATTTCCTGCCTAACAGTGTCAAAAAAATAACCTCAGTATAAAGGGGAAAAACTCCTTTCTTACTTTAAGTGGCAATTGGAAATATTCCTGGATCAGCTATAAAAACTCATCCAGCTTTTTCTTAAAAACTATCCAATGAACCTGCCATCACCACGTCCAATGGAAGACAGTTCTATGGTTTTACTGTTCTTACAGTGAAAAACCCCTTCCAAAATTGAAGACTAACCGTCTTTTCTTCCAGTCTTAAGGGATGTCTGCATCTCCTCTGACATGTTCTATTGATGAACAATGCCCCAGATAGTTAATAGTATGGCCCGTTAATTTATTTATGCAAAGTAATCATATGCCCACACAATCGTCTTTTCTCTAGTGTGCATAATTGCAACTTATTTAATTTGCCTTCATATTGAAGCTCACCCAGTCCCCTTATTAATCGATTTAAATGCATAAAAGTCTGTTTCTATCTCCTTTATATAGTACAGAAATGTAGTTATTCCAATAAACAAGACCTATGATATTGGTGTTAATGGAAAGCTAAACCTAAATACTGACGTTTAGGAATTAGATTAGAAGTTTCTAAAAGATAAATATTTTCTTACCTTTACTCTTGCTGCTTAGCAATAACACAAGCCTGCACAAATCACTTATTTGGCCAATGTGGGACCATTGTCAAAGGAGGTTGAGGAGTTTACAGTGAACTCACTTCCTCTCTCCCTTGCACCAATTCTGTCAGCAGGAAGGTTAGAAACATGTGAAATATTAAATATCAAATAATATAAAATGTTAAAAATTCCTTACTGGACAAAACAATACATCAGTAATATAATATGTTGTACATTATTGACTATTTCCCATTTGCATGGGTTTCCCCCAGGGCACTCTGATTTCCCCATGAAGACATACTGATAGCTTGTATATGTCAAATAAATGTGCTTAGATTGTAAGTTCTTTGGGAGTGAGGGGCCTGAGGTGTGTGTATCCATCTAACTGTAAAGCGCTACGGAATATGTTGGCGCTATATAAATCCACAATAATAATAATTTAGACCTGTTTATTGACCTTAAAATCTAGGTCCTCACCCCTTGGGTTTACAATCATTCAGGAAAAATTAATTCATGAAATTCATGATAATGGGTCCGGACTATTCTGCCCCCTCACGGTGTCTGGGCCTCGGCCAAAAAAAAAGTGGTTTGCATGAAGCACTCCTTTTTATTGGTCATGTTGAGGATGCAAAGTGGATTGCACCCAGGGGGATTGCACCCAGGGGGGAGGAAAGGGTACGTTTAAAGAGTTTATTTCCCTTAAACAAGATATCTGTCTTTGATTAGCCATTTTAGAACATTGCATTCTTCTTAACATTAATGATATTGTTTGAATTTCCTAGTTCTAATTGCTGTATTCATGCATTTCAGCTAACTCTATGGCAACAAGTGGCAAACAATTTGCCAATGAGCATTAGCTCTGGGTCAGATGGTTAATTAGAAGTTAATTGAGAACCTTGGTCTAATGAATCAAGTAACTGTGATCATGCATAATCAAATGGAGATGTTCAAGCAGGTGTGCAAAACATTTTGATTGCAAAAAAAAAAAAAAAAACACCTTTTAAGTAATTAAAAAAATATAGCCAATTAAATGTGCATATACAATACATTTTAATGAAAGACAATTATTGTAGAGCATGTGTTATATATAAAGGTTTTTGCTGGGTGTAAGCTTATAAGGACAGCATTCTCAAATGTCACTATTACTTTACTAATGTATTTTAGGCAAAACTTTCTCCCAAGATGCACTACTGCTAATATTCAGTGATGTTTTACATTTGTGTTGCAATACCACATGTTCGCCACCATTCAAAATAATTGTTAATAATTTTTATAAAATATAAAAATTTAAAGGACAACAATACACCCTCCAGTTTCCCTAAAGGACCCAGCCATCTAATTAACACTACATAGCGGTTTTAACTTAACTTAATTTTTTTAAAATCCTAATGTGAAAGCTTTTCTTCCCAGAATAACTATACATTGAAAGATTCTTCTCTAGTTATATGCATTTAGTAGATATAAGTAATAGATTCAGTAACAAAGGAGACTTCCATGTTGTTGCCACTACAATTCATAGCCCATGTTGGCTTCGAAGAGCCACGTCCCCTGACCCCAGGATTCACTGTCTCTATGCACAAAGTTTCTAGCTTCTCTTTCTAGTGAAGTTTTTAAATGTACCAAGGATCACAGTTGGGTTGCTTGTGGTGCACCATGTAAAAGCACTGTTTTTAGGAACAAACAGACCAAGATATCTGTTATATTAAATTAGATCAACTGGACTTGAAGTTTAGTTCTTGAAAACGTTTCGCTAGTCCGAAACCGAAACACAAGAAAAGCGACATCATATACGCAGTGCAGTGCAGTGCTGTGAAGAATGCTCTGATTTGTAGGTGGGGGAGACCAAACAGCAACTGCATCAACGTATGGCCCAGCACAGAAGAGACAATTCGTTGGGTCAGGACTCAGCCGTGTACCTGCATCTTAAGGATAAAGGAAATACCTTTGAAGATTGTAATGTTAACATATTGGCAAAGGAACGTGACTGGTTCAAGAGAGGTGCTAAGGAGGCCATTTATGTGAAAATAAATAAACCAAGCCTAAATTAAGGTGGGGGGGTTCGACACCAACTGTCTGCCATGTACAATGCTGTTTTGACCACTTACTCTGGGCGTTCCTATAACACCTCTTAGCCACTATCCAATCACGCCCTTAACACTTGGCTGTGATATGCTAATTAGGATTTTCCAGGGTACATAATTGCCAAAGATTCTTGTACAAGTCATTCTGAATTGAGAAAGCCAGTCGGATGACTAGCGAAACGTCTTCAAGAACTAAACTTTAAGTCCAGTTGATCTAATTGAATACAACAGATATACCATGACCTGGATGAATGAGAACCTTCACAAGAAAACAGACCAAGAATTCACAAGATCTAATCCCCTAGTTTACTATATAATATAGTCTACTGCCTAAGTTTATTGCTTTTTATGTTTGTTTGTTTCCGTGTTTCTAGAAAAATATAAAGTTTCTACATATGTACAAACTTTATGCTTGTAAAGGTTGTCTTTCATCCAGGTCATGGTATATCTGTTGTATTCAATTAGATCAACTGGACTTGAAGTTTAGTTCTTGAAGACGTTTCGCTAGTCATCCGACTGGCTTTCTCAATTCAGAATGACTTGTACAAGAATCTGTTGGCAATTATGTAAACTGGAAAATCCCAATTAGCATATCACAGCCAGGTGTTAGGGACCTTCTGAATTCAAGGTGTGAATTCAAGGAACTGCCCAGGGTAAGGTGTCAAAACAGCATTGTACATGGCAGACAGTTGGTGTCAAACCCAAGAAACCAAGCCTAAATAGAGGTGGGGGGGTTCGACACCAACTGTCTGCCATGTACAATGCTGTTTTGACACCTTACTGTCTTACATTCAGAAGGTCCCTAACACCTGGCTGTGATATGCTAATTGGGATTTTCCAGGGTCATTCTGAATTGAGAAAGCCAGTCGGATGACTAGCGAAACGTCTTCAAGAACTAAACTAAGTCCAGTTGATCTAATTGAATATAACAGATTTACAAACTTTTTATATAGCAGCTCTGATATTTATTTAGCAACCAGTGTGAATTGCTGACAGCCTTCCAGTAGCAAAACTCAATAGTGACCTGATTTTACTGACATAAAGGGCAAGGCCACACTGAGCCGCACACACAATCGCATGCGATTCTGTGTGTGATTCCAGTGCGAATTTGATGCATTTGCGCTTGCACTTTTTACTTTGGAGATAGGCAAACAAATGCGATTGCACATAAAAATGCAGATCGCATGCGTTTGTGCTCATGTAATATAAGTAATGTACGTAAGGTTAGTATAATAGTAGGTGATAAAGTAAATCTTATCCATCACATTGTAATTCAATGCAATTTTTCTTTTCTTTCTTCACATATTTCTACTCTCACACTTTAAATAGGGTAGATTTCAATGCTTTCAATGCAAAATCCTTTTTTTTTTCGTTATTAAGATATGTGCATTTGAATTTAGTGGATCTGTCGGAATCTTCACATGGTAAAGTAAGCCAAATCGTATTAGTGCTTGCAGCATAATTCAGCAGACAATAGATCTTTCATTCCTCTCCCCTTCAATAAATTCTCCGTCCAACAAGAGCAGATAAAGTGTTATTTATTGTGCTTTATTGATTTATTTCAGAGGAGGATACCATGGGAGAGATACAGTGTATGTTTTTAGGGGGGGTGTGGAGGGGGGGATAGAATTGGAATTTATAAAAGATAAGTAAAGGAACAAAATGAGAAATTCATTGTGGCAAAATAAACTTGAAAATAGCAATGGTGGTGGGAGACTGTGGGTGTCTAGATAATAAATACAACAAAGATATTGGGAATAGGCTTTTAAACTTGAGAATAGATTGAGGAATTAAAAACAATCAGAATGGCCATAGATGTTTTTTGTGCTTATTCATTTATTGTTTTATTTAAATCTTTAAGATGCCACCTGAAAGCAGTTAATTGAATTGTTAAATAATTAACCATTAACCATCTGCTACACAGAGCAGAGGAAGTTATAGACTTAAAGGGCATGTCCACCCTTTAAAAAACTTTTGATATATTATAGGTATTGCTCCCCCAGCCCCAAACGCATTAATCTTATTGCCAGAAACTCCCACGATAGTTACTTACCTTTCCTCTATCCCCTGCCGCACGTCCTGGCCCTCTGCTTGCATGGAACTGCAAGCAGGGGGCGGGACCAGCAGCCGCGTCTGTGATTGGCTGAGAGGCAGCCAATCACTGACGCGGCTGTCGGCAGTTCAGAACGGCGGAGGATAGAGGGAAGGTAAGTAACTATCGGGGGAGTTTCTGGCATAAAGATGAATGCGTTTGGGGCTGGGGGAACTTATTAAAAAGTTAAATGCTAGGTGGAGGGAGAAAGAAACAGGAGGGAGAGGGAGGGGAGAGGGCTGATCAGAGCATGCCACAAACCTCTCAGAGGAAACAATTTCCCCCATCTGCTAGACTCCTGGTGGTCAGTTTTTGGGATTTGGAGGGACTTTCCAGGAGAACCATTTGGAGCTGGGATGTAAGGTAAGGATTTTATTACAATACAGAGTGGGGCCAGTAGTGGGTGAAATTATAGTTTTGGGGGTGAACATGCCTTTTAATGTATCAAGGTAGTACTTATGTTACCCACTTAGTGTAACAATGTATGTTGGAATAATTAGCATACCAGAGACCTTTAGGACTCTATATATCCCTTTAAAGATAATAACGCTTACTTAAATAGACTTGAGGCACAAGCCTGTCGCCTATTCTGGAAAGAATAAAAAGCAATGTAGATTTGGTATACTTCCCTTAAATGGAAGTAACCATTGTGGACTGTTTGTGCCTATAAGAAAGGACCACAGGAGGTCTGAAACGCGTCAGGCGTGATCTGTACATGGAGGGGTCGGTAAGCACAATAAAATGTTTGTCATTGAAGTTTAACACACCGTGTGGCTATAACTATACCGGAGTGCGCAGAGTCCTTTCTTTTGAATTGCTTTCCAGTTATGTCACCCAGCTCACTAGAAACTCCCACACTACTCCACTGTCACTCCCCAGAGAGGAGCTGGCATATTAGTAGCCTTTCTGATGGTCGAATGATGGGAGTTGTACATCCAGAGAGAGCTAGGTGATGTCATTATGGGAAACAAGGCTACTTTATAAAGTATCTAATTTATTACGTATCTCCAGTGTATTTGTAACAATGACTAGTGATGAAATTACAATACTGGAAGTTTTGGACAATGCCATCTTGAATTAACCCCAGATCTTCTCACATTTCCCAGGGGAGTTCTCATCTACCCTAGAAATGGACCCAAAACTGAACTCCTACCCGAGTTTGAGCCGAACTTTATGAGTCCATAGAGGACTGCACGATCGGTTGTGATTTTCCAACCTATCCGATCGTTTGTTCATCTGATTTGGACGAACGAATGATCGGCAAAAGCCGCTATACAATAATTTGGCCCGACCGAAACACTGAAATGTCGTCAGTCGTGCCAAATTATTGTATTGTGTGTACCTAGCTTAAGGAAAAGTTTGAGAATGACTGCAAAATACTATTGTTAAAAAAAAAAGAATTTCCTGTCAAGTGTATATTATGCTAAAGAGTTGATGGGAGAACTACTGCTGAGCCATAAACATATGGAGATGGAGAGTCAGCAAGAAAAGTGCCAAAAATGAAAACGAAAAAACGCGATTTAGGCAGAAACTATACAAGTTTAAATGGCTTCTGCTTATATAATATCATATCCACTTTACATTATTGCACCACAAATGGAGTCATAACTTGTGGAGATAATGACTTTCAGTGCTTTAATTCAAAGCTGCATTGGGGAAAAGTATGAGTCTAAAAAAATGCTCAGGTTCCAAAATTTATCTGAAATCCAATCCACAGATAGGAACAATGCTGGGAAATGTAAATGGAGATATTAACGTTCCTCCAGAATCCCTTAACCCCAAAATCTGTAGAGACAAATTAAGTAGTAATTTTGCCTTACTATAAAGCAAGTAAATCATAGCATGTTACAGTTTGAGAGCTTAATTATTACTAAGATTTTACAACTTACAACTACAAATAAGGTTTATATTAATAAAGCTTCTACATCAACGGGTCCTTAGGGAGCAAAGTCCAGTTTTATCTAGGCCATTGTTTCTTATTTTTTCATATTACCCCGTGTCCAGAAACATTCCTCTGGTAATTACAGGCCTGTGAGCTTAACTTCAGTGGTGGGGAAGATACTGGAAAGTTTAATAAGGGAACATATTCTTGAGTATGTTTCAAGGACTGACCTTATAAGCAGTAATAAGATGGCTTTATTAGGAACAAATCTTGTCAAAAAAACTTGCTTGGCTTTTATGTGGAAGTGAGTAAGAATTTATAATCTGGCATAGCAATAGATGTGGTATACTTGGATTTTGCTAAGGCTTTAATACAATCTGCCATAGGAGACTAATGCACAAGGTCTGTTGGTCTGAGGATAAAAAGTTGGTTGATGGATAGGAGTAGTTTTTAATTGGACTTCATCATTATGGACTAAAGTGCTAAGTGGGGTGCCACAGGGTTCTGTGTAGTGGCCACTTCTATTTAATATATTTATTAATGATTTGGAAGTTGGTGTTGTCAGCAAGGTCTCTGTTTGCGGAAAACACAAAACTTTGTCAACCATTAAAATCTTCAGAGGATGTGCAATCGTTGCAGGGGGATCTAGATAGATTGTCACATTGGGCTGCTAAGTGGCAGATGAGATTCAATGTTGATAAAAGGTGATGCATTTTGGGCTTAAAAATCTTTGTTCTGCTTATACTATAAATGGCTCTGTGTTAAGCGAATTCTTGTGGGATCTTGGCATTTTGGTGGCTAAGAAATGTAAATGTAGCAAGCAGTGCCAGGATCTTGGGCCATAATTATAAAGGCGCGGTGTTGCAATTTTGCAATAACGCAACATAAATGATAATTGACGCGATCGTAAATATAGCATCAAGTGGGTAGATCTGTAATAGTGTTCATAAATCTGTGAAAGGGTTCAGAGAAGGGCACCTAAATGAACAAGGGGACTGTGGGCGCTTGCATGGGCATATGATTACTGTGTATAAATACATTACTGAACCATTCAACAAGCTGTCTGAGGCATTGTTCACCAATGCGAGGGCAAGTGGGGTCAGGCTGGGGGCACACTATTGGTAAACCAGAGCTAGTAACTGAGCCGCTTAATTGGATAAAACACTGACCTAGACCACAACCTCAGCTTGCCCAGACTCTGCCCCCTAGAACCTGCCAATAGTCCCACCCACCTGATGGTCCCACAGGCCACAATTTTTTTCTGAGTGGGCTGTGGGTCTAGCAGCTATAATTCATTTGAAGAATGGTGGGGTGACCTTTTGTATGCATAAAAGTCTTCTCCATGATATTGACACTTGCAAATTAGCCCAAATATTCAGCTATAGATACATAGTCTAATGTCCAAGAACATCAAGTCTTACTAAAGGTCAGCTATTTATAATTCAGATTAATGGTGACTAATCTAAGTGAGATACAATAGATTTTTAGGTACCTTTATCTCCAACTCTCAGATTACTGTGCTTTGTACAGATCAATAAATTAAAGGGGCACATCAGAAAACACATTACTGCCATTTGATTAGATGCTGCTGATTAGGAACATGGGCCAAATGTTCTTCGTTTGATTAGATAGGTTTCAAAGACATTGGTAAAGATAGCTTGTTCTGCATAATCCCAAGTGATTTTTTTTCTTTCTTTTTCATTATTCTGACTGCTCTACATAAGTTAACGCGGCTGAGAAGTTATTATTCAGACACTTAACAGTGCAGATTTTCCCTCTGCCTTCTTTCTAACACATTCGGAATCAGACCTTTTGTAGTCACTGCTGAGATGAAAGCCTGGTCCATTCATCCATTCATCCATTAGGATTTCTGTTTCTCACAGTCATATAAAGCATGGTACACATGGTTAGATCCTTCCTCCTGACCGAACGTTTGGCACTTCTGATCATCGCCTGGAGGAAGGACTGTTGGTCGTGGAAAAAGTGGGCACCGATGACACTTTGCCACGACCGAGTGTGTGGTCCAAAGAGGACCACACGATCGCCCGTGGTTTTCGGACGTGTCCAATGCAGATGAACGGTTGGTCGTGCCCGAAAACCAATTAAAAGATTGAAAGGTAAGGTACAGTATATGATACACTGAATCTTTGGCATAAAAGCATATTTTTACATTATATAGGTACTTTGTATTGTATTTATATTCATATTTAATGCTGAACTTTTACAATCATTTTATTAGTTCCCATAAGACGCTGCCCTAAAATTTCCTTACAATCTGAGAACTCTGGAAGAAACCTATTCAAGCTCAGTTTAGGCTCTTGCCTAGGGCCCGGAATCTTTAGAGGGCCCAGCTACCAAATCAGAAACTATATTAACAATACACATATGGCAAAGAATAATGACAGCAATTACTTTGGCCCTACTTTACACTGGTGATAATGACATTTATTGACAATCCCAGTAAAATGAATTGATTCATAATTTGAATGCTAATAGTTAAAAGTGATTAAATACTGGCTGGTAAATTCAAAAGATCTCAAATTTCATATGATCAACTACATGAATTAATTACATATATTTCAGTAGCACTAAATCTGCAATTTGTTCGGTGTGATCAAAAGTGATAATACAGTAAGTGTTAGGGCACGGCCACACTGCATCGCACCGGAAGCACTCACACAATTGAACCTGCATGTGCGATTAGCATGCGATTTCTGTGTGCTTGCGCATGCGATTTATGTTTTTGATATATGAAATCACATGCGATTGCACATAAAAATGGTGATCGCATGTGATTTGCGTATCGCAAATGGATGCGCAGTCACATCGCACCTGAGATTGGCTGGTTTCGGTGCATTGCCACGGTTGCATTGTTAGTAAAAAAAAAAAAAATTTTCGGTGCATTGCCACGATTGCATTGTTACAAAAAAAAATAATTAAATCGCATGCGCAATTGCATGTGCATATGCACCGAAATTGCGCTAGCGTGGCCTATTCCTTAAAGCCTAATGAGAAGCTGAAATCCCAAAGTCCCATGTAAGAACAAAGGATGCTGGACCATATACCATATAGGCCAAGAAGGTGATGAATGGAGGCCAAAGAGGTAATAAAAGTGATGTAATAAAAGTTATTATCATTAAAAATGGGGCTAATTTTGCCCCAACAAATCATATTTCAATTGAAAGCTAATCTGTTACTGGTTGGGGCAAAATTAGCACCATTTTTTTTTGTGATAAGAACTTTTATTACATCATCCTGAAAAGTCCCATTTGTTTTTAATCCATCTCTGGAAACTCCTTGCTGATGTAGCCAAGGTTGGACTTGGCACTGCCACTTAATATGTCTCGGATAAAGTCTGCTAACATTCAAGGTTGGGGTTGGAGTTTATTTCATCTTATTTCATTATCCAGTGTGTTTTTATCCAAATTCCAAATGGTTCCCCATAACCGAGTCATAGAGACCCAGACGGCTATTACTTCGAACAATACTTTGATTTTGCATAGAAATCTCTTATTGTAGCAGTTTAAGAAAAGCAGTTTAAAAAGTAGTGTAAAATCTTTATTCAACAAAGTTTCTTGCATAATTATTACAGGCATTACGCAGGCAACCATTGTAACAAGCTCTGCGACTTCATACTGGCTGATGCACGGTAATTCTGATTTACCACCTGTTTGCTACTGGCAGATTAGACAGACTAAAAAAAAATTAAAAATGGAACATTCTTGGGAGCTTAGACATGGCTTTCAGGATTACAGCGTAATGGAAATAGGCTTTTTATTGGTGCGTGGTATTGTGTATTCTGGGTGCAGCAAGATAAAAATTAGCATTAAGGGTAACTCAATTTAGTTTATTGTTCTTTTGACTTTCGTTAGCAGATGTTTTTGTCTTGTAAAACGATTGGGTTTGTTTTCTACATTTTAAAGCTCATAACCTTGGCTATTACTTATTGCTTTGTTACAGAAATCTCAATACAGCTTTACTGTGAGGTTTCTGTAAGTCTGTTAAGTGCAAAAGTGGGTCAGGATAACAAAAAATATGACACATGTCTGCTGAATTTAAATGGTATTTACTGAGGATTAATAAGGATTAACAGTTTTTGAACAATATGAAAAACCATTTAACACGGATGGATGTCTCTCTTGCATTAGTCAGAACATTTGTGTTCCCTGATTCAGCTCGTCTTTCAACAGTTCCATCTTTCTCTTTGAGTTATTGCAATTAGGAACTACTTTGACCCGAAGAAGAAAGTAGAACTTGTCTTTAACAATAAACTATTAATGGTTTTGTGGTACTGCAATGATACATTCTATGACGCTATCAAAGGAGTCAAACATTCTCTATCGAACCCAATAGTGATTACACAAGAATATCTCTACCATGGACTGATGAGACATGTTACATTTTCATTGTTAGACTTCAATTTCCCCGTCTTGCACTCATTGATCTCTTCCCGGGCACATCACTGAAACTGTCTAATTAACACAGATTTATATTAAGATGAATAACTGCGGATGAAATGATTTAAAATGATATTTGATCCTAAAGAGTCATGACTATTAAAATACATTTCCTTCTTACTTAGTGATTAACTGCATCTCAATAAAATTCTTATGTTTTACATTTTACTCTCATCAATTCCTCTTTTACGTTAAAGGATGTCTTTCTTCTTAATAAGGAAGTATTTTGATGGACATGGCTGTAATTGTATATACGTAATCCCATTATATATCTTCAAAGGAATCTGAAAATCTATGTTTCTTGCTGTTTATACATACATCACTATTTAAGTTTATTTCTTTCTTCCAGTTAAAAGGAGACGCAGGGCTTCTATATTCTAGTATTGCACCTATTGTAATCACAAACAGGTTGTGAAAGGGTAAATAAGTGTTTTGTTTTTTCCCTCTCTTCCTGGCTCTTGCACTAATTGGTATGGGGGCTGGGGCCTATTAGTTAAATAGGTTTCACATTGGTTGGACCTGTGGTTTGGACCAAACAAAAGGAAGTTTCCTGTGAGTGAAACGTGTCCCTTCTCTTAAGGACCTTGATCTCAAGGACATAGAAAAGAAGGACATTGAAACAAGAAGGGCAATTAAACAAGTTTTCTGCGTCACTGTGCTGGTGTTGTGTATTAGAAGGGACAGTTTTGTCAGTACCATGCAATGTGCATTCTGCCACATGTATAGGAACCTGGAGCAGATGTTCTAGGGAACCTATGTCTGTGTCAGGTGTGAGTGGGTTGCCCATTTGGAAGCTGAGGTGGAGAGTCTAAGGGGACAGCTTGCAGCATTGCAGGGATTGGCAAAACTGGGGGGTAAGCAAGCACTGGCTGGGGCCAGTATAGAGGTGGGTGGAAGTGGGACAGGAAAGTTTGAGGGGGAGGTAGTTTTGTTAGGGTTACATGGGGAAGTGGGGGACGGAAGGATAGGGTGGCTTCTTCCCAGATTGCCCATCCCAACAGATTTGCCACCTTAGGTAATGAAGTGGAGGAGGACGACTCGGAATTAGCCTGTATGGAGGGGGCTAGTCCCTTGAGCACCCAGGGGACTGCCATCTCTGATACAAGGAAGGAGGAACTAAGGATCAGGAATGCAAGGCAGGTGGTAGTGGTAGGGGACTCCATTATAATGGAGGTAGCTAGGGTAATCTGCCGCCAAGACCCTACATGCCACTGTGTGGTGCCTGCCTGGTGCTAGGGTTCGGCATGTGGTGGATCGGGTAGACAGATTATTGGGTGGTGCCAGGTGTGACCCTGCAGTCTTGGTTCACATTGGTGCCAATGAAAAAGTTAGAGGAGGAGGTGAGGTCCTTAAACATGATTTCCGAGAGCTAGGGGCCAAGTTAAAAGCAAGGACCTCCAGAGTACTCTTTTCAGAAGTACTACCGCAGCCATGCATGTAGTGTAAGGAAGAAGGGTTTGGGTTTATTGAGAACTGGGCAGACTTTGCTGTCGGCTACAAGCTCTTTTAGTAGGGATGGGTTGCACCTCACTGATGTCGGTGCAGCTGATTTAGGGGAAAAGATGGCTAGAGGGTTGGAGGAGATTTTAAACTAGGTTTGGAGGGGAGGGTATTAGCAGTCTCACTGGGATAGATAGCCCAGGAGGAAAGCAGGGTGTAGATATGCCAGTGGCAAGTGGAAAGGGGGGTGGGGCTAGCATAGGGGATAGGGAGGCATGTGTATTAAAGTGTACGTATAAATTACAGGATCATAATGTTTGCAAGTGCGAGAAGCCTGGCTGACAAAATGGGTGAATTGGAAATTATGGCAGTGAATGAAAAGTATGATGTAATGGGTATAGCAGAAACGTGGTTGAACAGTTCTCACGACTGGGCTGTAAATTTAGAAAGATATGCCTTGTTTAGGCAGGACAGAGAAAAAAGGAAAGGGGGAGGAGTATGTGTTTATGTTAAAAAAGAATTGAAGCCAAATTTAAAAGAAGAGATAACTGGTGATATGGATGTTAAAGTGGAGGCAATATGGGTGGAATTAGACAACAGGAAAGGGGGTAATGTCATTGTTGGTGTCTGCTATAAGCTGCCAAATGCTAGCAGAGAGCAGGTGAGTCAACTTCATATGCAGTTGGTAAGGGCTGCAAGTTTGGGGAGTGTGCTCTGTATGGGGGACTTTAATTACCCTGACATTGATTGGTGTAGTGGAACTGCCATCACAGAAAAAGGCAACAAGTTCCTGAAGTTGCTGCAGGATAATTTTCTCTCACAGGTGGTTGAGGTTCCTACTAGAAAAGGAGCTCTGTTGGATCTGGTAATATCTAACATTGTGGAGCGCATTATAGATATAAAGATAACTGGAGGCTTAGGGAATAGAGACCATGAAATAGTGTCGTTTGGACTTTGTTATCGAAAGGAAAAGTGCGCTGGGTTAACAAAGACTTTTAATTTCGGGAAGGCAAATTTTCCCAGGTTAAAAGCAGCTCTTCAGAATGTCAACTGGGATAATGTATTATCAGGTAAAGTTACTGAACAGAAGTGGACTGTGTTCAAGGGGATTTTAAACCAGTTCACATCTAAATTTATAACCTTGGGAAATAAATGTAAAAAAAATAAATCCGCGCCCATGTGGCTGAATTCTGATGTAAAGAGGCAAATGGAAAGAAAGAAAAAGGCATTTAAAACCTTTAAGGCAGAGGGAACGGAAAGGGCCTTTAGGGATTATAAAAACTGTAACAAGGAGTGTAAGAAAGCAATCAAACTAGCTAAAATTAATAATGAAGTTAGGATAGCTGAACAAAGCATCACTAAGCCTAAAAAAAGTTTTAAGTATATTAAGAGTAAGAAGATGAGGACTGAGAATGTGGCACCATTAATTAATGGGGTTAAGTTAGTTACGGAGGATGGCGATAAAGCAAATGTCTTGAATACTTTTTTCCTCTGTATACACTATAGAAGATCCAAGTACAGATATCATAGAGTATCCTAGCAATAATGGTATAAAAGATTTAAGTGCACTTTGGTTAACTGAGGATATGGTACAGAAAGAACTAAAAGAGGTTAATATTAATAAATCTCCTGAACTGGATAAAATACATCATCGGGTACTTAAAGAGCTAAGTTCAGTTTTATCTAGGAGATTGTTTCTTATTTTTGCAGATTCTCTCATTTCCGGTGGTGTGCCTCTAGATTGGAAAAAGGCTGATGTTATTCCAATATTCAAAAAGGGTAGTCGTTCACAGCCAGGTAATTACAGGCCTGTAAGTTTAACTTCAGTGGTGGGGAAGATCCTGGAAAGTTAAATAAGGGAACATGTTCTAGAGTATCTTTCAAGGACTGACATTATAAGTAGTAACCAGCATGGATTTAGGAGGAATAGATCTTGTCAAACTAACTTGCTTGGATTTTATGAGGAAGTGAGTAGAAATTTAGACTCTGGCATAGCAGTAGATGTAGTTTACTTGGATTTTGCAAAGGCTTTTGATACAGTCCCCCATAGGCGACTAATGTATAAGCTGAGGTCTGTTGGTCTGGGGAGTCCCATTGGTATATGGATAGAAAATTGGTTAATGAATAGGATGCAGAGAGTAGTTGTAAATGGGGCTTCATCATTATGGACTAAAGTGCTAAGTAGGGTTCTGTGTTGGGGCCGCTTCTATTTAATCTATTTATTAATGATTTGGAAGTGGGTATTGTCAGCTAGGTTTCTGTGTTTGCTGACGACACAAAACTGTTGACCATTAAAATCTTCAGAGGATGTGCAATCGTTTCAGGGGGATCTAGATAGATTGTCACATTGGGCTGCTAAGTGGCAGATGAGATTCAATGTTTATAAATGTACGGTGATGCATTTTGGACTTAAAAATCCTTGTGCTACTTATACTATAAATGGCTCTGTGTTAAGTGAATCTCTGTTGGAAAGGGATCTTGGAGTTTTGGTGGATAACCAACTTAAAGTTAGCAAGCAGTGCCAGGCGGCAACAGCCAGAGCCAGCATGGTATTGTCTTGTATAAAGAGAGGTATGGATTCAAGGGAGGCCCCATTGGAATATGCAGTGCAATTTTGGAATCCTCTGTACAAAAAGGACATCTTTGAAATGGAAAGGGTTCAGAGAAGGACAACTAAATTAATAAGGGGATTGGGGGAGCTTGAATATGAAGAGAGACTGGAAAAGTTACAATTATGTACGCTGGAGAAAAGGCGCTTGCGTGGGGATATGATTACTGTGTATAAATATATTACCGGGCCATACAATAAACTAACTGGGGCATTGTTCACCAATAGAACATGTCAGAGGACACGACGACATCCCTTAAGACCAAAAAAATTTAGGCTTCATGTTGGGAAAGGGTTTTTCACTGTGAGAACGGTAAAGCTATGGAACTGTCTTCCAGTGGACGTTGTTATGGCAGGTTCATTGGTCAGTTTCAATAAAAAGCTGGATGAGTTTCTGCAAACAAGGAATGTTGCAAGTTACTGGTATTGATACATAAAGTAGAGTTGATCCAGGGAAATTTCCGATTGCCACTTGGAGTCAGGAAGGAATTTTTTCCTCCTTCATAAATTTGGTGTTTTTTTGCCTTCCTCTGGATCAACAGTTAGGCAGGAAATGAGGATATTGCTAGATGGGTTGGACTGGATGGACGTATGTCTTTATTCAACCTCAAATACTATACTATAGGCCTGGTCAGCCAGGACTAATTACCAGCAGCGAAGGAAACTGGGAAAAAGAGGAGGAACAAAGTCCACAAGCTCCTCAATTTGTGATGGCATTTTTTTTTCAAAAAAATATATAGTTGTTTGGGGGCTCATTATGAGAAGATTTACCTGTATGTAGGTTTTTATTTGACAGGTTCTCCTTTAGGCACCAAATATAACTGACAGTGACAGGGGAAATCATATTATTAATTCCAAAGATCTGTCTTGGAGCCTTGAATACTTCAATGAATCAGTGAATCAGTAAGTCACAGCATAGCACTTTATTAGAAACTAAGTATGATTCACATCCAATTATATCTTTTAAAGGTAATATGATTTGAACTTCACAGAAGATGGGAATCTAAATAAACATTATGCATTTTATGACAAAAGTCATATTTTTGAATGACAACCACAGTTCTGTAAAAACAGTCACAAAAAAGCTTTTATTTCGAGTGCATGGAAAGCCTGGATCAGGAAGCAGATGCTTGGGTACTTGATCATGATATGAGTTCCATGTCACAATTCTACAGTACATCCCAAACATATCCCTTTATACAGTATATTATTAATAGAGATATCTATAATTTTGTCACAAAACATGTTTTGAAACAAGTTTTATCCGTCAATCTTTTGTCATAAAATTCCCACACAAAGTTTCAATTTTTTAACATCAAAATTTTGTGAGATTTTCAGGCTAAGTTTCTGGTCTCAGTGGCGTAACTACAGCCCCCCCGCCACACCCCACAGGGGGTGGGGCGTACGGTTAGTAGGGCCCGCCACAAGCCCAAGAACCCTTCTGCGATTAGCCGTTTTTAAACAGCTGATCGCGCGTATGTTTCATTTAATTTTGTTCAGCTGTTTAAAATAGTTGATTGCGGAAGGCATCTTGGAGGGTGGAGGGGGTCAGTGGCCTGGCCTCCATTCTCGCGGAGGGGCCTGGGCCCCTGCAGGTACGCCCCTGTCTGGTTTTGACACAAAATTCCGATGACAACATTTTTTGTTGAGATTTTGTGAACCTTAGGGCGGATTAAAACCTTGCAGATTGGGATATCTCTAATTAATAATAATTAAAAAAAAAAAAGAAAATTACATTTAAATAGAAAAAAAACACATCAAAGTCCATAACTAACACCACATAAATTAGATTTATATAATTATTCTGTTTTGTTTTTTTCTTTTTGGTCTTGACTCTCAAATATTCACATTTTTTAAAATTATTTTTGGCTGACCAAATCGTACTGTACCCTATAAATCTAGTTTACGTAGCCCATGATACATGCCCCGGTCACATGGAACTGAAAGCTATGCAGCATGCTAAGCAATCTGCCATCAACTTGTTAATAATGATTCTATATTGGGTAATGTCAAGATGATGCATCAAATGTTCACATGTTATCTATCACATTAGTTACCCAGTCAAATAACATCAACTTGACTTGCTATGCTGTCCAAAGTATTTTAATAACTGGATCTCAAATTCTCAAGTGTACTTTTTTTTGGAATTGAGTTTATCAGTATTAGATGGACATAAAGGAACACCACATTAAAAATCCTGGGCAGTTACAGTATCATTGCGAGGTATTGCTATTGTTACAATGAGCGGAATTACCATATGCAGTGGTATGAGTTTTTATAAATATTTCCTTTAATGTATAGTAGTCCCCTTTTGTTATCTTTCAAACTGCACTTAACCCATTTTTATTTATTTTTGCTTTGCTTTCATCTATTACAGACATTAATGATAGTTGATAGGTATCCCTATGTATTATCTTACCTAGTTGCATAATCGTTTTGGGTTAAAGAAAAAGATAAAGGTCCATCATGTTCAATCTCTCCAGCCTCCACCCCCCCCCCCCCCCCAAAAAAAAAGAAACACACACATCAGGGTTATTCAATAAAAGTTCTTATCATTAAAAATGGTGTTAATTTTGCCCCAACCAATCAGATGTTACTTTCAAATGTTAAATAAGATCTGATTGGTTGGGGCAAAATTAGCACCATTTTAAACGATCGGAACGTTTATTGAATCCCATGTGACACTGCTTAGAGCTACTAACTCTATTGTCAGATCAGATTGGTTTGGCAAACTGCCAGGCCTGTAATTACCTGGCTGGGAATGGAGTCTCTTCTTAAATAAAGGTACCCCATCAGCAATTCGCCAATCACCAGATACTATGGAATCCTGTTTTTCCTGTCCCTTTTTTCTGCATAAAACCTAAAACAAAATGTATTTATTTTTATCTACATCTTCCATGTATTGCTCGATTAATGACAGCTACAAGATCTACTGGGGTTTCAAGCCAAAAACAGACTTTCACATATAGTACTGAACATTGCCTGAGCACAGCTAAACAAGCCCCTAGTGGCAGCATATGGCCGATGGCTGTAAAACGTAATTCTCAAAAGCAGATGAGCTCACTACGCTTTATGGACATAAGTGGGAATGATTGGCTGCCATTAGCTATGCTCAACACACATATAAGAGTGCACCCATATGTTTTCAGCCTTGAGAAATTATGCAAATAGCAGTGAGTAATATTACGATAACCATCAATAATTCAAGGAAGGAACAATCAGTTTGCACAAAAAGGAACAGCCATTTTGATGCTATTGTGTCTGTAGGTCAGAAGGATTTAGCCTTTGCTTTGTGCATACTCAGATATGTTGTCACAGAAATGCTGTTGACTATACATGTAATGCTTAAGCTAATCATAGACTGGCAGAAATTGTGTTTCATCTGTAAAGGTGGCACAACATATGGGCGATACTCATTAAATCCTGCCTGAATATCTTGTTTGAGTATATGGGTCGGCATCACAATCACAACCTAGCAGCCCAAACAGAACATCTTTATCGGCTCCCTTTACTACAGTATAGGCATCCGATAACTTTTTTACAGTGGAGTTGAAGATACACTTACCAATGCTATATCAGTTTGGAGGGATTGTGCAGGGAAACTGATGGTGGTGCTCTCTGTGCATTGCATTGGGCTGTATGAACAACTGTTCTGTATAAACTATTTATTGTTCGATCATTCCTGTATATTTGGCAAATCAGCCAAATTCACAAACAGATTCTGACAGACTCAGACAGGGAGATTCAATAAAAGTTCTTATCGTTTAAAATGGTGCTAATTTTGCCCCAACCAATCAGAACTTATGTAACATTTAAAAGCAAACATCTGATTGGTTGGGGCAAAATTAGCACCATTTTAAACAATAAGAACTTTTATTAAATAACCCCCAGAATTTCTGAATTTGTCTGATTCGGCAATGCACAGGAACGATTGCATGGTATACCGTATACACATGAGACTTTTGAAAAATTTGAGGATTTTCTGGAAGTTTGCGGATTATGGAAGTGCGAAACTTTGTAGAATTTGGTCAAAACGATGCAAAATATCAAAACGCGATGTGGAAAATGTAAAGTTCTGTTACAAAAACTAAAAAATTTCACTCCCATTGACTTTAATTGGGTTTAAATCCAATTAGCTGCTCTGCAGAATTTCAGTAGAACCGTCAGTGAAACTAAACTCTCCATTTTACTTCCTCTCTAATAAACATCACATTATGGAATATTCTATTACAAACAAGCAAGCATCCCATCACTAACAGTTTAAAAGACATTAGTACTGATACCTATTATTTATTTTCATTGAAAATTCTTTGCTGGCAAAAAACTTTACTTTGCAATGTCAGTACTTGGTTGTGTTACATTGTATTGCAAATTTTGTTAACATCCTTCACAAACTGACACTCACATCCA
Source organism: Hymenochirus boettgeri (assembly GCA_019447015.1). Taxonomy (NCBI): domain Eukaryota; kingdom Metazoa; phylum Chordata; class Amphibia; order Anura; family Pipidae; genus Hymenochirus; species Hymenochirus boettgeri. The sequence continues at coordinate 319,458,835 of CM033470.1, read as the reverse complement.
CACCTTTCTTGTTGGGAAAGAGTGTGAAGATTTAATGATTGTAACTTGCCCCGTTAAAATAAATAAAAAAGAATGATTTCCGGAATGTAATTAACATCTTTTGTTATGGAATCTTTGTGAAATGATGCTACTGGCTTGTTTGTACACAGGAATGCAAGGGGAGAAACTCTTCAAACATTGTATTAGTGAGATTATATAATTTAAAGGAGAACTAAACTAACCTGAAAGCATTCCCACATAAAAACACCACTAAACTATACATTTCCACTAAATGTCCACTAAATGGCATTAAAGGAATACTAAACTTAAAAAACAAGTATTTGCCATTCGTTTCTATTATTCACAGGGAGGTGAGAAGGCTTATTCCTACCTCCGTGTGAATAATAGTTTGCTCAGGGGACCTGGAACTTACCTTACCGCGCTCCTCTCGCTAGGCGCTCCTTCACTGACAGCTGTTCTGTCCCGACCGTGCCTTATCTTAGGCGCATGCGCGCCAATACAAAAGATAGGGTGCGTGATCGGGACAGAACAGCTGTCAGTGAAGGAGCGCCTAGCGAGAGGAGTGCGGTAAGGTAAGTTTCAGGTCCCCTGAGCAAACTATTATTCACAGGGAGGTGGCAATAAGCGTTCTCACCTCCCTGTGAATAATAGAAATGGGTGCCAAATACTCGTTTTTTTAAGTTTAGTGTTCCTTTAAAGGAAATATAATCCCCTGAAGCACGGGATAAGATACTGTCGCTCATTTACCCAGAACTGCTAGGCAATAACTTGCTAACCAGTTCGCTAACGGTTAGCACGACTTTAACTCCGTATTAGCACCGGATGCACGGGTTACGCAAAAGACACGTCCGCACTACTTTTAGCGCATGATTTTAATACTGGCTATTAGTTGGCGTTAAAATCACGATGCAGGTAAATCCCTTTTGACATTTACCCATGTGCGCTGACGCAATATTGAATTGCGGAAGGTAAATTTGCCCGGAGTAAATTTCCCCCACTGTGTTTATGTAGACTGTCTGGCCACACCTCCTAAATTTAGTCACATGTAGGCGTGACCTGGTGTAAGTTCCTGCAGTAGTTGAGGACTGGGCATGTGTAAAGAACACATTGGTCAGTGACCACACTGTGTGATATGCTGGGAAATAAAACACAAACCCTATGTTAATAAGGCAAAATTCCCTGCACCCACATAAAAATGAGAGGTAAGACACAAATAACTGCTTTTATATCAAGGTGCTCTGCCTTTTGATTCAGTGTTGTTCTAAGGCTAAGTTGTCCTTTAAATGGTCAAATATTTGCACTTATTGTATCTTCTACACAGTATTTAAGTTGAAACACAGCCAAAATAATAATACATTGAGGGCCATTTTTATAAAGGCACGGTATTGCAAATTTCTGATTCTGCATGTTACTGAATATGGCCCTGAATTCCCTTAAACTAATAAATGAAGGGGTAAAAATGTTCTATCTTTCTCAAGCAATAAACCACATTTTATACCTTTTCCTTTGCTGAAAAATATTCTCTCTTCCTTATTCACGTACATTGATTGTTGAGTTTTTTGCTCAATCCAAGGGGTAGAGCAGGTCACACTAGATTGTAAGAAAACTAAAGCCCCGGTTTGGGACTGACCTAAATATGATAATATTGGATGTCACAAATAATTTCCCAGCAGGCTGCACTCCACTGAAGACTGTTGCACTAATGTGTTCTAGGATGTTACTAAGATGCTGACTGTCAGATGTAGGCCAACTACATTTTCCTTGGTGGATTACAAAAACAGATGAGTTTCCAGTAATATCTATTGTGATAATTCTTAATTCTTTAATTCTTATAACATGTTGAGATGAACAGAACCGTCAAATTCTGCTCCGAGCTCAGATTTTTGAATTTTCGAAAAATTTAAAAAATTTAAAATCCAAGAAAGAACACATAGAAGTCAATGGGAGTTAAAAGGTTCTAATTAAATTCAAGTTATAAATAGCAACAGAAAGTTAGTGTAAACTCGAAAACCCCCGATTCTTAAAAGATTCACAAACCCACCACAGCCCTATCCTCTAGTGCTCCCCCATAAACTACTGCCACTGTTCATCACATGGGCGGCGGCTGATATACAATCAGTGTAAACACACAGTAACACACACAGTAAGTGCCCCACATAAAGTGTTAATATACAGTAAGTGTCCCACCTAGAGAGTGTTAATACACAGGAAGTGACCCTAATACAGAGTGTCCATACACAATAATATCTCCCCAATACACACTGTCCATATATAGTAATATCTCCCCAATACACACTGTCCATATACAGTAATCCCCCAATACAGTGTCCATATACAGTAAGCCCCCAATACAGTGTCCATATACAGTAATCCCCCAATACAGTGTCCATATACAGTAAGCCCCCAATACAGTGTCCATATATAGTAAGCCCCAATACAGTGTCTATATACAGTAAGCAGCCAATACAGTGTCCATATACAGTAAGCACCCAATGCAGTATCCATATAGTTAGTCCCAAATACACAATGTCTATATACAATAATATCCCCCTCAATACACAGAGAATGCTAACATAATTGTGTTGTGCTTCTGTTCCATGTACTTACAACTCACTAAAGTTCAGGCAGGTTGATCTCCGTTCCACAGTTCAGGCCGATCAGTAAATCACACTCCCATGTTTCCTTTCACTTGCTTAGTGCCGTGATTTGTAGTAGTTAGTAGAAGCAATTTTAGTATTGCAAGTAGGAGGATTTTTTTTTTTTTAAGCAGGAAAAGAAATGTCACTGTGTTAGTGATAGCCAATCATCACATAGTGGGCGGCGCCTCAGCACGAGCAAATGCGTCCAGTGTCCGTGCATATTTACAGCTGTCTTTTAGCATATAAGAATGCCCAGGAACCTGGGAAATGGTCTGGGTAACACATACGTATAACTAAAACTTATTTTAAAAAAATACGCACAAGCTATTTCCGAGTTTCCGCATCACATATTCAATAAAATTAGAATATTTAAATTTGAGGGCTCATGTTTTTGCTATTTCTCCCATATTCAAAATCGAGGGTTCACGGAATCGAGGTTTCACATATTAGAAATTTCTTGAAACTGGGCCTGTATATTTTATAATTTCTGAAAATCAAATTTCCAAAAATCCTTATTCCTCGAAAATTAACAAAAATCCTGGAAAAGTTCCAGAAACCCAAAAAACTGAGAGTTCAGAACCATCAGTTCTGAGTCGAAATTGGGTTCGACTTGAAACCGGTCTTCATGCTTAGTTATATCTAATATCAAGCATCCCCTCTTTATTTAATAACAGCCACAATGAAGTATACCATTGTGATAATAGTATTAAAAAATAGCACTGCAAAAAGAACTTGCAATCCTTGTCCCACATCACAGACTTGTATTCCAGAGCAACAATATCTCAGAAGTCTCCTTCCTTTGTATTTTAAGAAATAGAGACATGACCATGATTTCACAGCTTTATTTAATTCTGGGGAACTTGCATAGAGAACTTGTTCTCCCCATTAAATCGGGAGTTTAAATTCTATCAGGCAATCGTGATTTTCTTTCAAACCAGGTAATATGAACTCTGTTTCATGCCAAGTTTTATAAGTATGTATTTTGGCAATGAAAAGTGTTTTTCATTTTCCTTCCCAGAGGTATTACACCGATGATCGAAACTAGACTATAAATATATCTGACATATCGCAAGTTGTAGACAAGAATGTATTGCAGCTCTGGCGTTACATCTTACTTTACAGGTTCCTGTGTGGGTTGGTACAGCTATAGAACTGTTGTTTTGGATTTCATTTAATAATAATATAGTCTCTGTGGGTTTGATATAACTAAAGAAAGGCTCCGTTGGAAGGTCTGCCTAACAAGTTCATCATTTATACAGTAGAAGACTTTTTTTACATGATGGTTTATTGGGTTTTAAATTAAATGTCAAATATAATTTTCCACTAAAAATTGTCAAGTGTGTGGCTTCCCTTAGAGACAACCTGACAACACTACTTCATAAACGGTGTCTGACTTGCTCTGAGCCTTGTTCGATAAATAATTGCTGTTTGACAAAATATTTTGTTCCTTTTGAACTTTGGATGTTGCAGGACATAAAACTGATGATGGCTCCTTTATCATTTTATTTTTCCCAAAAAATGCAAAGAAGTGTGGTATGTTGGATGGCTATATTTATTTTGGGTATATTGGACAACTAAAGTATCACACTCCATCATCTCTTGTGATATTCTACAACTCCTTTTCACTAGATATGGACTAGAACCGAATTCGGACCTGAGTTCGACCCGGAACTTTAATAGTTCGGACAAACGCAAACTCTTTAGAACTTCCCAAATTAGTTCAGGTTTTTTTCGAATTCGCTGACTTTTTTTCAATATTAATCGAAAAATTGCTAATTTTCAAATTATCTAATCGATAACCCTTGAATGTACCGTTCGCAATTTCGGCCATAAACCTCGAATGGGCTGTTTCTGCGATAACTCTCGAATGTAGCGTTTTGGCAATAACCCTCAATAACCTTGAATGTATCATTCAGTAACCTTTGAATGTATCGGTCGGTAACCCTCAAGCTCGTCCATAACCCTTGAATGTAGCATTCAATTTTGATAACCCTTGAATGTAGTGTTCGATTTTTGTAACCCTCAAATGTAGCATTCGGTAACCATAGAATGTATCGTTCAACTTTGGTAAACCTTGAAAATTCAATGCGGAAGCCTGACAATTGCCCGATCACGAGGAAAGTTACTGTTTAAACAAGTTTTAATCATACGAATGTGACCATTTCCCAGGTCCCAGGTCCATTTACAGTAAGTTACCATTGCTATTTTAAACGTATTTTATCAGAACATTTTGAACTATTTCCCCTTTAGGAACTTTAGGAAGTTCGGCCATCTCTAATTTTCACCCTTTGGTCATAGTTGCTCTCATAAATGGACACCATTAGACACTTCTTTCAAAAGATTTCCTAACAAGGTGTTGGCCATGTTTCCCATCCCACTTGCCAACTTACTGTTACATTTTTTTTATAGTAAAGCATAGATAAATGTATGTCTTTATAACTTAAGACACCCATACATGTCATTGATATTCAGATCAATTAGACAAATTTGAAATTGAACTGATCAGAATATCAAAGACCGGGCAAGGCATCAACCCCATCTACCGGAACCTTCTGTAGTTTTCAAGCTGAAATCTACAGAAAATCTGCAGCTCAAGGTGGGGAATTGCAATAGGTTTCCATCAATTGTAAATCCAATCTGAAAACCATCGGCCCATGTATAACTAGCTTAAAAGATAAGTACGCTGTAAAATTAAGTTAGGTATGTCTCATCCGCTCTGTGCGATCTGTGCTCGTTGTGCATGCACAAATCTGTGCGCCGTGACATCATGCGTGCGCACACGCACGGATCGCACAGAGCGGATGAGACTTACTTATTGAGGCTTACCAATCAGGAGGAAGATGAAAGGAAGCTGTGGAGCTAACCATGCACCTAAGGACATACAAGATGTCAGCAACTTTGAATGGAAAAGGGTAGGCTCTGGAGGGGCTTAGGGAAAAAAGAAAGAAAGCTGCAGCTTCCAAGTGACCCTAACTTAACTTTACATTGCACTTATCCTTTAACCGAAGTTTCTGTTTTTTAAGACTACAACAATTCATCTGAAAGTTAAGAGTTTACGGTGCATGCAGTGCATACTCACTTTCTGACATTTCAGTGACATACTGGGTAAGACTTGAAGAAAAAAGGTTTAGGCTTCAAGTTGGGAAAGAGTTTTTCACTGTGAGAACGGTAAAGCTATGGAACTGTCTTCCAGTGGACGTTGTTATGGCAGGTTCAAACAAGCTGGATGAGTTTCTGCAAACAAGGAATGTTGCACGTTACTGGTATTGATACATAAAGTAGAGTTGATCCAGGAATATGGCTTGCATAAATAGGAGTATAGTTACGTACTGTATTATAATCAATATTAGAGTGTCAATACAGTCTTAGAAGTGCGTTTTGTAGTAGAGTTAGAAAGCAGAAGGTCCATGAGGAGCAGCAGATTATTGAACTGATAATGGCCTACGTAACTTGTTTAAGACTTTTTACCCTCTTACTGAAAGAAAAGTCACCATCATAATCTTCTATTTAAACTCACAATTCAAGTCTCTGACTGTACTGATCCTGAGCACAAACCCCATCACACAAACGCCTTTTCTGAGCAATGTAACTCGTGTCTTTTTCTCTTGGTTTTTAATTGCATTAAATCAGAGATCAGGGATTTTACGATGATGACATTTGCCCGTGACATTTTATTACTGTCATTTTTTTGAAAAGAGAAAAGCAGTGGCAATTTAAATTTAATTGATTTGTCTTGTATTGGATGGAGGCCAGACAGGTGGCATTTAAACACCACAAGCGATGAGTTGAAAATGCCGCTGATGCAAACCTAGAGTTGCCACTTTCTGTGCCAGTCCCGAGTGTTTCAGAAGAGGACTTGCTGGTGGCTGACACATGTACCTTTTCCCCAGGGACACAGACTAATTACTGGATAATTGCCTAGTTTATCATACACACTGACAGACAAAGATGCACATTGTGATAGATGAGTATGGACAGTGCCACCTTCATCAGATGTTCATTCGCTAGTCTATCCTTTAACTAGTCACTTTAAAGCGCATGTCCACCCTTAAAACCAAAGAATGGTGATTTGTCCGTTATCTGCCCGCAACTACTATTTTTACATTTGGTTGCAAATGCATTATATGCATTCGTAACCAGATATTTAATGATGCATTCTCTTATGTTCTTATCTGCCTCATCCCTGTGCTCAGTGAGCTTTTTATTATCTTGAGCATGTGCGGGGGAAACAGCAGTCAATCATTGGTTGTCATGTCAGCAGTCACAGCCTTGATTGACTGCATGGAGGGAGGAGCCAGCTTGCCATAATGGAGGCAATAATTATCCATAAAAGGCTGTTTCGTAATACATCTAATAATGTGCTGAATATATCAGATGGGGGCAGGTCAATGACAAGTGACCAGTTTTTTATTTTAAAGGTGGACAAGCCCTTTAACTAGTTCCTCACCTCCTGTAGTAGCCCAAAAGTTGGGTGATCTGAGACTGTTGGGATATCAGTATACCGGGATATGAAAAATAGCCATCTCTTTGTCCATTGAAAACAATAAGGATATTCATTTTGCTATGGATAACAAGTCTGTTTAGATTTTTTTGGTCTGTATAGAAGGCTAAAGGCTAACATTCCTAATGCATTGGCTGTCTCTTAGCAATGAATCAACCGTACCAATTCAAAAGAATCAGGATGTAACAAGTAAGTATCAGCAAAGCACTAAATACAGGATCAGATACTGAAATATTGTATTTCCATAATAATAAGAAGAAATATCCGTCTTTGCAGTTTTATTTTAGTTGTTCAGCAACCGTGACACTAAAATTGCAGTTTAACAGTGAGTATAGGTGTTTGCTATATTTAATGCAAACTCATTTTCTCTGAAATGTAACGCGCGTGGTAAAACTGTAAATGGAAACGCTGTCTACCCGATATAACTGTTTCCTTTAAATCCCTGTAACTTCAAGGATTATTCCTCTGCTATCTTGCCTTACCCATGACATTTATTTTCTTGTCTTGGTTTTAGGACTAACTTTCATTATTATTACAGGTTAACTAAAGGTTTACCAACTTTTCCAGTTAGTTAGAGTTAGTTTTCCAGTTAGAGAGGTTTACAAATCTGCCTAGTGAGTTTCATCAAGGCCCTCCTTACTGTTTAATCCCGGCCATTAGTAACGCAAGGGGTTAAAGCCACGCTAATCAATCAGGTAGTTTTGACTGCCTTCATTTTGACTAGGGTAATTTTACCGCAAAACTAGGTTTGTGAAGAAACTACAATGCATGTTGGGTTGGTGTAGTTCCATTGGGCTGGTTTGCTAAACTTTTCAAGTTTATCCATGCTGTGTTTGTGGTAGTATCTAGATAAGTGAACCCAGTTCTGTAGTGCTTTGGTTTGTCCAACTACAGTTTGATGGGACACCTGATATTACTGTTTAGGTGCCCACAAGTACTTTAGTCCAATCATAATCTGTTGGTGACATCTTTGTGTGTCGTGGGTCGGCCCTGTGATCACACGTGTGTATGAAGCCTTACGCTTACTTATTTTAAAGGGCATGTCCGCCCCTCTTTCAGAAATTCAGCATATAGTAGGACACCCCCCAAAAGCTGGGTTTCGTTTTACTTACATGTAACAAAGATGCTCCCAGGCTGTGTAAAGCTGCTTTGAAAGAGGGGTGGACATGCCCTTTCTAAAGCCATTCCCTCGATCGGAAAAACATCTGCCTGTGTACGGCTAGCTTTAAGCTGGGTACACACGATGAGATATTTCGGTCCGATTGTCCGATAGTTCAGTGTACCGGTCGATCGGACCAAAATTATCGCATCCGAATGCGCCCATGTCCGACCGACCGTTCATCCGAATCGCACGACCGGTTGTGGTAACTATCGGACGCTGCTGCTTTTGCCGCGACCGACAGTCCTTCCTCCTGGCCGACCGGTCGAAAGTATCGAACGGTCGGTCAGGAGGAAAAACCGCTAGGTGTGTACGGCTAGCTTTACACTAAATGTACATTACAGGTTTTTAAGCACTACTTGGCAATTCTATTACCAAGGTACAATACCTTAAATGAAAAGAAAATCAGTAAAACCTATGAATATTGATGCAATATAAATGCAAATGATTTAGGCAATTACTGTGGCATATTATGGTCACTTTTTATTTTGAATGGGTCTTCTAATAGCGTAAACTTGAATCAGAGCACAGATCTAGAATAGATATTGTCTTGTGCAGGTGGCATGGAAGATAAGGGGATTGTGGAAGCTTTGACTCCGAGAGTCAAAGCTTGTAAATGTAATTGCTTGTAAGAGCACATTTCCTCCTGCTGTATGTTGCAGTTCATTAAATGAATGAACAATAAGACAGATGATTATACTTTACAGAGGGGTTTGTTTGTGGTAAACATAATTATCATGGTTTTCTCTCAACTTCTATATTGTGTGTTCAGCACTAGGCATTCAAACAGATGGAAATGTTGCCAGTGTCAATTTAAGGCAATGTTCTTATTCCCACAATTAGTAAAATATACGCACAACCGCTTCAGAGCATCTCAGGAAGCAAATACTCCAAGTTTGCCTTTGACTTTCATTAACATGAACTGAGGATTCACAGGCTTGGTAGATTTATGTTTTCTAGGGAACTCATGTTGTAACAACTGAAATGACTTTGTGCGTGTGGAAAAAAGGGATATCGCTCTGCCTGTTCAAGGGCACCAATGCACACTGGTGTTAGAACATGACACTAGAGTTTCTAAATGCAAGAATACTATTTAAAGGGTATGTCTACCCCCCAAATTACCTTCCATCCCTTTTACGTGCATGGAAGTCAAGCAGGAGGGCTCAACCAGCATCTGCTCTTTGATTGGCTAAGGGACGGAAGTTAAGCAGAAGGCAGCAGGGGAACAAAGGCTGGTAAGTACATTTGGGGACGTCAGTGAGTGCTATGAACCTAGCGAGGTCGAGGTTTATAGCCATTTCTTGTCACATATCAAAATTTAGTTTGGGGGATGGACATAATCATTAATAAATATCCAAACTCCAGACACAGAACTAGTTAAATAACCTATCAGCATTATTTTAAAGGTTAATCTTGTTTATTTACTTTCATGTACTTCTTTTGATTACACTTGACTACAGATGGACGAAACTGATGAGTTTCATTCCGATAGTATTTCTGTGGAACTCAATTAAAATTCCAAAAATCTGATTTAATCGTGATTTTTATTATTTTTCATAGACATTTTCGATTTTGAATAGAATTTTTAAAGTTTTAAATTTTGAAGTTTTGAATTTTTGAAAGTTTTGAGTTTCGGAAATATTTTGAAAAATCAATTGGATCCACGGATTGTTGAAACCGCCAGTTCTGAATCAAAAGGTTTCATCACTAATAATAAAAAAAAATTATGGATCCATAAACACGCATTTCTGTTGTATTGATACTAATAAAAAACGCAAACGTGGAGTAAAAAAAGGTCAGGATTCCCCATGCACTTCCTGTGAATTAGGTTGATTCTCTAATCTGGAAACGAAGGTGTGAGTGTTACCAGACAGCTTGCAAGCTTTTGGTTGCAGGACTAAAAACACTGGATCAATGCAAGCAATATGCTCTAGGGCAATGCTAATCCAGTCCTTCCTATTAATTATTAATCAGAATGAAATGTATGAAACTGAAGAGGGTTATTAAGATTTTATGAAGCCCCAGAATCCTGTTTATCTTACAAACATCCTGTAGGGTTCGGCTTTTCATTCAAAACCATTTTTGATGCCTTGGAGAGAAAACGCCTCTGTATGGACAATGATCCATTCATTACGCAGTATGGTGAGAGGCCATCAGAACATAAGGGGGTTTACAAATGATGGGCCACTGTATATATAGATCGGTGAATACTGGTATCAGGGCCATTTCTGGTGGTGTTGGTGCCCTTGACGAGATTAATTTAATTATCATAATATTGAATTTATATCTAAAATGAATTGATAGTTTGATTAGTCAGTTCCTTATGAAGATAAACTGGGAGAGAAGATACTGCAGCCTGACCGTGCCACACAACCACACAACAACACAATGTGTATCTAGAAAACATCAGCAGCACGACCATCATAGGATTGTGCTCGCACTGCATGGGTGCAGGTCTTAAGCTGGGTGCACACACTACAGATCATTGAAAGATGACAGACAGGATCTGCAAGATGCATACACACTGGCCCAAGCATTCTAGGGAGAACACTCCCTCTATAGGGAGTCTAGCGCGGCCAATGAAAATTTTCGGTCTTTCCCGAACAAGTGCTCAGCCCACCCAATCATTCGGCGGCCGCATGCTTGTTCGGAAAATAAAGGTACACACAGTACCGATAAAGCCCCGATACCAACGGTATCGGGGCTTTATCGTTACTGTGTGTACCCAGCTTTAGTCTGTGACTAATATCCACAAATGAAATTGAAACTGAGGTGAGCCCACCACACACAACCTTTTGGACAGGGGCATAGGGATCACTATAGCAACCATAGCGCTTGCTATAGGGCCCAGAGCCAAAGGGGGCCTAACCAGGTCCCCTTCAAGCATGCCCACCCTCCTAAGAAAAATTTTACCTCACATTTAACATAAACATTAAAAGATGCTCCCAGGCTCATATTCTACTTTCAAAACAGCTCCTTACTTCATCCAGGTAATGGCCATCAGTCACGGCCGTAATGGTGATGTAATGGCCAATGGCTGGCAGCCGTTACACAATAAGCCTCTTCTCCTGTTGTGTACACTTGTAACTAACCAGCTCACAACATGAGCAGAGGAGGTGTGGCTTTACCAGCGAGGGATATTGCAAGTAGTTTTGTGGCTGAACTAAATTAGGTAAACATTTTCTTAGGAAGGTGGACATGACCTGGCTGCAGTTTGGTTGGGATGGGTTGGGTTAAACTTTACTGAACTGGTTTTTATGTGGATTTGGTGAGGGCCCCATCTAAAATCTTGCTATGTGGCCCGGTGATTTCTAGCTACGCCACTGCTTTTGGAAGTGGTAAATAATTAGATCCCACCCACTAAGCTAGTCCAGGGCAGATGGACTGGCAGCTGCTGTTGGGTTATTAGCCCATTGAAAGGCTATAGAAATTTTGTCCCTTTACATGTACAGTACTGCTCGCATCATTATACACAATTCAAGCAGCACAAAGTGTTGTTTTGACTAAACCAATCAAGTTGCCTTTTAAAAAGAGCACAATCATTGGTGACTTGGTCATGTCCTGAATCCCCATGATTTACCTGTCTGATCCAACCAAAATGTTGGACCACATTACCAGTCAGCCTATGTGTACCAGCCCTTTGTAGCCTGATAGATTTCAGGCTTTGTTTACATTACAACATGCTGTAAAACACATATACGTTATCATGCGATGTTGTATTCACTTTTGTGCAATTTTTCTATCCGTTACTGTGCGGTTTTCTTTGCCCAAGCGAAAAAAAAATGCTCACAAACGGTGTAATAAGTGTTATTATTGTCTTCATAGTCCCATTGACTTTTATTGGCGGTGTTGGTGTCCACAATGCTTAAAAATGCATGCAGCTGTGCGTTATCGCAGTGTTATTCATTGCAAAGCACTGGTGGGAACAGGACTATATGATACTATATGATGTGCGTTAATATGTTCTAAAACGGTAAATTGTGTGAAGGAGCCCTTCTTTTAAAGGACAATTATACTCACCATTTCCCCGATCCATTCCTGCAAAGTACCCAGGGTGAGGACCTAAAACACAAAAGTCCTGAGTCCTGCACCACTTATTTGTAATCTCTCTCGTCATTCCGGTTGGATCCTCCCTACTGGTAATGTCAGTGACAGTCCGGGAGGCAGCCAATGAGAAAAACATGCCTCCTTGCAGAGCGCGTCTTCCCATTGGCTGCCTCGCGACCTGTCGCTCAGTGCCAGTGGGGAGGATCGAACCGCAGCGCTGAGGAAGATTACAAGTAAGTAGTGCCTGGGTACTTTGCAGGAATGACTCTGGGAAATGGTGAGTATAATCAGGGCCGTTTATAGCCATTTTAGTGCCCTAGGTGCCCTCCCACATACATGCGCCCACCCCCCCCACCCCCCAAAAAAAGGCCTGTCAAACCACAGCTGGGTTTCCTCCTGCTTCTGAATCCGTCTACTGCGACTGTTCTTTATAGTGGAACTGCTTTACTAGTTGTTAAGAGGCACACGCTGTACCAAGGTGAGGCGGGCGTGTATAATACTTTTGTATGAATGCAGTGAAACTGGCAACCAATGAAATACTGATTGGAAGGACAGGGTAGGTTTCAGTGGATGTGCGGTATGTGGCACCAGTGTTCTCCCCAGAAATTGTTTCCAGCCGGGTAGGGCAGAACAGGGAAATTTACACTTTCAGTGCTAGAAGAGTATTACCATGAACCATTCAATGCCAACAGACTTTCCTATTAACCCTTTCAGTGCCAGCAGAGTATTACCTCTAACCTTTTCAGCTGCCAGCATTGACATGATATACAGTATGTACCTGCTTTCCATGTCTCCATTGAATTGTTCACTCCTCACCTACTCTAAGTTCTAATTGGAGAGTTGGATGGATGGAAGAAAGAGGCAGGGATAGGGATCTCATGGCTGCTAGTCACAGGGGTCACTGTTATAAAGTCTGCAGCAGCTTTTACCTGCCATTTTAGATCTGTTCTCCTCAGTACTATTAGCTGAGCTCATCCTCCCCCCTCCTTCCTTCACCTTCAGTTCATTTGTAAATTGCAACATTTGTTGCTATGTAGAGTGTGTGGAGTTCAGGCTCTGTACTAGATACAATGTTGCAGGTTACAGCTGAACAAAGAGAGCAGATCTAACACACAAGTAACAGCTGACAGGGAGATGCTAGGGAGAAGAATAGGCACTCTGGATCAACATAGGCGCCCTAGTTCTTTGCCTAGGTGGCCTATGCCTAAAAACAGCCCTGGTATAATTGGCCTTTAATTTGTGATGTGTGGATTTGTGATAGGTGTCAGGGACAACAAACTTTTATGTTTATATTTATGCGTTTATTTATTAAACTCAATTGCTACTTCTAAAACTAAAAAAAATGATGTAGATTAGACTGCAGCTTGTACAGTTTAAATGCATAAATTAATGGAAAGTAAGCACAGTCCTAAATCAAATGTCATTTATCGTGTGAGTTGTGCTGTCAGTCACAGCCAACTCTATATATTTTAGTACAGGGGGGCGACAGTTCTGAATGATCCCACCGACGACGGTGAATGTTTGTCAGCCTTTGGAGCGCTCTGAACTGTGGTAAACACTTTATCGTTAAACTGTACACCCACCTTTTGTCCTTATCATTACTTAAAACTAAAATGGATTAAAAAATGCATCAGCTTACTGCAGGGTAACTGTGGTCTCCAAGTAACTTTTATTAAAAAGAACACATTCCTACATTTAAAGCAACTCCGGGATTATGCTTCTAGCTGCAATCTATGAAAGCCTATAGTAGTATAAAGGGCGTTGTTTCCAGCTAGCACTGTGATTTGTGACATCACCAGCACCATTGCTGTGCCCCTGCTGCCACAGGCACTGAGCAGGCCCAGTTTTATCCCACTGTTCTAACTGTCTTTAAATAGCTTCAGGAAAGAATTTATTATTATTATTATTATTTTTTTGAAGGGGGAGGTTCTTACACAGCACATCATATGACTGCCGCATGGTGTGACTGTGAGTAAATGTGTATGGAGACAGTTAAGCGTTAAGCTTATGTTTTTGAATGGGCAAAATATAACCCAATTCAGTTCATAAAATAAGGGAAATGTATTTTTCTGCCTTAATTAGAATAGGGACTGCAATGGAAAACAAGACTAATAAATTCAGGGAGATATCTATTTCCCAAAGGAAGGACCGAGAGAACAAGCTTACAATAGATCATTTACAGCCCTAAAGAATGTGCCGCTGAATAGGTTAGCAGAGATGTAAAATTTTAGGCAATGTGGCATCAATAATTAATTGAACAGTATTCAGCAGAGGTGTGTCTGAGCCCATACCCTATATAATCAAAGCCACTGTCTATATTTACATAAGAATTCTGGATTAGGGACCTTATATCAGTCTACATTATAGGAAACCAATCCCGTGTGGAATTGGTTACATGTAATTGTTTGATGGCATTGTTTGATTTGAAGACATCAGAGGAGTAAGGCGCCCTTTTAAGTTGTTCTAGAGGTGTCTGAACACAGAATTAATTTCCCTCGCAGCCCTTTGCAGGTATTGGATGGAATATTACTGGAAAATCTTTAATCACATCTCTTATTTCTGTGTGTCAGTTTACATTTTACGTGGGGTTTATAGTTTCAGGCTTTTAATTGCTTTAGGGCTCTAGTTTGTCCTTTGAATTGCCTATCATATTATTGCCAGATGTTTTTTTTTATTTCGTTCTCACTAACCGAGACCTGTCTTGTTTCTCAACAGGCTGGGCTTTAATGAAGAAACGTCAAAGTTGTTAACAATCACACAAACAGGGACTCCAAACCCCGGTGACCAAGGATGGCGTTGTCATGGAAACTGTTACTGCTGGTGTCACTCATTGAGCATCTATCAGGTAAAACAGTCTTCATGCTCATATTTGGTATAGTATTCTGATGACTTGTGATGAATACAACAGTTTGGTTTGGAATGGATGTTTATCGAATGACTACGTTGGGGTTCCCTTGATTTCTTTTAAAGGGTTCTATCGATATCTGTGATATTCTGCCCATATTTTTATCATTTTGATAACGTAAATGTCAAATATTGTGATTTGTTGGACTTTGTTTGGGATTATAAGATAACATAACATATTTGTGGTCTGGCTGCAGTTAGAAATGTTAAAGTGTATGTACACAGTAGTTATAAGGTTACATTCATTAAATCCTCTAGAGGTAAGTCACATGGCTTTTACCTCCATTTCTTCTGTGACAAAGTCTAGAGATTTTAGAAAGTGGGTGTTGTTGGCAGAACTAAACTCCTGTGGAATCTCGTAAGAACTAGATTGGAGATGCAAACTGCAAACCATGTGGTGCCTTCGAAACCAAAAGCTTTCCAGATGGAGGATACGCTACATTCATGTATGAAAGTAAATTGTAAGTGAAATGAAAGTGGCTACTCATTGAGGTAAAAATTAGAGGTCACTTAGATATAGACAACACCCTAAAGTGGCGAGGACACGCTTTGGGGTGTTGTCCATATGTATGTGACCTCTAATAAAGATTTGTTTTTACCTCATTGAGTAGCCACTTTCATACGTTCATATGTGCATGTTGTTGGCAGAGGAGCTATCGTCAGCGGAGATTGATGAAGAATTTGGTGTGGCCAGTAAACCAGACTTCAAAGTTAGAATGGGTGGTATGAGTCATGTTTCTTACCTCCTTAAGATGTTATATACGTTTCTGAGATTGGTAGCCGATGGGGGTGTCCTACCTGGCATGCTGGGAGTTGTGTCCTGTCCTAGTGGTGTAAGTCTTGCAGGATTTGGGTGCGGCAGACATGCTAACATTTAATAATCTAAAAATCAAGTGACCATACCCTTTAAAGAAGAATGTTAGCGCTTGCATATGTAAGCGTTAAGATGCAGCCCCAGAGAGTTCATATTAAAAAGGTTTTCTTGATTGTGAAATTGGTTTCAGCACAGAAATGAAAGAAGCTTATATGATGGAAGTAAAGAAAGTGAGTAAAGAAAGTTCTAGGTTCAGGAAGCAGCCAGAACATCCAAGGGGAAATGAGATCCTTCATTTCCAGTGGGACACAGTTTAATGGAATTGTTGTTTTTTTACTTGTTTGCCTAATCAAAGCTCTGAGCAGAAAAACAAAATATACATTTTAACGTTTTTACTCTATTGGGAGGGAACTAAACTTGAACCTAAAGGTGCCCATACATTAGAGTTTACCTGCCAACCAATCCCGGGACATTCAACAAATTCTGCAGGAACCGCCTGCAGTGTCAAAATGAATGGGCCAGGTAGGACCTTATGATCGTATGTCAGTCATGAAGAAGATCCGGAAAGGCAGTTCCTGCAGATTTGATTGAATGTTGCGGGATCGGTTGGGAGGTAAGCTCTAAAGTATGGGTACCTTTAGGTAGTTTTCATTTACATTCAAACAGATTAACCAATAAAGGAAAAGATGTAAAATTGGTTAGTTTTTGTTAAGAATTAAATCTTGAATGATGTTTTACAACAAAGGGTTAATCAGTATAAAGAATGTTTATATCATATTGTTTTTAGAACAGAACGATCTTTATTGATTCTGACAAGTGCGAGGTTTGTCTGGGCCCAATGGAATGGGATGTCATGATAATTAATTAAACAGATGACAGTGCAGCAGGTATCACAACACACCTCCTCAAGAAGAAGTATTCAAGGGACATATTGCTGTTAAATTAGCACTGACATATAGAGTATTAAATATAAAATAGTGTTTGCTCTGATAATTTTAGTTTCAGCCTTCAGTAAAATACCTTTGGGAAATTAACCAGCAGCAATAGTTGTGGTTTAAATGGTATCTCCACTGGCAATTTTTTTTTTGCCATTTAGTTTTATTGAAGAACGGGAGGTAAAGGAGCTGTGTCTTAACTCCCGTTCTTCAATAAAGCCTGCAGGAGCCAGGAACGAACGTAAGGAACTTACCCGATCACTCGCTCCTCCACCACATAGTTTTAGAGGTCCCGACGGACTTTGTGTGCATCGCATCCTTCGAGACCTGTCAGAGGGCACAGCGGAGGAGCGAGTTCTGAAGTTCTGAATATTCTCTCCTGGCAGGTTTTATTGAAGAACGAGAGGTAAGAGACAGCTCCTTTACCTCCTGTTCTTCAATAAAAGAACCAGTGGAGATCATATGTTTGACGGTTTGTAAATATAATCTAGAATATATATATATATATGTGATGATGGTATAAAAGTTTGGAGGCTGGACAGGGGGAAAAGAGGAAGATTTGTTAAGCTGCTGACTTGAGTACTAACAGGATTTCATTGG
Organism: Hymenochirus boettgeri; assembly: GCA_019447015.1. NCBI lineage: Eukaryota > Metazoa > Chordata > Amphibia > Anura > Pipidae > Hymenochirus > Hymenochirus boettgeri. The sequence goes on along the minus strand of CM033470.1, from coordinate 319,441,236 downwards.
AGGGCTTACAAAAAAAGTAGGTAGGAGGGATTTAGGGCAGCCATACATATAATGATATTGTATATACTGTAGTTGATAGTTACATCATATTGTTGGTGAGAAATCAAGACAATAAAATGCATCCTTTGGCCTGTTGTTACATTTCTCATTATAAAGTATATATTTAGCATTTAGTAATAAATTACTTTAAATTGCTTAATTATTTGTCCATTTAAATTGTGTTGGGGTTGATTAAGATTCATCCATGTTCCAATTGATTACAAATACCCCTTACTTATTAACTAAATATCATACAGTGTTTAAAGCTGTACACAAAGCTACATTGTGAAAATCATGAATAAGTGTCACCAAGGGAACATTTTTGCATTTGCTAAAAGTTCATAGTTTCATTTTCATAACAATAAACGGGTCTAACTAAAGGACAATCTTTAATACTTTAAATTGAATGTACCGTATATACTAGAGTATAAGCTGAGGTTTTCAGGCTTTAAAAATAGCCTGAAAACTGAAACTTGGCTTATGCCCGAGTCACTCACGTTCGCTCTGCTAGCTGATGTCACTACTCGGCTCCTGTCTCACTTCCCGGCGCCAAGTAGTGACATCAAAGGGGCAGATGCCGAGCAAGCAGCTGCCAGATTTCACACTGAACGGCCTGAAGTACCTTACCTGGATACCTTGCCCATGCAAGGTATATACTGTATGTATATATACTGTATATACTGTATGTATATATCCACTATCTAATCACACCCTTAACACCTGGCTGTGATATGCTAATTGGGATTTTCCAGGGTACATAATTGCCACAGATTCTTGTACAAGTCATTCTGAATTGAGAAAGCCAGTCGGATGACTAGCGAAACGTCTTCAAGAACTACATTTCAAGTCCAGTTGATCTAATTGAATACAACAGATATATATATACTGTGAGTAATAAGAGACAATACAGCCTTGCTCTCTATGACAAGGAAGAGAGGAGAAAGTGAAAGGATATAGAAGTGTGTGATGGTGTGCTCATGTCAGGACTGATCTGTTTGGTGTGATCCCTAAAACAGTCTGTGTATGGAGAGGTGTATGGAGAGGTGTGATCCCTTGTACAGTGTGATCTGATTATCTACAATACAAGATCCTGTGCGTAGGAACCTGTTACCACCTGCTGGAAGGACAAGTAATCTTGTTGGATACAAACTCTGACATAACAGATACGTGTACACCAACTGGCAAGGACAAACAATACACAGGCCTGGTCAATATTTAGTGTGGTGCACCATAGGCAGGGACCACTCCATCACTGGATATCTTATATGGGGAAAGTGTTTATGTTTGTTATTAAACCATTGTAATAATTACTGTTACATGCAATTAAACTGTTTTATCCTGTTCAAAGAAAGTAAGTGCACTGTCTGCTTTGTGCCAGACCACCAGAGTAACCCACTATGTGCCATGCTGCCTATAAACCATCCCATAAGGCAGTGATCTGGTACAAATTGGTGGCAGCAGTGGTATTGGTGCTGTTTTATCTCAAATTCAAAATGGCCATGAAAAAGTAACTTCCTACGCCCGCAGGACTCTACAGAACACATCGTCCGTACACATCGTGCGTTGCGGGTTGGGACCAGTGATCGCATGTGTATACGAACCTTAAACTTTAAGTCCAGTTGATCTAACTGAATACAACAGATATACCATGACCTGGATGAATGAGAACCTTCCCAAGCAAGGCTAATGAGGTGTTTGAAGACAACTCCAGCTGTGTTATTGTTGTGTGTGATGAGTGTTAAACTCACACATTAAAAATCAAGCCTACTGTAGAGCTGGGAGCACACATTATCGATAAAGTGCCAATCCTGTCAGTTGTTAATCGGTAACACATGTATGCGAAAAATTGCAATTTCTGGTGGTAACAAACATTCAGCCTTGGCCGTAGAAATGGTCGTTACTGATGACAGGCTGTGGCTTTCAAAGATGACAGACAGAATCTTTTGGTACAGTGTGTACCCAACTTAAATCACAAAAATTACCAAGCAATCAAGCCATAAATAATTCTAATAATGCAGAGAGTGTAAGCTGGTTACACACAGTACAGATTTTTGAAAGATGTCAGACAGGATCTTGCAGATCCTGTCTGTCATTTTTCAAAGATCTGCATACAAACATTCCCAAGCGTTCTCCCTATAGGAGAATGCTCAGGACTGTGTATTTCCCTAACTGACTTCAGCGGCTGAAATTTACTAACTTCAGTGGCCCTGCGCTCGTTTGGAAAAGCGCCCACACCCAGTGCTGATTACGCCCTAATACTGTTGGATCCGACGGTATCGGGGCTTTGTCGGTACTGTGAATACCTAGCTTAACTGTATACCACACACACACTTTGATGTTTACTATGCACAACATGCCTCCACTTGCATGCGTATATCACAAAAAAAAATCTTATTGTGTTAAACTGCTGATAGGATCAGGTTGTCAACAGAAGGTTGCGTTCCAACTCTCATGGGCTTTGTCTCATTCTTAGAGATTTGATAACAGCAGCAAACAATTACATCTATTCTAATGTCATTGCAGTCATTTAAACACATTCAAAGAGCTGAATAGGTCTATTGATTCTGCTTTGCATGTGTTTGAAAGTTTGATGTGTAATCCAGGATTGTTTGGTGTCCTTGTGTGAGATGACATGATAATTGCGACTCAATGACATATGTAAACAGGGAGACAATAATTATCAAAGGTCATAGGAAAACTGATCTGTTGGCTTGCACATTCATTTAAAACAAATAGATAATGTGATCTTTAGAATGTAGACTAATTGTAATTATTTCTGTTTGCTTGTTTTATTATTAATACAAAAGAAATGACTTCCCATGGAGAAGAATGTTTCTCTTTGTTTCCAGTAGCCAAGACCCTTTATTAAATTTTTTTTATACAGTATAACCTGTTAATGTATAGTATGTAACAATCATTCTCAGAGAATAGACATTTCATTGATATTGTCCATGAAAGGTTTTTAGGCAAGTTGCAAAGTGTCTAAAAGTGTCTTAAAACATCCCCTAAAAAAGGCTATAGGATGAATTCTCATGTGAGCATCTCATGAGATGCAAGCTATTAAGAAGATACACACCAAAGGGTATCTCCACCCCTACACTACAGGAAATCCCCACTACACTACAGAAAACTACCAAGGAGATTGATCCAGATGGAGGGAGGGAGGGAAGGCTCCCCTGCGCATGCCAGAGTCCTCCAGGAGGACAAGGAAACAGCAGGGACCGGATGACATACAGACAGCTCCTACTCTTCACTTTCTGGGACTTTGGACAAGCACTGCAGGGGAACCATAAGGAGCAGGGATGTAAGGTAAGGATTTTTGAACACTACACAGTGGGGCCAGTAGTGGGTTAAATTTTAGTTTTGGGGTGGACATGCCCTTTAAGGTCCAAACACATGTGCAATTGATTACTTTTTCAGGTCAAAGCAGATTTTACATGTAAAAAGAAATTGCAATGCAGAATTTCAGTTTGGATAATTTCCTATACCCCTGTACAAAAATATATACTGCATATACTCGAGTATAAGTCGAGGTACCTATTTTTACCTGAAAAATTGTAAAAACTGATTGACTCGAGTATAAGCCGAGGGTAGAAATTAGTTGCCCTTTAAATGGACAGCAGAATTCCCATACATGAATCCCATACAGTAATAGCCAAATCCATTACCAGTAACCCCCAATTCCTTGGCACTCCAGATGTTTGGAAACTACAACTCCCAGCCTGCTTTGTTACTGGGAGTTTCAGTTTCTAAACATGTGGAGTGGCAAAGTTCAGTAAACTTTTAATTAAGCTTACCATTATTTACAATTCTCCTGAACCCCATATTGTAAAGGGCCCTCTGACCCCATATAGTAAAGGACCCTCTGACCCCCATATATTAAAGGACTCTCTGAACCCAATAGTTAAAAATGTCACCTGAGAGTTGTAGTTACAAGCTGTCATTCGCACTATACTAGCAGCTGTTTTTTGCCCCAAACTGAGGAGACCCATCAGATTTACAGCATCCAGATGAGCAGTGACAGTGCTGAGTGAGTCCAGCAGCCAGACTACAAGAAGCAGGAATGATTGTAAAGGCAAGAACAGCTTCTGTAACTTTCTATGCAGGTTAAAACAGCACCACCTACTGGTACTATCCGCAATTGTAGAATTTGGATCTAAATTAGGACTTGACCCGAGTATAAGTCGAGGTTAGGTTTTTCAGGCTAACTTTAAAGCCAGAAAAATTAGACTTATATTCGAGTATATACGGCAGTACAGTCCTCCTCTATGACAGTATAAAATACCATTCATTCCCCATTTTATTTTATATATATATCTTGTGAGAGAAGCTGCAATGTGCACTATACAAATAATCTTGTTACTTAAGAAAAACCCCCATTTCAATACATAGTTTTTTGCATTAAAATAGCAACAAAATGTTGTTTAATCTACACCAGTGAATGTGTAGAACCAGAAAAACTGTGTTTAGCAAATCCAGTCCAGTGAAATATTAACCTCAAGTTCAACATCGCCCAGAGGAACTCAGCGCTAACTGATAAAATATTGTCTTTCTGCCACTATAGGGTGGAATTACTTTTTAAAGGATTTTGTCCATTATTTCAGTAAAAAGTCATTTCTCCATTTAGAAAGCTGCACAATGGGATTGAAATAGGACTTTGGACCAAATTTCCATTACATAGAACCAACAATACACAAAAGGCCTCAATTAGTATTTAATACCGGATTTGCGCCCGGGGGGTAAATCCCAAAAGGGATTTAACCCCAGCGCAACTTTAACACCAGCCATTAGCTGGTGTTACATACTGGTGTTAAACCTCCTTTATTTAATACCGGTGTTTGCGCTACTTTTAGCGTATTGGCGGTAATACATACAGGAAGTAACACGAGTTTAACGCCTTATTTAAGCGCATCCTGTGTGGGTAAATGAAGCCAAAAGTTGGAAACTCCTTATGTCTTTATTTTACACTGTAAGGAGCACATTATCCTTTTTATTACACTGTAAGGGGCACATTATCCTTTTTATTACACTGTAAGGGGCACATTATCCTTTTTATTACACTGTAAGGGGCACATTATCCTTTTTATTACACTGTAAGGGGCACAAAAACCTTGAATTTCCCTGCTTACAATCATTGTGTCATGGATTTTACATGACTTACTAAAAATTGGGAATAGGAGACAATGATGCACCCCCTATAAGGTTATTACAAGGCACCTTGATGTTCCATGAATGGGCTTGTGTTCTAGATCTCTATACAGACCAATATCCATATTTTCTACAGCAGGAGTTGCATTATTCACTATAGTTATAATAAGACTTACTCAGCTATGGCGCAGTGGGCTTTATGGTACAAAACAAACAGCAAAAAAACTCAAACTGACAAATTGCAGTAGAATCCCTGCAGAACCACAGCCTGACCTAAATATCAGAAACCGATGCATAACAAAGGCAAACAGAACAAGGTGAAAAAACAAATAAAATCAAAACAAACTAATACCTTGTATTGCATATTAGAAGTGGGATCAAACCTTTCCATCTAGGTTCCATAGTTTGTTGGTAGAAAAGAAAGATTTGCAGTCAACATTCAAAGCCTACGACCAATTCTATATATTAAAATACACAGGATCGGGCAAATATTACAGACACGTCTGATTGGTTGAAAAATATATTTTGTGTTGATAATTCTGGATGATAATTCAGTCTGGACTGCAAAATATCGCACCATGTAGTCAATTGGGCCTAAAAATTAACCTGTGTGTACTGAGCAATTCTGTGTAATTTAGGGCTAGGCCACACTTGCACGTTTTTTTACGCATTAGCGCACACAATGGTGCGTGCAATTTGGTTAAAATGGAAATCGGGGAAAGCATGCGTTCACCATTTTTTGTGCGTTAAGGCATGTGTTTCCATAATGGAAAATGGCAAAATCGCATGCAATAACGCACAGGATTCCGTCGCATTGCCTTGTGGCCTCAGCCTAAAGGATGTGAAAAATTACCTTGGAGTTTCATTACCTTTACAAAAGGTGCAGTGTGCTTGTGCACTCTCTCTCTTTCTCTCTATCTATTAATCTCTCTCTTTCTCAATTTATATATCCATTTTCCCTGTATGTTACTTTTAGCCCTGTAGTTTTAGCTCAGCAGGTGAGATCAATTTGCCTCTGAACAGAAAAGTAGTTGACTGTCTATGGCTCAGTGCACAGCAGAAAATGGCAGCATTTTAGGTCAGCATTGCCCTTTGAATGGTAGCATTTTAGGTATTCTCAGTGCTATTAAAGGTGGTTGTTTATTGCTGCTGTAAATACTGAGACAATTTTCAAGTAAGTATGCAATTTACCAAAGGTTAATACAAAAGAACATTGCTCAGAAATGTACAAGGCGATGCCTTTAGACTTGCGATCCTTGCGATTATTTACTTTTCTCCACATGTTATTTAAATGGACATGTGAATTTCCCAGGGAAGGAGGAAAAAACATGTTGTTTGCACAATGGAAAGTGTATGCTGTTTGGAAGTTATTAAAATTTCTATGGATTATTATGAGAAGCTTGTTGGGTTTAGTTTAGAACTAAATGGACATGTTGTGCTTAAAATAAAGCTATTTCTACATGAACCAGTAACAAACCATACATCGGTCATTTATTTAAAGGGATATAAACTTTTTTAGATGAAAATAAAATCCTAGGGAGAGGGAGGGATTACTATAGCCTCCCCTAATGTCACATGCAGGGATCTTCTGAGAGCTTCTCCCAGTGACTCAGTCCTCAGCCCAAGGTCAAATTGGAGTTTAGTGCCCCTTTATCATTATTTCCCTATGTCAACTGGTACCTTTTCTGTCATTTCAAATAATGGAAACAGTACATTGGTATCTTTTGTATGTCAACTCTATTGATATATTTGGCTTACAAAATAAAGCTGTCAGTCTCCGGCAGAAGGAGGTTACAGCCGTAACCCTGCACTATGTTCCTCCCACCCCCCTCTTACTCACCAATGCTTTAGATTGGCTCATTGCAAGCACTGCAGGCTATTGAAGCAGAAGTTGTGCACTAAAAAATGACTTCCTCATTTCAATCTATAAATAAATACATGTAAGCAGTAGAGATGGGAGATGGGAGACCAGGTAAATCCCTGAACTTAACATTTTGGAGTTGGGTCCAATTATAACATAAGGAAAAAAAGTAATGTACAGAAAATGTCAGACCTAAGAACCTTCCAAAGTAACACGTTAATGCTCCTATTAATATAACTCCTAATAAAAAAGAAATGTTCATTAAATAAAAATAAGTCCCAAGGTGCAAATGATTAATTACTTCTCATTTTAGATTTCTCCAATTATCCAGTAAAATATGCTGCTGTTTAAAGCTCTTTCACTATTGTGTTTTAAAATGACTGCAATCAAGGGCAGAGGACACCGTCTTATTGTATTAAATAAGCACCAATAAACCCATATTTATTCAAGGGATTCAAGATAGAAAAATATGCTATTATTTCCTTCATGTATTGTTTTATGTAAAATGTCCTAAGGAATATAATAAAAACGCACAAAAACACATTCCTTCGCTTTTTAGAGTAATAGACGGTGAACTATAGTTCTGGTTTTATCGTGAGCTATTCTTTTGTTTCTTCTTTCCTTACAAATAATGGAAATTATGGTTATGTAGAAGCCACAATTTCAGTAGAGAACAATATACAAGTAAAACATGAGAAAACCAGTTCATTAAAAGGAAGGATACAATTGAAAAACTTAACTCAGATTTTGGAACTAGGATATGATAAAGAATAAGTATACAATGAACCATATTAAATGTTTTTACTAATCAATATCGGATTAATACATGTTAAAGGAACTGACACATACTGTACAACTTGAACAACAGTGACAATATTTGTATATTGACCTCCTGTGATATCATAGAGGTTTCAAGTATCAAATGTTCTTATAGAGCTCCTTATCCATGAAGAAGAGTTGGATCTGAGAAAGGGGGATATAAAGTCATTCCCTACTCTTCTAAAGTCTCTTCTAAAGTTTTCAGCCTTTAAACCCACAAAATGTGGCGCTGAAATGTTGACTCAAAACTGTAGGCATTCCCACCATCAAACCAAGAACTTTTGCAGTTTCAATGTACAATTTTTGTGGTTTTGCCACACAGTTTTTACCTTTATAAATCAACATTTTGGCTTCCTCCCCCTGTACCCACTGGGTATCGCACATGCCCATAACAAACTCATCTCTATTTGCATGTATACTTACTTATCGAAACTCTTTCTAATGTACCTACATTAGATTAGAAATAGTAATGCAATAAAAGCTGTGCATACAATACAATTTTAGAAAGACAAGCTTGCTAAATCCTGTTTGAATTGAATATTTAAAAAACATTAAGTAAAAAGTAGAGAACTGTGATACTTTTAATGGACTAACAGTTTATTTTGGTAGACAAGCTTTCGAAGGATCAACCCTCTTCCTCAGGTCAGAGCAGTACTGATTGAAACAAAGGTTAACAGAAAGTAAAAAGCTAATTACATAAGATAACAAGATAATAACCCCCCCCCCCCCAAAAAAAAGGGAAAAAAAGGCCAAAATATACTGAGGAATGAGAGGGGGTAATAAAATAGAGAGATAACATGTACTAGGGTGGGCAACTAAATAAAAAGGAGAGAGGTAGCAGGGGGGTAGGGGAATAGTGAGGGGGGATGCTGGATGAGAGAAAAGCAGACATAGAGAATATGTACATATTGTATACCATCCACATATGGTTCTACATACAAATGTATCAACAGTTATAGTGGGCTAGGAATCCCAAATCTTGGTTTATCCCATTGTTTTTGGAGTCAAATAACAATCACTTTGGCTTCAAATGTTTTTCTATCTTGGTTGCTGCTAAACTGTCCCTTCAAGATCAGGACTATGGATTTTCTATGGATGCCCCCACAGGCAAACAGTTATTATTACATATGGCTGGTGATGCTACTTCTGTGGGAGTTCATTCTCTTCTGTAGTTTTTGACTGGTTTCCCCTATATATATATATATATAATATATATATATATATATATATAACATCAAAGTTACAGGCACTCGCTTGAAGCAAGACCCAGGAGTGCACCGTGCATACTTACTCATATATATTATATATTATTATATATATATATATATACAGGGTTATTCAATAAAAGGTCTTATCATTTAAATGCGTGCTAATTTTGCCCCAACCAATCAGATGTTAGCTTTCAAATGTTAAATAAGATCTGATTGGTTGGGGCAAAATTAGCACCATTTTAAATGATAAGACCTTTTATTGAATCTCCCTGATAGTGTCCGTACATGTGTTACATTGTATTAAATACACCACATTGCTGGATGTGCAGCTGTAAGATCCCTGGATGTTAAATTCCCACTTCCTGTGTGTTACAGATGGAGAACTGTTAATATTGTTGCACAGTTTACACACCGATGACCCCTGCATGGTTTGGTGCCTGGGGTGATATTTTCATAATCTGTGTGTAACTTTCTTCTTACTAGTTTTTTGTGAAGGTTTGGTGGTTGCCGAAAGGCAAGTATAGGGGTTCTGGAAAAATTTTTTTAAAGGTTTCATCTTGATTAATCATAGGTTGTAGCTCTTTCATTATTGTAATTTAATTGTAATGTAAAACATTAAGGGCAGACTTAACACTGAGTGGTGAACTAGAGGGTTGACTTTACACTGGCTTGTGAACCAACACAGGGTTGTAAATATAGAATTGTAAATATAAGATGCTCCATACCCAGCCCAGACTTGTTGATATAAGATACACTCATGCCCATCCCATACAGACTTGAAAATATAAGATTCCCTCATGCCCGCACAGCTTGGTAAATATAAGATGCCCTTAAGCCCAGCCCACAGAGACTTGTCAATAAGATGTGTGCAGGCAGAGTTAACAGTCACTTACCAGGGCCCTAGCGGCACCCACATTAAAGATCTCTTGAGACTCCTGGACTCCTGCATGCACGCACATGTGTCGTTCTCAGGCGCTGGTCACAACCACCCTATATGCAGCCTTTCAAGTGGACCACAGGGATGGGCCGCAAGCAAACTTTTTTGTTTGTTTCATGATAGGTTTTCCCCTGTTGGTTTAGCTATAGTGACTCCTTTGTCTTAATGTGGTATACACTGCATTGCCACCTTTATAACAGAGTGGAGATGAAATATTTGAGCTAATTTGTTTGTTAACACAGACGCATGCTGCGTTTTCCTTTGGTTTGTAAAGGAAAAGTAAAAATGCAGTACTTGAATACATTTCCGTTATAATTATGTGGATTCTGTGTTTATAAAGAATGAGGTGGCAACCCTACTTATGCAAATAACAACTAATCAACTGAATATACTGTATATGCTTCAGTTGGTAACAGTACAGGGTTGTTCTGTGTTACCCATTAGTACTACAAAAAAGGAAAGAGCAGGCAATATCTATAACTGACTAACTGAATATTTTTATGTAAGCATTTAAACTTCATTTCCAATTCCTGAAAATGGGAACTAAGCCAGTTATATGTAGTGCCTGCCCTTGTCATATTGACATATTTTATAGAAACTTTAATTTGTCCTGGTTAGTTTTAAATTAAAAAAAAGTCCACATAATATATGAAGGAGCAGTCAGTCCTTGCTGCATTAAAGGAAAAAAAGTGAACCTATCCTTTTTCACATTAATTAAAGAATGGCCGTAAAATAGCTATTTCTTGCCTCCCGTTCTACAATAAATATAACAAGAGTAAAGAATGCAGCGTGACAACTTACCGGCCATTGCGATTTACCACTGAGTCACCTGACAGTTCCCAACTTATTTATTATTATTATAGTTTAACTTGGAAGCAGTTGGGACCTTTCTTCTTTATGTTGACAAAATAAGTTTAGAAAATAGTTTACATGCTCTAGTAGACTCTTCTATTAGTTGGAGGCTTGAAGATTTTATTATTATATTTCAGTTTCCAAATTCCAAATGCATTCTGAAAAGTACCAACTGAGCTCCGGAGTTTTGCTATGCTGATTGGTGACAGATTTAGATCAGCATCTTCTTGATTTAAACCAAAGTGATGTGAATTATTTAATGTTACTCAATCTCAGCAGATGTGTTAATCAATTTTTCACTGATCTGCTCATCTTTAATCATAATCTTTACATTTTCCTGCTTGAGAAAAAAAAAACTTATTTATTCTGCTCCTTGAAAGATATTGAAATTAAGTGAGCAATACACAACTGTTAATGACAATTTACTTCTTTTCACTGTGAAATTGGATCTGCGATTTTGTTTCCTGCATGGTCAATGTATTGATGGTCATAGATGCTGCAATCCATTCATACATTTTGCGGGTTATACGATCGGATTGGCCATCGGGCAAAAAAACTTCAGCTGGCCTGAAATTATTGGACAATAGTCAACTGATCACCCATACACGATCCCCCAATTGTACGATATACTAATATTGTACAACTTTAATTGTTGCGTCTCTGGCCACACGTACATGTTAAATATGTAAGGTATGTAGTGCCTGGATGCCAGTAGTATTATGTAATGTGGTTGTTTTTACAAAACACAATAGGCCAGAGGCGATCTAAGAATTGTATCTCACTGTGTCGCATTGTGTATTACAGAAAAGCAGTCGTTAATGTAACATGGCTACACAATATTGTTTAAAAGGCCCGGAACTATTGCAATCCTACAACTAACAGAATATCCCGATTCGGTAAGATTGCGGGTCGTGTATGAACGATTGGTCGACAAAAGGAAAGAAAAAAAACCCAAATGGGATTCTTCACACGTCAGCTTGAATCTAAGGAACCTAAGTTCCTGTAAAAAGCTGAACAATCGTTTTTCTAAATAAATAGTTTAACTAGAAGTAAGAGAAGATGTTCTAATCAGATTCTAATTTAATAAATGGGAAGATCTGAACACAGACAAACTTTACATCTGGGAATTGTTGGAGAAAACCCCAAATATTCCTTTGCCTTCATTCATGATTATAAAAGATTCTTTGACATATTTTGGGAGAGCAGATGCTGCTCTGGGTAGATCTCAGTAACAAGGCTTCCATGATTTACCCTTACGTGAGTATTTAATGCCAAATAGACTTAAATACTCACTAATTCTGGTGTTTTGTCAAGATTCTGGTGAATTGTCAAGTTATGGAAAAGTTGAGAAATATTGAATACATGGACCTTCGATTCTGAATAGAGATGTCCGAACTTCCGCTCGAGGATCCGCGAATTTTTGAAAAAATTCGAAAATTCGAAAATCCGCGAAATCCGCGAGCGGACCCATTAAAATGAAAGATACCCTTGAAATTACGAGTTTTTTCGTATTTTCGAAAATTTTCGAAATTACGGGTTTTCACGTATTTTCAAAAATACGAGAAAACTAGTATTTTCGAAAATATGTATTTTAAAAAATACGAGTAATCCTAATCATTTGGAAAATTTTCGAAAATACATAGTTATGAAAATAAGAGAAATCCTTGCATTTTCGAAAATTTTGGAAATTACGTGTTTTCTCGTATTTTCGAAAATTTTCAAAAATATGCGAAAACCAGTAATTTCCAAAATTTTCGAAAATATGAAAAATCCGCGAATCGGAAGTTTGGATGGCGGAAAATCCGGAAAAATCCGGGTTCGGATCCGCGAACTGGCCATCCCTAATTCTGAATACAGTATGTGAACCCCCATTTCAAAATATTGTAGAAACAGTGAATATGGAAGCCCTTGATATTGAATATTTAAAAATTTGAGCATGAAGAAAAGTAGTTTGTTTTTTTTTATACGTTTTGCTTTTTTGTTAGTGTTCCCCAGACCATTTCCCAGGTCCCTGAGCCATTTACACTAACATACTATTGCCACAGTATTTATACCTTAAATTGAATTGTAACTTTCAGATTTTCTAACTCCCATTGACATCGGAACAGAACTCGCAAGTTTGGAACAAGTGTGGAGCCCACTGATTAGTGGGCCCAACTATATACAGGTCTACCTTTAGTTATAAATTATTTTACTTAGAAAGGCATAACACCTGTCTTAAATAGAGATTTTTTGATTTGCTACACCATTGAAATGTTGTACTACTAAAATGGACCTTTCTAATGTTTTATATCATGTGAACTCTGCATTGTTACTCAAGCTGTTGTTCTATATTTGTTTTCTGATCTTGTTTTGTCAGCCACGGAAATGCTTGTTCCTGGTTTAAAATTTCTCTTGGCCACGGTTGGTTTCCCGTACTCATCAGGATTCTTTTTATTTTTTGATAATGATCGATTATGTGCTTACAGCTTGCATTTTTTTTTCTAACAAAAGCTGTTTTTTCCCTTGCAATTATGAATATAGAATAATTAAAAATTTTGAGAATAATAGTCTATTTTAATTAGATCTAGAGTTTCCTCATGAAATAAAACTATTTCTAAATTTATATATAGATATTTACACATTTTTGGATATTTTAAAGAATTTTTGGGGTCTGTGAGTGAAAAGATTTTAAATCTCATTTCTCAACAAGAAATTAGTTTCTACTTTTTTTCTTGTTTCAACTATTTCCATGAAAAGTAGCCCTGTTAAAACCATGATTTTGGATTAAATAACCATTGTTTTGTTAGCATAGAGTGTTGGCAGCCATGAATGTAATTTCCAAAGAGTAATTGGAAAGGAAAATCCTTGAAATTGGCCAGAGAACATAAATCTAATAATAGAAACTTATTATGCACTTCATAAGATGTTGGAGGCCCAGAATAAATCAATGGATTCCTATTTCTTTAATAAAAAAAAGGCTTATTTACAGAATCATGCAAGTACACTAAAAAGATTCTTAGACAATCTTAGTCTGTATTTGTTCACATTTGTTTAGTATTTAATTTACCGTGAATAAAATTTCAAAGGTAAAATGAATAAAACAAGAATAATTTTGCATTTATTTCACTGCTATATTTGGCACCTATTCGAATGCTTTTATTTTATACCTGCTTCATGCAAATCAATACATTTATTATTAATTGATACAAATACATGTATACATTGTGTTAGAAACAAGTCCTTAAATTAATTTTAAAACCAAAGAAATAAGATACCTTTTCTTTAAAACAAAACCATGGACCCCCTAAACATTGTGGGTTTGTGTGGCAGCCTATTTATATAATAAACATCAAATTTTGAGTATATAGACGTGTTCTCCTATTATTTATCTAATATATTTTGGTCCCAGAGTGACACTCGTCTGTGGGAAGCACATTTGCTTGTGCCTTATACCCTAATACCCCAAAAGGTGTATTGAAAAATGCAATGCAAATACAAATTCTATGAGATGATGGAATGTTTAATGATGCAAAACAGGTCTTACCATTGTGTGCTAAGATTTGACATACACCTATCTGGATAAAGCCCAATTGGGGCTGCACGACTTTAACAGCAACTATTTTCTAGTGTTGAAAAGACATAAAAAAAAAAAAAAAGCAACAAATGTGATATTGAATCCCTTGGACAGCTGTGTCAGTGCAAAACCCCCACACAGCCACTTCTTAAAGCGTATGTACAACAGTGTTTTTTTTTTAAATTGTCCGTTTGTGGAAACTAATTCATCCCATCTATCAATGTACCATTTGTCTGTTGATCTGCCCCCTAGATATAGATATCCAATCTGAAACATCTTACATTTTAGCTGTCAATTAAATGACTTACTGTTATAAACTATTCTTCTGTAAGCACTTTTGCTGAAGCTGGAATGGTTTGACAGGTGGTGTGCTGTATACTGTATGCAGTATTGACTGTTGGCAATAGTCAGGTCAGTAGTCATAACCTGAGTAAAACAAATATTGTATTAATGGCATGCAGGAACCCACACACCAAAGTGCTACTTACACATATTTATTTATAGATTAAGATGATAAAAAGTCATTTTTTCAGTATACTGTACATACACTTTAAAGTCAGGTTTACCCTTTATAAATATGTTCATTTCACTTTAAGATGGGAATAACAGTGCTTTTGGGCACTGCATATTCCCCTGAACATTCTCTTTTAGTTTTTTTCTGCCTGCATTCTTTTTAATGGTTCATATGTTTTCTATGAGGAGAATGGCAAATCAGCCTTGAAAGTCTAGGTAAGGAGATGGAGATAGTGTATGTCATCATTAACAAGAACTGCACAGCATCCTATAGATTTCTACTTTGTTATATTCTTGTATTTTCTTTAGTCAGCTGATTGCATGTATTAGCTCGTTGATTCATTCCTTCAGATTTATTGCATTGCATTCTGCTGACAATTTCATTTACAATTAATTAGCTGCCCAACACAAATCTTGTTAAAATGATAGTCAAATCGAATGATGCTCTAGTACAACAATCCAACAAGATGGTCATTTACTTGCCATCCCTTATAGTCATTTTGTTGTTGACGTTTTAAGCAGTTTTCCAGCATTGGAAGTATTAGAGCAATGTCACATTTGGTTCCTACCAAGAATATTTAACAAAATTGAAATTCACTTATCACAGCAGGACCCGTGAAACATCAAAGGCTTTTAAAACTTTAAGTAATTCTCTCTCTTGGGAAATAAAAGAGAAAACCAACAAGAAAAGTGGTATGTTGACATTTTTATTTGCCTTAAGTAATCTGACATAAAGATTGATGACATTTGTATTGATAGCAGTTCTGCTTTACATCCCATGCAAATACATTAGTGTAATGCCTTGACACTACATAATAGCCCCAAATTGAAATACGTACATGACAGAAAAGCTTTGGAGGAGTAGTAGACTTTAAGACGAATTGAATCCCACAATCATATGGTAATGGAAAATGGAAAGCTATTTATGTGTGAAAAATAGAACGGAAGTGCCAAGAAATAATTTCCCAGGTTACCTCGAGAGAAATTATTATTAATATTGTTATTATTTTTTTAAGGCTTGAAAATTCATCAAGATTCCTTGAGAATTAAGTCTGTCCCCCCTGAGAAAGGATCTCCAATAATACAAATATTGGATGAAACCGTTGCATTCTTTTTGTTTAGCAAATTGATTTAATTTTATTACAAAACCATTATACTGTCACCTTTCATCAAGTCTCTGTTTGTTCTATGGAGAGAAATAAAATTAATCAAGAGCTTTTGTCTTCTGTTAGCATTTTATACCGGAGTGAGGTTAAAATGCTCACAATAGCGGTCTCTAAATTAACAACAAAAAGAAAATAATAGTGGATTTTTGGAAATTTTATAAAAAAATTGTTTTTTAAACTTTTTTTTTAAAACCCTGCAACGTATTATAAATAGAGATGGGCAAAACTCACTAGTTTCGTTTAGTTTTTGGATTCCCGGATCTTTGGAAAATTTTCGATAATTTTCACCTTGAACATTTGAAAATGATCAAAAATACGATTGAAGACCATTTTCGAGTTTCCAATCATATTTTCGAATGTTCGAGGCTATTTTCGAAAATTATCGAAAATATCCCCATACATTGGAAAATTATTGAAAATGTCTTCTGAAGTCACAAAATCCGGAGGATCCGTCCGGATTTGGACAGATCTCTCGGGTTTCGGGTTTATAAATCAGGCACAGTGTATGTAATGGACTTAGTGCCATTATAAATTCATTATAAAGGCTATGTCTACCAGCAAAAAAAATGTTACTCAGTTTAGGTTACTAACCTGAAACGCCGAAATAAAATTCCAAATTCCATATACATCTCCAGATATTCTACCCGGTATGCAGCAGTCCGATGTAAGCCGTAACATTTACATTCCCTGACTCCTTGCGCCATTATCTCCTGTCACGCTCCCTGTTACGCGTCATCAATTCCACTCTAGGTAATATCAAATAGCAAGACCTGACTGTGACTAAAGCTGCAGGTTTCATCTTGGCAGCCTCCTCCCTTGGAACGCCCCTTACATGGACATGCCCACAGAATACCCCGTTATGCCCCTAACTCCACCTCCGTCCACCCCTTTGGCTCCTAACTTCACCTCCACCCACATCCTTGCCATGCCCCTCGCCCTTCTCCACCCTACCCGGAAGCCTCATATGGCAGGGTGGAATGTCTGAGATGTGTTTCACCCAAATTATTCACTGTTTAGGCACCTTCCATCTGGTAAATATTATCAGAATATTTATTGCAGAACCTGTACATTTGGGAAAACCTTCTATCCTGTATCTGTCAATGTTTTAAATGCATTACTATAATGTTTTATTTATTTATAATCACTACTATTTTAAGCTGTATTCAAACATTTTTATGGACCAGTTTAATACATGTCCTTGATAATAAAAGAATCTGAATAATAAAACTGTAGTACAGTATACTATAATGAAAATTGTTGATATCCCATTATAGGGGGTGGTTATGATACAATTTTGCATGATGTTTTTAATATATATAGTATTGCGTGTGAAGAATAGACATGTTTATAGAGCTGGGATGTCAAACTTGCGGACAATACAACTATCAACATACTGCAGGCAGGGAATGCTGGGAGTAATATTACTTTATTGCAGGTATTATACTAATTTTGTAGAGCTTGCACCATTTCTAAAACTTTTTTAGTGCAGTACAACAAACTAAAAGTTACGTTTTGCACTACTACGTACTAGCAAATCATTTTTGCATTGATTAGAGTTTACAAATACGAGTAAATGTTATTACAGTATTGTCACCGAATCATTTAATTCATTCAACAAGAAAGACAAGAAATAAACAGAATGGGTGAGCCTCGATCTGCCAGAGGTTCCATTGAATGTGTCAGAATTTACTGAACCAAAAATATTCTTCAAATATTTGATGCAGAAATCTTTTTGGCACTGTATATTTGTTTTTTTGACACAGAATAGATATGAAATAGATAATCATTCAAATCAAAACAATGTAAAAGCTATTGGATTCATCCATTAAGAACATTGTGGTCTAATGACATTAATAAAGATTATGATTTATATGTATATTTGTGATTCTGTAAAATGTTAAATCTCTATATACTGTACTTAGCCTCAAAATTCTTTATTGTGGACATCTAGGTCTTTAAGATGTGGAGACTTATTGGTTCTATCTATTCTTTTCGATTTGTTATAGTAATCACATGACCTAGGTCATGTGAGGTCTTGCTATCTATAAGAGGGTTGTTTGTATTTATCCCTGTAACAATTTTGGTTTGATAAAAGTGATACACATCCCTTTACGTCGCCTATTATTATGACCTACTTAATCAACCGTCTGCAATTTGTTTCTATATTTTTAAGGAAGAGTGGCTGATACACCATTGTTTGTTTACTATATAGAAATTATTATTATCAATTAATATAGTGCCAACATCTTCGGTGATGCTTACATACAAGACAGCAATACCATGATACACAAGGAAAGAGGACCCTACCCAGTGGGCTTACAGTCTAGGGTTGACATATAAGGTGACTTGAATCTGTAGGCTGTAAGTAGATTAGCTGTGGAGTTTGCCAGAATATGCTTGCCTGAAGAGGTGGGTTTTGAGGCTAGCATTGAGGGATGCTAAATGATGGACAGAGGGAAGACGGGAGTTCCAGAGCAAAGTGGTGGCATGAGCAAAGTCCTGAATGTGGGTATGGGAAGAGGTGACAAGGGTGGAGGATAGGAGGATATCATTTGCAGAGCTAAGGTTATGCCTGGGACAGTATCTGTGGATCAACTCTGTATGAAGGGGTTGTATTAGATAGTGCTTTGCAGGTAGGGTAAGCAGCTTGAAATGGATCCTTTGTGTGATGGGCAGCCAGAGGAGAGACAAACTGAGAAAGGCGGCATTGGAGAGAAGCGAAATGAATGAGCTGGGCAGCAGAGTTTAAGATGGATTGAAGTTGTACCAGGCGGTTGCTCGGTAAATCACATAGGAGGGTGTTACAGTAGTCCAGAGTAAAGTTACATGTATTTTTTCTGCCTGTTTCCTGGCTGGAAGGGGCTGTTACAAAAAAAAAAAAAAAAATTATGTTAGGATTAGGAATAAAATGTTATTTTAGTACAGATCAAATTTATATGTTATATTTAGCAAAAGTAATAGCTTTAATAGTTACACCCATTACAATTAAATCCTATATTTATTATTATGTGTTTTTTTTTATATTCTTTTCAAAATGTCTATTTATGTCTATTTATGTCAAATGTCTATTTATGGCAAACCTAACCGTGAAAATGAAATAATTTTATTGGGCGGTAAACCAATCAGGTTATCATCGTTAACTTGAAATAAATGACAGTGACAAGGCGAAAAAATTAATCCAAATAATTTAATGAAGCATTTAAAGGGATATTATTATCCTATAATTTAGTTTTTTTTATATCCCCATTTACTTTTGCTCTTGTTTAAATAGCATTACATGGTAACATCGCTGTTGTTACAATTAAAGAAATGGCATGCCACAGGGATAGAGAGATCTCTAGAGGCTACCTGCCTGATATGCTCACGGAGGCGGCACATCAAAGATCTGATAGTGCTACCAACTTATTGTATCCGGCATGTGTTGCAGGTTAGCAGGTAAACAACAAATTTAGTGTTGCAATTTATATAGTCCCGAATGGGAAAGATTTTACCACTAGAGGTACTTTTAAAGTTAGTTCCAGTGTTAAGATACCTACATACTTCATCCGCATTTAAAAGTGCCTTTATGACATAGCCAAATCGGAACCTGAGGTTTACTATGGAAGACACTCAGTGCTAATAAACTTCCCAATGTTGGAGACCTCCTAGGAATGAATTTACATTTTTCTTGAAGTAATTGATATATGACCTCATCTGCAAACAAAACAGGAAAAGGTAAGTGGCCAACTCTTAGTTACTGTAGCAGAGGGTGCAAAGGGTAAAGCCTTCAGCTCCCCCTCAGTATTAGAGAAATTCCCATTATTCCTCCTAGCACTTTTGGTCATTAAGGAGCATCTGGAGGCACTGGAAGCTCAAAGCATAGCTGTATTAATATTGTCCAGATTATATTTTCTATCTAAAAGGCGATTTTTTAACACATTCGATTCCCTTTGAAATGATTCCTCCTTACTACAATTTCTGCGTACACACAGGAATTGACCATATGGGATGCCTTTAAAGACATGAGGCGGGTGGCTAGAATCGGCTTGTAATATGGAGTTTCCTGAGCAAGGTTTCTGATACAAAGTGGTTGTCAAATCTTACTTTTCGCCCTTTATTTGTAGATCTAAAAAATTTATCACATATACCCCATAATTTGCTGTGAATCTCAAATTAAAGGGATTCTTATTGATTTCTTGGAGGAAAGAGTAAAATATAGTTTCACTCCCAGACCAAATCAGGATGATGTCATCTATGTACTGTTTGTAAAACTTAATAAATGGATACTGGGATATAAGAGCCATACAGCCAAACAGATGCACCTCCTCCCAACAACCCATGTACAGGTTGGCATACGTGGGGGCGAATTTCGCCCCCTTCGCAGCCCCCTGGATCTGTACATAGTACTCCCCCGTCACCCAAAAGTAATTATTGCATAACAGGTATTTGATAGACTCCAGGATGAAGTAGACCAAATCTGGGGAATATTTAGTGTAGTTCTTTAGATGATATTCCACTGCTATGAGTCCATGTTCATGTGGGATGCTGAACAAAGGGCAGTAACATCCTGCCAGATTATGGACTCAAGACTAACAATGGTATGAGTCATATCTAAGGTATGAATTTAACCTTGAGACTAAATGTTGCAACAGTACATCCACAAAATCTGAGAGGCGTTCTCCCAGGGATTCAATGCCAGCTATAATAGGCTGGCCCACTGGTGGCCTCTTTATCTATACATACAGAACCTAATCCCTTGCAGGCCAGTAAACGCCAATAGACGATCTGAAATAGTTTTTTGAAAAGGTACAAATCGAGAGATTTATGCTTGGGGGAGGGGGGGATACAGGGGCTGAACCTATCCTTAAAATCACAGGGTTCACATTTATTACAAGGCAATTGTCCCTCAGGGACTTGTTGGAGTCACGCTAATCAATTAATGTTAAAATATTGCTTTTAATCTGACACAGGATACTAGATATTTCTTTTAACCGTCCAGAATCTTTTAAAAATTGCTTTAAATCTGCCAGTCTCACAAAGATTCCATTCCATCCTCATTCCCTTTAACATTTCTGCTTTAATAGTTCCTATTAGAAAAAACAACAAAGTACAGACCTGCAAGGGGAAAGATAATAAAGTGAACCTGATCTTAGCACAGCTCTATACAATGCATTTCTCAATAGTCTCAATAGTAAATGAAAACTTCACTATCTGAATGGGAATTAAACCTTGTACAGATCAATCCGGCTCCATATTTTTGTTAATTACCCAATAAACACTGACTAGAATGAGAGCTACCACGAGACCCCACTAAAATCTAGTGGGAGGAGACCTTTTATTATAGTAGACTGAAAAAAGTTATAAAATCTACTATTTACAAATGACAGGAAAAAAACAAACAAGGCAAATAAAAATTTTGAATTTAGAGAGTGGGAGGGGGGGTGTACACATCCTTTAAAAAAAAAGCATGGATGTCAAGCTGCCAAGTTTCGTTACTATAGTGGTTACCCTAAATACACACCAATCAGGATTGGGATTTCAGACATAAACAGCTCCAACCTTGTGCTCAGCCTCGGTGTGCTAATCGATGGGGAATTGAGCTTCAGAAACCAAATTTCGTCTGTAGTCAAATCTGCCTACTTTTATCTGAAGATCATTGCAAAAATTAAGAAGTGGTGTAGTATTTTTAAAATCAATGTTATTTATAAGATTAGGTCTCTATCACTTACCCGACTTATTTAAGTTATCTATTTTTTATACACTGTGCCACTACAAAACATGAAATGGAATAAATATTTCAGGAAATAGTTCTTGATACATTTCTTAAGGTTTTTGAAATTTTACATTCAGCAATTTATTTTTTTGTTTTGTTTTGTTATTTTTCTAACCACGAAAAGATGTACATTAAATTGTTGTAGTTGTTCCGTAGAACCGATCAAAGTTTTGAAAAGCCGATTAAATTGCATTTTCGATTGACATTTTTGATTTCTCGATAGACATTTTCAATTTTCTGATTGAATGGTATTATTGAGTTAGAGATCTTCAAAAAATTTGGGGATCCGTGGACTTTTCAAAACTGGCAGTTCCAAATCAAAACCAAGTTAGTTTCGAAACAGTGATTTTTCACTTGTCTTAAAGGGCATGTCAACCCTTAACCCAAAAAACACTGGTCACTTGTCAGTTAAATTTCCCCAACCACAACTGATATATACAGCACTTTATTAGATTCATTACTAACCAGATATATAAGGATAATTATTTTGATGAGTAAGCTGGCCCCTCCCTCTATTAAGTCAATCAAGGCTGTGACTGCTGACATCACAATCATTAAATGTCTGGTTACAAATTCATGTAATAAACTGGTAATAATAGCAGTTGTGGTTGCGGTCAGATAACTGACAGGTCACCATTGTTTAGTTTTAAGGGTGGACATGTCCTTTAAGCAGTCTTCCTTTCATTATGTCTTCCATAACCATTCCATCAAAGATCATTAAATAAACAAAAAGCAAGACAATGCACCCCAGTAGTTTTAGGAACCACTTGCGATCGCCGGTGAAAACCCGCAATGCACGATATGTACGAACCTGTTTTAGACGATAATCATAAAGTGCCCATACACGGGACGATGATCGGCTGAAATGGCCGTTCGTACACATCATGCTTCGCAGGTCGGTACCTGCAATCGCACTTGTGTACGAACCTTTACCTGTGGTTTCCAGACTGATTGTCCAAATGTTTTGTCCTTCTGGGAATAAGCCCCAGGGGTTAATATTTATAACCATTATTATATTTTGTAAAAGTGCTGTGGTCTGCATTGCTTTAACAAAACTTAATTAACTCTCCAAATTGGTTCATTCTAACAAGTTCCTTTAATGATGTAATTTTTAAAACTGTTTAATTACCCATTAATGTTTTATGGCTTGAGCTTATATGACTGTGCCCACCCCCCAATACCATTCCAGTCATTTTAGCAGTACAAATTGTCATGCAAACACATGCTGTAGGGATATGCTTAAAAGTATACAATATAGTATTGCAGATTCTTAGGAAGAAATGAATAATCACATCATTACTGAAATAATATCCACAAGTTAATAAAATATTTTATATCCGGAAGTTCTTGAACTAACATAAATGGATTATTAATGTGAACCAAATGCAATAACAAACTAATACTTTCCAAAAGGATATATGGATTTAGCTATTTAGCAAAATACCAGGAGACAGTTCATAGGCACTGGACAAAGATCACAAACAATAGATTGCTTACAGCTTTCTTCAACCCATACTATATTATATTATACTACATTATAATTGTGCCATCCTCAGAGATATCAGTGGCACTAATTGGAAGAGGACCTGGAGAGTAGTCAGTTACTGCATGAGTATAGCTTTATGTGGTTGTAATTGTAACATCTGCCCTGGCGTTTGTTTCTAAAAGTTCAATTTGTGAGTTGCCTATAGATGTTCCAACCCAGTGTGTTTTGTTCCAAAATAAGATTTTAAATTGTTTAAAAAAAGTTTTGCAAAATCTGCAAACAAACCCAAAATAAGTCAATGGGAGTCGACATTCTAATTGTTCCTGATATAGAATGTTCAATATAGAATATTTGGTGTTCGATATAGAATATTTGGTGTTTAATATACTGTAGAATATTTGATGTTCCATATAGAATATTTGACATCCGAAACAGAATATTCAATGTTCCATATAGAATATTTGAGTCTGAGTTTCTCAGCAGAGATGTTTTAATCTGACGGGTTCCGTTCTATTTTCAGATTTTTGGAATTTTAAAAAAATCCAAAATTTGAAAATGGACCCAAAGTCAATGGGGAAGAAAAATTCCAAAAGTTCAGAGTAAGTGAATAAAATATATGGTAACTAGAGATG
The DNA here is from genome assembly GCA_019447015.1 of Hymenochirus boettgeri. NCBI lineage: Eukaryota > Metazoa > Chordata > Amphibia > Anura > Pipidae > Hymenochirus > Hymenochirus boettgeri. The sequence goes on along the minus strand of CM033470.1, from coordinate 319,417,264 downwards.
AGATCCGGGTCCCACTCAGGCCCGGATCTGTCACGGAACCCCTCTGTTTCGAAATCCGAATGTTCCATCCGAAACTGGATGGATCATTCGGATTTCGGGACTTCGGAGAACATTTTTCGATTTTTATTGAACGTTCAAGCTATTTTCAAAAGTTCTCAAAAATAGCCTTGAACTTCGATAATACTCGTAAATATCATCGGAAAGTTTAAGATCGTATTTTCGAGGATTATCGAACGCTCAAGGCTATTTTTAAGAATTTTCCCCAGATCCGAAAATCTGAAAACGGAACGAAACTCGACCGTTTCAGTCATCTCTAATGGTAACTTACAGGAGATGGCCCAGGCACCTAGGAAATGGCCAGGGGAACACATTCAAATCACCAAAACATAGGCAACCCTTATCTTGGAAAGTAGCCTCAAAAGCAGTTACGTATTTTCAAAAATAATCAAAAATACAGACGTTTAGAGATACAGAAGTTTTGAGATCCGGATGTTTCGAATGTTTCTGATGGAACTCTGGAACCAGAAGTTCTAAGTCAGAACCAGGTCCAAATCAGACCCGTATTCAATCCCTAGTTTTTATGTTCATGTACTTGTGCATTACTTAAGCACTGTCATATTTAATTAATAGCCATAATCACAGAGATTTAATGCATTAATCATGTTCAACTTTCCTAATTAGTGTCCGACAATGTATTAAATATGCCCCATGCTGCTGCTGCTATAATATCAGAAAGAGATAATGGCATACCACAGCTGTAAAAAGAAACTTAATGACAAAGCTTACCAGAGTATAGTGTGTAAAATCTCCATGTGTCACAACAGGCACAAAACTACGTTACAGTATATATTTGGTTGTGGCTATATTCTAGGCTACACCAATGGGTCCCAAATTGATTAATAAAAATTCCTCAAATCACATTTTGTACTCTTCTTCTTTAGCTGTCACAGTTACTCTACATGAAATGAACTAAAAATATTAAAGTAAAATGCTCCACTTGATTGCAAAATATAAATCACTTCATATGCACTAAAAAGGTAAAAGAAGCCTGGAAGAAAGAAATATGGCTTGGGTTAAAAAGAGCATTTGGAAAAAGTAAGGAAAGTTCTGGAAGTCAGTGTGGAAATAGATAAGAGGAAGAAGAGGGGTTAAGTAAGAAATAAATATAATCCAGGGACTGAAGTAGGTGGGAGTCTTGTTATTTACAAGATTAGGTCTCTATTACTTACCCGACTTCAATTATGTAATTTATTTTTTATACAATGTACCACTACAAAACATGAAATGGAATAAATATTTCAGGAAATAGTTCTTGATACATTTCTTAAGGTTTTTGAAATTTTACATTTAGCAATTTATTTTTTTGTGTTTTGTTTTGTTATTTTTCTAACCACGAAAAGATTTACATTAAATTGAAATTTTATTTTATTTAGTTTAGGTGATTGCCAGGTGCTGTGTTTAAAATATCCCAAGTAGATACAAACGCTTTACATATTACATTAACTAGAGGCTTTACATATTACATTAACTAGATTGTAAGCTCTAAGGGGCAGGGACCTCATTACCTCTTGTGGCAAAACTCTAGCACTTCTATTTATATGAGTTATATATTTATGTACTGAACTATCTATGTATTTATCCCCCTTGTATGACTTTATTGTATTTCATTACTGTAAAGCGCTGTGTCCCCAAGTGCCGCTATATCAATAAACATATACATACATACATACATATCCCTTTCTACACTAGTATAAAAAGTCCTTTCCTTTAGAAAGCATCTGTTACAGATGCATCTATTAAGATATCTTAATAAGCTCATTTCTTTTATCCCCAAGCACATAGACCAATCGATGTCTACCGTAGTGGTAGATGTTTAAATCTATTGGAATTAACGTGTCTGTGTAACCAGGTTTTTTGAAACAGATAGAGTTACCACATAAGGCGATTATTGCATTATGTTGTTCTGTTTTCTATACTTGGTAAAGGAGGCAAGACAGTATAACTGATGCACTTGGCACTGAAAGGTAATTTTTCAATCACTAGAGCACCTGGCACAAAAACAAAATGCATAATTAATGTAAATTTTCTGGCCCTGGTTAACTTAGCATGGGAGAGGAGAGAAAAGGGTGATCAGAGAAGCAAATAAAATACCTTAATTCCAAATAATAAACATGATAATAAAGCTATAAATTACAAATGGAGCATTTGGCACCTAGTTAACAAAATTGTTTAGGCAAAATGTAGAGAAATGTTGCATTTTTTGGCATAAAAAGCTGCCTTATCTCTGCATGAAACAACACAGTATTTTTTAGACAGCACTCCCTGTGATCTTAAAAGATTTTAGTTTAAAAAAAAAACACACTTGTTGTTTGTTTTGGGATTGACCCATTTATTGTGAAACACTCTAAAAAGATATACAATTCGGGATCCCATCTCTCTTTGTTAGGACAGTGTTTTTGGACAGTGCTTTTACCCCACTCATACAAGAAGTGACATCATCTTATAAATAATACTTACAAATAACTATAAATACTTAGAAGTCCATTTAGTAAAATACTCCAATTTCCACCATGTGTCCATATTGCCCATGGTTTTTATGTATTCCTTCTTTGGGGTTAAAAGTCAAATTATTTTACATTGATAATACTGATAAGATGATGTCACATTCTGTATGGGTGAGGTTTAATATAACTAGAAAGAACAGATAGAGGAAAATTTGGCTACTATAAAACTTCATATTTATTTATATTATTAAAATTTATATCAAAAAGGTATCAAAACAGTAGTTTTTCAGAGTAAGAATATGGTTATACAATTAGTATGCAAATAGTCAAGTACATCAGGCATGCTAGTATAACATACCTATACCCCACCTAAACTCATAAATATGTATATACAAACTCCCATCCTCCCCAATACTTATCAGTCACAAAGAGTCAAAGTCGTCCGTGCACGGCAGTCAAAACATTTGAGCAGAGTAACATAGTAGGAATCACTTGGACAATGCCACAGCTTCCAAGAGAGATAAGGGAGATCATAGGTGGGGGAGCACCCCAAACGCGTTTCGCTCCAAACAGGGGGCTTTTTCAATCGCGCTACTATCGGCCTTTGTACGCCGAGTTTAAATGTACAAGATGCCATCAGCTGATTAGATACGTCACGGATCATGTGACCGTGGCGGCCAATCACGCTGAGGCCAATACGAACAACTCTGCAGAGTTAACCCTTACTTGATAGCAGCATATGCCCTGATAATCAACTTTATATACATATGTACAATATTTCTTATAATACATAATAATGTGTAACAATCCTTTTAACGCTGGCCCACCATGGCCAAAGAACAGACAGATCATTCCTTATGATAAAGAGACAGTTATTTCCAAAGGAGGATGCATGTATAGGTTCTTGAACCAAAGACATAACGTTGATAGTTGTGCATATATATTTAGTGCATATATATTTCATTAATCCATTATAATCAAATAGAATCCATCAACATATATCCAGTCAATATCTTTTCACAAAGCGTCATGTCTAAATATAATTAACGGATCACACGATGATAAGGAAATAACAACCAAAATATCCGATTCTGAAGAAACTTGGAGAAACTTGCGTAGATATCGTAACTCCACATCCTCTAAAGCCGGTAAGTCAACTGAGAATGAGCCGACAGAGAAGATCCAATATAGTAACACAAATATCAGCGTCGTTTCCAATAAACATATGGAGACCTGGACCACAGCATATCCATATTCAGCGTTGCTGTAGACATGCAGAGGAACCAAATTCCGGATAAATAGATCATGAAGGATTAAACAGGATCCAGGTGAGCGAACCATCTACAACATCGTCCAAAACATAAGTCTATGAAGAAAAATCAGCAAAGTCATACAAAAGGAATAAAATCCATTTCTTCATTTAGACCACCAGGATTTAAAGTTTTTAGGATGAAAATGCATCTAGTTTCTGCTCGTAATAAAGCATTTTCCAAGTCTCCACCTCTGATACTCATGCTCATTTCTAACAAACCCATACACCTAAGGCCCTGTGTTCTGCTCTGATGGGATTGCAAAAAGTGTTTTGCCACGCTAGTAAGCGTGGTGTCAGTAGTATTTTCTCTGGATGCCAATCTAATATTGGACAAATGACAAGCCAATTTAGATTTTAACAATTGGCTGGTTTTTCCAATGTAAATTTTATTGCATGGACAGATCAATGTATATATCAGATTTTTTGATTTACAATTAAAATACTTACTGACCTTAAATATATTCTTCCCATCTGAGCTAGAAACACTTGGTCGATTGTCCATATATTGACAGTAGATCTACTTAGAAATGAGCATGAGTATCAGAGGTGGAGACTTGGAAAATGCTTTATTACGAGCAGAAACTAGATGCATGTTCATCCTAATAACTTTAAATCCTGGTGGTCTAAATGAAGAAATGGATTTTATTCCTTTTGTATGACTTTGCTGATTTTTCTTCATAGACTTATGTTTTGGACGATGTTGTAGATGGTTCGCTCACCTGGATCCTGTTTAATCCATCATGATCTATTTATCCGGAATTTGGTTCCTCTGCATGTCTACAGCAACGCTGAATATGGATATGCTGTGGTCCAGGTCTCCATATGTTTATTGGAAACGACGCTGATATTTGTGTTACTATATTGGATCTTCTCTGTCGGCTCATTCTCAGTTGACTTACCGGCTTTAGAGGATGTGGAGTTACGATATCTACGCAAGTTTCTCCAAGTTTCTTCAGAATCGGATATTTTGGTTGTTATTTCCTTATCATCGTGTGATCCGTTAATTATATTTAGACATGACGCTTTGTGAAAAGATATTGACTGGATATATGTTGATGGATTCTATTTGATTATAATGGATTAATGAAATATATATGCACTAAATATATATGCGCAACTATCAACGTTATGTCTTTGGTTCAAGAACCTATGCATGCATCCTCCTTTGGAAATAACTGTCTCCAAACAATGAGCTACAGCCAATAGTAATTACCCTGTTATTATGAGTTATAGCGACCGTGCTATCATACAAAAACAAAAATTAGAACATATCAATTTTATAATAGTACCATTCCCTGAATTGTTGCTTGTCCTCCTTAATGGATAAAAATAAGCAATTTGTTTAAATGTAAATGGCTGTTTTACATTACAATAATGGAAATAAAATGGAATCTGTGATTTGAATTAGATATGCACTAATACTTGTTCAAATGGCTTAAAAAAATCACCACAATGTTATTTTATTGGTAGTTCTTAGGACTTGTTGACTTTTCTTAGCCCTACAGCAAGTTTTTACAACAGGATTACTATTAAAGCTTAAATCCCCACCCCCATGACCAGTAGAAATCCTTAAATTATTACAGTTTTGAACACTTATCCCTAAAACTTCAGTTTTATAGAAATATTAAAGAAAGAGTAAATTAGAGAAGACTGCCACAGTGACCAGGGATTTTCATGTTTACAATATGGCAGCCTGTTGTAAAATGGAGGGTACAGGTAAACATTTTCAGTGCATTAAAATAGAATGTTAAAATGATTTTTGCACCTTTCTAGGAAAACAATGTTTTGAATAGAAATATCCAGGCCTATATTTATAGAATTCTGTCTTAGGTTTTCTTTAATCTCTTACAGTTACACACCCAGTTGCATGTACACACAATCATAACATTTGTTTTGCCAGCAGAATGCAACAAACATGCTTCTGACTACCAAGTCTAAACAGTAATCTTAGTTTTGTATTAAATCTGAACAGCTGTTTAATATTTTCCCACGCCATCTGTTTATTTATTAAGTCCTACAATTTCCGCCCAAGTTTTAATTTAATGGCCAACTATAGACTGTGTGCAATCTTGTAGCTCACATCAGCAGGGATCTGTAAGGTGTGCTTCCCAAAATTACAAGACAGATGCTCATTAAAATTAAACACCGTGCTTAAACATGAATATTAGTCACATAAAAAAAGGGGCTTGTAGCTTCGCAAACGAATTTAAAAATGGACTATTTGATTTTCAAAAATACACACCAAGGGCCAGTTAATTTATAGATTTTAGATGTAATTCTATATCTGTTAGGATGGGTCTAATGATTGAATTAAAAAAGGAAAATACTGTTAGCCAATCAAAAAGTTGCAGAGCAATAATTTAATTAATGAAAACATTTCAGTTCCTTTTTGAAGCTAAATACCAAAACAAGGTTCAATACCATGCAGCTTTCTAGCTCCTCCCCCTCCTTAGATAACATACTGTATGTTCTCTAATGTCAGAGATGGGAGAATTGTCAGGGAAACTGACTGAGGGAGGAGCCAGAAAGTTACTCAGTATAATTTCCCACTAGCTACTTATTTTCTGAAGCCGATATACCCTTTCAATAGAGGTACATGCAACATAAAGAAAGTGACATTATCAATGGAGACCACTTAAATAGAGTAAAAGTGTTTTAATTTATATAGGTTGCAGGGCCCTGAGGATGGCCCAGCAACCTGGGGCTGAAATGCGTAGGTTCTCTGCCTACCTTTGTTCATCTAATAAATCTTTCTAAAGACCCAAGGAGTGCTCCGCTTGCCTCTCTGTCTAAGCACATATCCTCTCGGCAGCACCCGGGCATTCGTATCAGTACGGAGTGCGGACGAGCCTATACCTCTCTCTCTCTCTCTCTCTCTCTCTCTCTCTCTCTCTCTCTCTCTCTCTCTCTATATATATATATATATATATATATAATATATACAGTGGGGGTTATTCAATAAAAGTTCTTATCGTTTAAAATGGTGCTAATTTTGCCCCTACCAATCAGGTGTTAGCTTTCAAATGCTACATAATTTCTGATTGGTTGGGTCAAAATTAGCACCATTTTAAACGATAAGAACTTTTATTGAATCTCCCTGAGTATATATTATATAATGCCATGTGGTACATGGAGATTTATTTTTGTTTTTATATAAATTATATCTATATATACATAGAAAGTCAATGTGTGTATGTATGCAAAAGAAAAGCTTTTTAATGGCTGGGACAGTTTTAGGATCTTGAAAAGTAAAATTTAAGCTACTTTACAAACCACCCCTTATCCCTTTTTTTTTACCCCTTTTAAGTTAATTGGGTATGCAATCTTACCTGTGTACTACCATCTGGTGGTGAATCGAGTGATTGCTTTAGTTAATTGGGGGTGAGATCTGACCTAGGGGGCATCTTTATATAGGTCCATTAACATCACCATTGTGAATTGATCATCATTACCGCCATATTTAATAAAGCTGATTACTGGTATTAATGCATATAGATCTGGTTGATCCAGGGATACTTTCTGATTGCTGTTTTTAGCTGAGTTTTTTTGCCTTCCTCTGGATTAACTGTTAGGTAGGGTTAAAAAGAACAAAACAGAGGGTGAATAGGTTGGACTTGATGGACGTATGTCTTTATTCAACCTTAATTACTATGTCACTATGTTACTATGATCATGAACATGATGAAAAGTATCATTGCGGCGATATGCGGTGATAGATCTTTCCCTTTTTGCCATGATTATGCACTTAACGTGGTAATGTCACCAGTGGTAAGTGTAGTATCATGGGGAAACCAGGGGAAAAAATGAGAAGGGCTGCCGTCAGGGAAGGGGCCAAGGTGGGGTTTTAGGGGCTGCTGGTAAGTGGGGGGCATGTTCCGCTAGTGGCATGTCCAATAGGGGTGTGTGCACTAGCAGGGAGGGGCCCCAACTCCACAGGCAATGACAAGTGTTTTTTGTGGCTTAGAGGGACCCGCAGCTCGAAACCGGGCCCCCCTCCCCAGAACTTATAAGTGCCCTTGTGGCACTGACAAGTGTCTTTGTTGGGAGTCCTGCAGCTCAAAACCAGGACCCCATTTGCTCTTGGAGTAGTGCTCCAATTAGAGAAACCGCTTGTTACCCTGCAGTTTATTTACCAGCAACTCACACTGACTGGTTAATAAATTGCAGGGTAACAAGCAGCTTTCAAAGTCTTATCAGAGACTTCCATATTGGGGTGGAGACATCTGTATAGAAAATGTACATAGAGACAGTGAATACTGGGGTCAGTTACAGAATCTATTACTTATCAGGGATTCCATATTGGTGTATAGACATCTGTATAGAAAATACTCTGTACATAGAGACAGTGTATACTAGGGCCAGTTACAGAATCTATTACTTATCAGGGATTCCATATTGGTGTATAGACATCTGTATAGAAAATACTCTGTACGTAGAGACAGTGAATACTGGGGTCAGTTACAGAATCTATTACTTATCAGGGATTTCTTATTGGTGTATAGACATCTGTATAGAAAATACTCTGTACATAGAGACAGTGAATACTGGGGTAAGTTACAGAATCTATTACTTATCAAGGATTCCATATTGGTGTATAGACATCTGTATAGAAATACTCTATAGAACAGTGATACTGGGGTCAGTTACAGAATCTATTACTTATCAGGGATTCCATATTGGTGTATAGACATCTGTATAGAAATACTCTGTACATAGAGACAGTGAATCGGGGTCAGTTACAGAATTTATTACTTATCAGGGATTCCATTGGTTTTATAGACATCTGTATAGAAAATACTCTGTACATGAGACATGAATACTGGGTCAGTTACAGAATCTATTACTTATCAGGGATTCCATATTGGTATAGACTCTGTATAGAAATACTCTGTACATAGAGACAGTGAATACTGGGGTCAGTTACAGAATCTATTACTTATCAGGGATTCCATATGGTGTATAGACATCTGTTAGAAAATACTCTGTACATAAGACAGGGAATACTGGGGTCGTTACAGAATATTACTTATCAGGGATTCCATATGGTTATAGACATCTGTATAGAAAATACTCTGTACATAGAGACAGTGAATACTGGGTCAGTTACAGAACTTTACTTATCAGGGATTCCATATTGGTGTATAGACATCTGTATAGAAAATACTCTGTACATAGAGACAGTGTATACTGGGGCGTTTACAGAATCTATTACTTATCAGGGATTCCATATGGTGTATAGACATCTGTATAGAAAATACTCTGTACTAGAGACAGTGAATACTGGGGTCAGTTACAGAATCTATTACTTATCAGGGATTTCTATTGGTGTATAGACATCTGTATAGAAATACTCTGTACATAGAGACAGTGAATACTGGGGTAGTTAACAGAATCTATTACTTATCAAGGATTCCATATTGGTGTATAGACATCGTATAGAAATACTCTGTACTATAGACAGTGATACTGGGGTCAGTTACAGAATCTATTACTTTCAGGGATTCCATATGGTGTATAGAGCATCTGAAAATACTCTGTACATAGAGACAGTAATACTGGGTCAGTTACAGAATCTATTACTTATCAGGGTTCATATTGTGTATAGACATCTGTATAGAAAATACTCTGTACATAGAGACAGTAATACTGGGGTCGATTACAGAATCTATTACTTATCAGGGATTCCATATTGGTGTATAGACATCTGTATAGAAAATACTCTGTACATAGAGACAGTGAATACTGGGGTCAGTTACAGAATCTATTACTTATCAGGATTCCATTTGGTGTATAGACATCTGTATAGAAAATACTCTGTACATAGAGCAGTGTAATCCTGGGTCAGTTACAGAATCTATTACTTATCAAGGATTCCATATTGGTGTATAGACATCTGTATAGAAAATACTCTGTACATAGAGACAGTGAATACTGGGGTCAGTTACAGAATCTATTACTTATCAGGGATTCCATATTGTGTTATGTAGACATCTGTATAGAAAATACTCTGTACTAGAGCAGTGAATACTGGGGTCAGTTACAGAATCTATTACTTATCAGGGATTCCATATTGGTGTATAGACATCTGTATAGAAAATACTCTGTACATAGAGACAGTGTATACTGGGGTCAGTTACAGAATCTATTACTTATCAGGGATTCCATATTGGTGTATAGACATCTGTATAAGAAATACTCTGTACATAGAGACAGTGAATACTGGGGTCAGTTACAGAATCTATTACTTATCAGGATTCCATATTGGTGTATAGACATCTGTATAGAAAATACTCTGTACATAGAGACAGGTGAATACGGGGTCAGTTACAGAATCTATTACTTATCAGGGATTCCATATGGGTATAGACATCTGTATAGAAAATACTCTGTACATAGAGACAGTGTATACTGGGCCATTTACAGAATCTATTACTTATCAGGGATTCCATATTGGTGTATAGACATCTGTATAGAAAATACCTGTACTAGAGACAGTGATACTGGGGTCAGTTACAGAATCTATTACTTATCAGGGATTCTATTGGTGTATAGACATCTGATAGAAAATACTCTGTACATAGAGACAGTGAATACTGGGGTACAGTTACAGAATCTATTACTTATCAGGATTCCATATTGGTGTATGGACATCTGTATAGAAAATACTCTGTACATAGAGACAGTGTATACTGGCCAGTTACAGAATCTATTACTTATCAGGGATTCCATATTGGTGTATAGACATCTTGTATAGAAAATACTCTGTACATGGAGACAGTGAATACTGGGGTCAGTTACAGAATCTATTACTTATCAGGGATTCCATATTGGTGTATAGACTCTGTATAAGAAATACTCTGTACATGGAGACAGTGAATACTGGGGTAAGTTACAGAATCTATTACTTATCAGGATTCCATATTGGTGTATAGACATCTGTAGAAAATACTCTGTACATAGAGACAGTGAATACTGGGGTCAGTTACAGAATCTATTACTTATCAGGATTCCATATTGGTGTATAGACATCTGTATAGAAAATACTCTGTACATAAGACAGTGAATACTGGGGTCAGTTACAGAATCTATTACTTATCAGGGATTCCATATTGGTGTATGAGACATCTGTATAGAAAATACTCTGTACATAGAGACAGGTGAATACTGGGTCAGTTACAGAATCTATTACTTATCAGGGATTCCATATGGTGTATAGACATCTGTATAGAAAATACTCTGTACATAGAGACAGTGAATACTGGGGTCATTTACAGAATCTATTACTTATCAGGGATTCATTGGTGTATAGACATCTGTATAGAAAATACTCTGTACATAGAGACAGTGAATACTGGGGTCAGTTACAGAATCTATTACTTATCAGGGATTCCATATTGGTGTATAGAGACATCTGTATAGAAAATACTCTGTACATGAGACAGTGATACTGGGGTCAGTTACAGAATCTATTACTTATCAGGGATTCCATATTGGTGTATGACATCTGTATAGAAAATACTCTGTACATGGGACAGTGAATACTGGGGTCAGTTACAGAATCTATTACTTATCAGGATTCATATCGTGTATAGACATCTGTATAGAAAATACTCTGTACATAGAGAACAGTGAATACTGGGGTCAGTTACAGAATCTATTACTTATCAGGATTCCATATCGGGTGTATAGACATCTGTATAGAAATACTCTGTACATAGAGCCAGTGAATACTGGGGTCAGTTACAGAATCTATTACTTATCAGGGATACATATTGGTTGATGACATCTGTATAAAAATACTCTGTACATAGAGACAGTGAATACTGGGGTCAGTTACAGAATCTATTACTTATCAGGGATTCCATATTGGTGTATAGACATCTGTATAGAAAATACTCTGTACATAGAGACAGTGAATACTGGGGTCAGTTACGAATCTATTACTTTCCAGGGATTCCATATTGGTGTATAGACATCTGTATAGAAAATACTCTGTACATAGAGACAGTGAATACTGGGTCAGTTACAGAATCTATTACTTATCAGGGATTTCATATTGGTGTATAGACATCTGTATAGAAAATACTCTGTACATAGAAGACAGTGAATACTGGGGTGTTACAGAATCTATTACTTATCGGGATTCCATATTGGTGTATAGACATCTGTATAGAAAATACTCTGTACATAGAGACATTGAATACTGGGGTCAGTTTACAGAATCTATTACTTATCAGGGATTCCATATTGGTGTATAGACATCTGTATAGAAAATACTCTGTACATAGACAGTGAATACTGGGGTCAGTTACAGAATCTATTACTTATCAGGGATTCCATATTGGTGTATAGACATCTGTATAGAAAATACTCTGTACATAGAGACAGTGAATACTGGGGTCAGTTACAGAATCTATTACTTATCAGGGATTCCATATTGGTGTATAGACATCTGTATAGAAAATACTCTGTACATAGAGACAGTGAATACTGGGGTCAGTTACAGAATCTATTACTTATCAGGGATTCATATTGGTGTATAGACATCTGTATAGAAAATACTCTGTACATAGAGACAGTGAATACGGGTTAGTTACAGAATCTATTACTTACGGATTCCATATTGGTGTATAGACATCTGTATAGAAAATACTCTGTACATAGAGACAGTGAATACTGGGGTCAGTTACAGAATCTATTACTTATCAGGGGATTCCATATTGGTGTATAGACATCTGTATAGAAAATACTCTCTGTACATAGAGACAGTGAATACTGGGCAGTTTACAGAATCTATTACTTATCAGGGATTCCATATTGGTGTATAGACATCTATATAGAAAATACTCTGTACATAGAGACAGTGAATACTGGGGCCAGGGGGCGTGGTTCTTTGGTGATTTCATGGGCTGTGCCTGTGGGTTTACTGGCAACAACATGGAAGCCTTCTTTTTACAGAATCTATTTCTCACATGTACTAAATGCAACTTACTAGAGAAGAATCTTACAGTAAGGTGTTCTGGGGAAAAAACTTTCACATTGGGTTTTTTTAAAAATGTAGGTATAGTTCTCCTTTAAAACCTAAAGCTAAAAATAGGGTGTAAATGCTTCAAATTCCTATTAGTAATTGTTAATGCTCCAGAATTTGAGCTGTGAAAATTTTGACTTTTTCTTAAATAAAAGTTAAATAAAGTAACAAGTAGCTATGTTGACAGAATCACAAAGCAAATCGTCCCGTTTCAGTTTATTTACAGAATAGAAGATCTGGGTTTTTTTCTGTCCATCCATTCCCTATTTCTGTTGTATTTGGAGGGATGCAGGGGGATGATGCAACTCGAGGCTAATAATCTGAGAAAACTTTGGCAGCAAACAATGCCCAAACATAAGCACGCACCGCATCCATCCCCTGACAGTCACTCCCGGGATCACGTCATTTATACCATTTTGTTCCTTGGTTCCGATTTTTAAGCTGAATAAACAATGAGCGATTTGAAATGTAAAAAAGCCCGACATAAAACTGTCAGTGGAGACTTTGCACTTACCATGTGTTTGGAACTTTCTGCCAAATCTATTTCAGATGAAGAGCAGAAGAATAAATGAATTTAATTTTGTGTCAATTCCATTGTTTCTATCAAGTGCAGTGTCTTCCACGTATTGCAAACTTTACAAATGATCCTTTCAGTTACAAAACGACAAGAAGGGAACCTGGGTAATTTAGGGTCTTGCTATGATATCTCAGTAAAAAAAAGAGGAACTCCTAAAATCTCAAGGTTACAGTTTGATTTTTAAGAGGAAAAAAGGACAGGGGAGTTTTAATAGTTTTTTCCACTTTAATAAACTTGGTACCTTGTTTGGAAAACGAACTAGTAGACCAGTGATGGCAACCCCTTTAGAGTCCGAGGGCCCAGACGTGCACCCAAAACCCCACTTTATTGCATAGTGCCAACATGATCATTAAACCTGAATACAGAGTTTTTAATTAGAAAAAAAACAACTCAAATAGACACAGACCATAGTAATAGAATCGATTATAGATAACCTATTAACCTCTACATTACACACCAGGAGTTTGAGATCTAATACAGTGACATTAACCCTACATTATTAAGACAGGATTTTGAGATATAAAACAGTGACATTAACCCTACATTATTAGACAGGAGTTGAGAACTAAAACAGTGACATTACCCTACATTATTAGACAGGAGTTGAGATTAAAACAGTGACATTAACCCTACATTATTAGACAGAGTTTGAGATCTAATACAGTGACCATTAACCCTACATTATTAGACAGGAGTTTGAGATCTAATTCAGTGACCATTAACCCTACATTATTAGACAGGAGTTTGAGAACTAAACAGTGACATTAACCCTACATTATTAGACAGGAGTTTGAGAACTAAAACAGTGACATTAACTTTGAGATCTAAAACAGTGACATTAACCCTACATTATTAGACAGGAGTTTGAGATCTAATACAGTGACATTAACCCTACATTATTAGACAGGAGTTTGAGAACTAAAACAGTGACATTAACTTTGAGATCTAAAACAGTGACCATTAACCCTACATTATTAGACAGGAGTTTGAGATCTAAAACAGTGACCATTAACCCTACATTATTAGACAATTTTGAGATTAAAACAGTGACCATTAACCCTACATTATTAGACAGGAGTTTGAGATATAAAACAGTGACCATTAAACCTACATTATTAGACAGGAGTTTGAGAACTAAAACAGGGACCATTAACCCTACATTATAGCAGGAGTGTGAGATATAAAACAGTGACCATTAACCCTACATTATTAGACAGGAGTTTGAGATTCGAGAACAGTGACCATTAACCCACTATTATAGCAGGGAGTTTGAGATCTAAACATGACACTCCTTGAGATCTAAAAGTGACATTAACCCTACATTATTAGACAGGAGATTGAGATATAAAACAGTGACCATTAACCTTACATTATTAGACAGGAGTTGAGATCTAAAACAGTGACCATTAACCCTTCATTATTAGACAGGATTTTTGAGATATAAAACCGACCATTAACAGAGAGTGGGGGGGCGGACAAGGAGGGCAAGTGCACAGCGTGTCTAAAGACTGATGTCAAATGGGAACAGATAAGGGCTGTGTTCACTAAATTAATTCACGAGTAGACACGGCCAAAAACAAAGCTAATGTAAATTCTGGCCCTGGTTAGCATGGGAGAGGAGAGAAAAGGGTGATCAGAGAAGCAAATAAAATACCTTAATTCCAAATAATAAACATGATATAAAGCTAATAATACAAATGGAGCATGGCCCTAGAAAAAATTGTTATGCAAAATGTAGAGAAATTTGCATTTTTTGGCATAAAAAGCTGCCTTATCCTTGCATGAAACAACACAGTATTTTTTGACAGCACTCCCTGTGATCTTAAAAGATTTTATTTTAAAAAAAAACACACTTGTTGTTTGTTTTGGGATTGACCCATTTATTGTGAAACACTCTAAAAAGATATACAACGGGATCCCATCTCTCTTTGTTAGGACAGTGTTTTTGGACAGTGCTTTTACCCCTCATACAAAAGTGACACATCTTATAATAATACTTCAAATAACATAAATACTTAGAAGTCCATTTAGTAAATACTCCAATTTCCACCATGTGTCCATATTGCCCATGGTTTTTATTATTCCTTCTTGGGGTTAAAAGTCAAATTATTTTACATTGATAATACTGATAAGATGATGTCACTTTCTGTATGGGTGAGGTTTAATAACTAGAAAGAACAGATAGAGGAAAATTTGGCTATATAAACTTCATATTTATTATATTATTAAAATTTATATCAAAAAGTTATCAAAACAGTAGTTTTTCAGAGTAAGAATATGGTATACAATTAGTATGCAATAGTCAAGTACACAGGCAGCTAGTATAACATACCTACCCCACCTAAACTCATAAATATGTATATAAAACTCCCATCCTCCCCAATACTTATCAGTCACAAAGAGTCAAAGTCGTCCGTGCACGGCAGTCAAAACATTGAGCAGAGTAACATAGTAGGAATCACTTGGACATGCCACAGCTTCCAGAGAGATAAGGGAGATCATAGGTGGGGAGCACCCCAAACGCGTTTCGCTCCACAGGGGCTTTTTCAATGGCGCTACTATCGGCCTTTGTCACGCCGAGTTTAAATATACAAGATGCCATCAGCTGATTAGATACGTCACGGATCATGTGACCGTGGCGGCCAATCACGCTGAGGCCAATACGAACAACTCGTGCAGAGAACCACGATACAGCATAGCCCTGATAATCAACAAACAATAACAATCAATAAACAATAAGTGACACCTTAACGCGGGGCCCACCATGGCCAAAGAACGACAGATCATTCCTTATGATAGAGACAGTATTTCCAAAGGAGGATGCATGTATAGGTTCTTGAACCAAAGACATAACGTGTGATAGTGCGCATATAATTTAGTGCATATATATTTCATTAATCCATTATAACAAAGAATCCATCAACATATATCCAGTCATATCTTTTCACAAAGCGTCATGTCTAAATTATAACGGATCACACGGATAAGGAAATAACAACCAAAATATCCGATTCTAAGAAACTTGGAGAAACTTGCGTAGATATCGTAACTCCACATCCTCTAAAGCCGGTAAGTGTCAACTGAGAAGAGCCGACAGAGAAGACCATATAGTAACACAAATATCAGCGTCGTTTCCAATAAACATATGGAGACCTGGACCACAGCATATCCATATTCAGCGTTGCTGTAGACATGCAGAGGAACCAAATTCCGGATAAATAGATCATGAAGGATTAAACAGGATCCAGTGTAGCGAACCATCTCCAACATCGTCCAAAACATAAGTCTATGAAGAAAATCAGCAAAGTCATACAAAGGAATAAAATCCATTCTTCATTTAGACCACCAGGATTTAAAGTTTTAGGATGAAAATGCATCTAGTTTCTGCTCGTAATAAAGCATTTTCCAAGTCTCCCCTCGATACTCATGCCATTTCTAACACCCATACACCTAAGGCCCTGTGTTCTGCTCTGATGGGATTCCAAAAAGTGTTGTGCCACGCTAGTAACGTGGTGTCAGTAGTATTTTTCTCGTGGATGCCAATTCTAATATTGGACAAATGACAAGCCAATTTAGATTTTAAACAATTGCTGTTTTTCCAATGTAATTTTTATTGCATGGACAGATCAATGTATATATCAGATTTTTTGATTTACAATTAAAATACTTACTGACCTTAAATATATTCTTCCCATCTGAGCTAGAAACACTTGGTCGATTGTCCATATATTGACAGTAGATCTACTTAGAAATGAGCATGAGTATCGAGGTGGAGACTTGGAAAATGCTTTATTACGAGCAGAAACTAGATGCATTTCATCCTATAACTTAAATCCTGGTGGTCTAAATGAAGAAATGGATTTTATTCCTTTTGTATGACTTTGCTGATTTTTCTTCATAGACTATGTTTTGGACGATGTTGTAGATGGTTCGCTCACCTGGATCCTGTTTATCCTTCATGATCTATTTATCCGGAATTTGTTCCTCTGCATGTCTACACAACGCTGAATATGGATATGCTGTGGTCCAGGTCCCATATGTTTATTGGAAACGACGCTGATATTGTGTTATATATTGGATCTTCTCTGTCGGCTCTTTCTCAGTTGACTTACCGGCTTTAGAGGATGTGGATTACGATATCTACGCAAGTTTCTCCAAGTTTCTTCAGAATCGGATATTTTGGTTGTTATTTCCTTCATCGTGTGATCCTTTATTGTATTTAGACATGACGCTTTGTGAAAAGATATTGACTGGATATATGTTGATGGATTCTATGATTATAATGGATAATGAATATATATGCACTACATATATATGCGCAACTATCACGTTATGTCTTTGGTTCAGAACCTATGCATGCATCCTCCTTTGGAAATAACTGTCTCCAAACATGAGCTACAGCCAATAATTTACCTGTTATTAGAGTTATAGCGACCGTGCTATCATACAAAAACAATTAGAACATATCAATTTTATAATAGTACCATTCCCTGAATTGTTTGCTGTCCTCCTAATGGATAAAAAAAGCATTTGTTTAAATGTAAATGGCTGTTTTACATATACAATAAGGAAATAAATGGAATCTTGATTTGAATTAGATATGCACTAATACTTGTTCAAATGGCTTAAAAAAATCACCACAATGTTATTTATTGGTAGTTCTTAGAACTTGTTGACTTTTCTTAGCCCTACAGCAAGTTTTTACAACAGGATTACTATTAAAGCTTAAACCCCACCCCCAGGACCATAGAATCCTAAATATACAGTTTTAACACTATCCCTAAAACTCAGTTTATAGAATATTAAAGAAGAGTAAAGAGAAGACTGCCACAGTGACCAGGGATTTTCATGTTTACAATATGGCAGCGCTGTTGTAAATGGAGGGTACAGTTAAACATTTTCAGTGCATTAAATAGAATGTTAAAATGATTTTGCACCTTTCTAGGAAAACAAGTTTGAATAGAATACCAGCCATAATAGAATCTGTCTTAGGTTTTCTTAACTCTACAGTTACACACCCAGTTGCATGTACACCCAATCATAACATTGTTGGCCAGCAGAATGCAACAAACATGCTTCTGACTACCAAGTCTAAACAGTAATCTAGTTTGATAACGAACAGCTGTTTAATATTCCCACGCCATCTGTTTATTATTAGTCCTACAATTCCCCATAATTTAATGGCCAACTATAGGTGTGCAACTTGTCAGCACATCAGCAGGGATCTGTAGGTGTGCTTCCCAAAATTACAAGACAGATGCATAAAATAAACACCGTGCAAACATGAATATAGTCACATAAAAAGGGCGTAGTCTCGCAAACGAATAAAAGACAGATCAAAAACACAAAAGGGCCAGTATTTAAAGATGTAATTCTATATCGAGGAGGGGTCTAAGGAAAAAAAGGGAAAAACGTGCCAATCAAAAGGCAGAGCAATAAAAAACGAAATAAATGTAAACAAACCAGGTTCAACTAAGCAGCCAGCTCCCCCCCCCAAGATACAACTGTATGTTCTCTAATGTCAGAGATGGGAGAATTGTCAGGAAACTGACTGTGGGAGAGCCAGAAAGTTACTCAGTATATTTCCCACTAGCTACTTATTTTCTGAAGCCGATATACCCTTTCAATAGAGGTACATGCAACATAAAGAAAGTGACATTATCAATGGAGACCACTTAAATAGAGTAAAAGTGTTTAATTATATATGGTTGCAGGGCCCTGAGGATGGCCCAGCAACCTGGGCTGAAATGCGTAGGTTCTCTGCCTACCTTTGTTCATCTAATAATATCTTTCTAAAGACCCAAGGAGTGCCCGCTTGCCTCTCTGTCTAACACATATATCCTCTCGGCAGCACCCGGGCATTCGTATCAGTACGGAGTGCGCGAGCCTATACCCTCTCTCTCTCTCTCTCTCCTCTCTCTCTCTCTCTCCGCTCTCTCTCTCTCTCAGAGATAATATATATATAATATAACAGTGGGGGTTATTCAATAAAAGTCTATCGTTTAAAATGGTGCTAATTTTGCCCCTACCAATCGGTGTTAGCTTTCAAATGCTACAAATTTTGATTGGTGGGTCAATAAATTGCACCATTTTAAACGATAAGAACTTTATGAATCCCTGAGTATATATTATATAATGCCATGTGGTACATGGAGATTATTTTTGTTTTATATAAATTATATATATATACATAGAAAGTCAATGTTGTAGTATGGCAAAAGAAAAGCTTTTTAATGGCTGGGACAGTTTTAGGATCTTGAAAAGAGTAAAATTTAAGCTACTTTACAAACCACCCCTTATCCCTTTTTTTTTACCCCTTTTAAGTTAATTGGGTATGCAATCTTACCTGTGTACTACCATCTGGTGGTGAATCGAGTGATTGCTTTAGTTAATTGGGGTGAGAGATTGACCTAGGGGGCATCTTTATATAGGTCCATTAAAATCACCATTGTGAATTGATCATCATTACGCCATATTTAATAAAGCTGATTACTGGTATAATGCATATAGATTCTGGTTTGATCCGGGATACTTTTGATTGCTGTTTTTAGCTGAGTTTTTTTGCCTTCCTCTGGATTAACTGTTAGGTAGGGTTAAAAAGAACAAAACAGAGGATGAATAGGTGGACTTGAGTGGACGTATGTCTTTATTCAACCTTAATTACTATGTACTATGTTACATATGATCATGTAACATGATGAAAAGGATCATTGCGGCGATTGCGGTGATAGATCTTCCCTTTTTCATGATTATGCACTTAACGTGGGTAATGTCACCAGTAAGTGTGTATATATGGGGAAACCAGGGGAAAAAATGAGAAGGGCTGCCGTCAGGGAAGGGGCCAAGGTGTGGGTTTAGGGGCTGCTGGTAAGTGGGGGGCATGTTCCGCTAGTGGCTGTCCAATAGGGGTGTGTGCACTAGCAGGGAGGGCCCCAACTCCACAGGCAATGACAAGTGTTTTTTGTGGCTTAGAGGGACCCGCCAGCTCGAAACCGGGCCCCCTCCCCAGAACTTATAAGTGCCCTTGTGGCACTGACAAGTGTCTTTGTTGGGAGTCCTGCAGCTCAAAACCAGGACCCCATTTGCTCTTGGAAGTAGTGCTCCAATTAGAGAAACCGCTTGTTACCCTGCAGTTTATTTACCAGCAACTCACACTGACTGGTTAATAAATTGCAGGTAAAAGCAGCTTCAAGCTTATCAGAATTCATATGGGGACATCGTGAAATGTATGACAGATGATATGTCAGTACAGATCTATACTATGGTTCATATGTGATAGAATCTGTGAAACTGTACTAGAGACGTGATACTGGTAAGGTAGAATCTATTTATAGGATCATATTGGGAAGACATTGTATAGAAAATACTGTACATAGACACAGTGAATACTGGGGTCAGTTACAGAATCTATACTTATCAGGGATTCCATATTGGTGTATAGACATCTGTATAGAAAATACTCTGTACATAGAGACAGTGATATACTGGGGTCAGTTACAGAATCTATTATTATCAGGGATTCCATATTGGTGTATAGACATCTGTATAGAAAATACTTGTACATAGAGACAGTGAATACTGGGGTCAGTTACAGAATCTATTACTTATCAGGGATTCCATATTGGTGTATAGACATCTGTATAGAAAATACTCTGTACATAGAGACAGTGAATACTGGGGTCAGTTACAGAATTTATTACTTATCAGGGATTCATATTGGTTTTAGACATCTGTATAGAAAATACTCTGTACATAGGAGACAGTGAATACTGGGGTCAGTTACGAATCTATTACTTATCAGGGATTCCATATTGGTGTATAGACATCTGTATAGAAAAATACTCTGTACATAGAGACAGTGAATACTGGGGTCAGTTACAGAATCTATTACTTATCAGGGATTCCATATTCGGTGTATAGACATCTGTATAGAAAATACTCTGTACATAGAGACAGTGAATACTGGGGTCAGTTACAGAATCTATTACTATCAGGGATTCCATATTGGTGTATAGACATCTGTATAGAAAATACTCTGTACATAGAGACAGTGAATAGGGGTCAGTTACAGAATCTTTACTTATCAGGGATTCCATATTGGTGTATAGACATCTGTATAGAAAATACTCTGTACATAGAGACAGTGATACTGGGGTCAGTTACAGAATCTATTACTTATCAGGGATTCATATTGGTGTATAGACATCTGTATAGAAAATACTCTGTACTAGAGACAGTGAATACTGGGGTCAGTTACAGAAATCATTACTTATCAGGGATTTCATTATTGGTGTATAGACATCTGTATAGAAAATACCTGTACATAGAGACAGTGAATACTGGGGTCAGTTACAGAATCTATTACTTATCAAGGATTCCATATTGGTTGTATAGAATCAGTATAGAAAATACTCTGTACGTAGAGACAGTGAATACTGGGGTCAGTTACAGAATCTATTACTTATCAGGGATTCCATATGGTGTTAGTAGACATCTGTATAGAAAATACTCTGTACATAGAGACAGTGAATACTGGGGTCAGTTACAGAATCTATTACTTATCAGGGGATTCCATATGGTGTATAGACATCTGTATAGAAAATACTCTGTACATAGAGACAGTGTATACTGGGGTCAGTTACAGAATCTTTACTTATCAGGGATTCCATATTGGTGTATAGACATCTGTATGAAAATACTCTGTACATAGAGACAGTGAATACTGGGGTCAGTTACAGAATCTATTACTTATCAGGATTCATATGGTGTATAGACATCTGTATAGAAAATACTCTGTACATAGAGACAGTGTATACTGGGGCCGTTACAGAATCTATTTACTTATCAGGGATTCCATATTGGTGTATAGACATCTGTATAGAAAATTACTCTGTACATAGAGACAGTGAATACGGGGTCAGTTACAGAATCTATTACTTATCAGGGGGATTCCCATTGGTGTATGTAGACATCGTATAGAAAATACTCGTACATAGAGACAGTGAATACTGGGGTCAGTTACAGAATCTATTACTTATCAGGGATTCCATATTGTGTATAGACATCTGTATAGAAAATACTCTGTACTAGAGACAGTGAATACTGGGGTCAGTTACAGAATCTATTACTTATCAGGGATTCCATATTGGTGTATAGAAATCTGTATAGAAATACTCTGTAATAGAGACAGTGAATAGTGGGGTCAGTTACAGAATCTATTACTTATCAGGATTCCATATTGGTGTATAGACATCTGTATAGAAAATACTCTGTACAATAGAGACAGTGTATACTGGGGCAGTTACAGAATCTATTACTTATCAGGGATTCCATATTGGTGTATAGACATTGTATAGAAAATACTCTGTACATAGAGACAGTGAATACTGGGTCAGTTACAGAATCTATTACTACAGGGATTCCATATTGGTGTATAGACATCTGTATAGAAAATACTCTGTACATAGAGACAGTGAATACTGGGGTCAGTTACGAATCTATTACTTATCAGGATTCTATTGGTGTATAGACATCTGTATAGAAAATACTCTGTACATAGAGACAGTGAATACTGGGGTCAGTTACAGAATCTATTACTTATCAGAGGATTCCATATTGGTTGTATGGACATCGTATAGAAAATACTCTGTACATAGAGACAGTGAATACTGGGCAGTTACAGAATCTATTAATTATCAGGGATTCCATATTGGTGTATAGACATCTGTATAGAAAAATACTCTGTACATAGAGACAGTGAAATACTGGGGTCAGTTACAGAATCTATTACTTATCAGGGATTTCCTATTGGTGTATAGACATCTTAAGAAAATACTCGTACATAGGAGACAGTGAATACTGGGGTCAGTTACAGAATCTATTACTTATCAGGGATTCCATATTGGTGTATAGACATCTGTATAGAAATACTCTGTACATAGAGACAGTGAATACTGGGGTCAGTTACAGAATCTATTACGTATCAGGGATTCCATATTGGTCTATAGACATCTGTATAGAAAATACTCTGTACATAGAGACAGTGAACACTGGGGTCAGTTACAGAATCTATTACTTATCAGGGATTCCATATTGGTGATATGTAGACATCTGTATAGAAAATACTCTGTACATGAGACAGTGAATACTGGGGTAGTTACAGAATCTATTACTTATCAAGGGATTCCATATGGTGTATAGACATCTGTATAGAAAATACTCTGTACATAGAGACAGTGAATACTGGGGTCAGTTACAGAATCTATTACTTATCAAGGATTCTCATATTGGTGTAAGACATCTGTATAGAAATACTCTGTACATAGAGACAGTGACATACTGGGGTCAGTACAGAATCATTACTTATCAGGGATTCCATATTGGTGTACTTAGACATCTGTATAGAAAATACTCTGTACATAGAGACAGTGAATACTGGGGTCAGTTACAGAATCTATTACTATCAGGGATTCCATATTGGTGTATAGGACATCTGTAAAGAAATACTCTGTACATGGAGACAGTGAATACTGGGGTCAGTTACAGAATCTATTACTTATCAGGGATTCATATCGGTGTATGACAATCGTATAGAAAATACTCTGTACATAGAGAAGTGAATACTGGGGTCAGTTACAGAATCTATTCTATCAGGGATTCATATCGTGTATAGACATCTGTATAGAAAATACTCTGTACATAGAGACAGTGAATACTGGGGTCAGTTACAGAATCTATTACTATCAGGGATTACATATGGTGTATAGACATCTGTATAGAGAAATACTCTGTACATAGAGACAGTGAATACTGGGGTCTTAGTTACAGAATCTATTATATTAGGGATTCCATATTGGTGTATAGACATCTGTATAGAAAATACTCTGACATAGAGGACAGTGAATACTGGGGTCAGTACAGATCTATTACTTATCAGGGATTACATTGGTGTATAGACATCGTATAGAAAATACTCTGTACATAGAGACAGTGAATACTGGGGTCAGTTACAGAATCTATTACTTATCAGGGATTCCATATTGGTGTATAGACATCTGTATAGAAAATACTCTGTACATAGAGACAGTGAATACTGGGTTAGTTACAGAATCTATTACTTATCAGGGATTCCATATTGGTGTATAGACAATCTGTATAGAAAATACTCTGTACATAGAGACAGTGAATACTGGGGGTCAGTTACAGAATCTATACTTATCAGGGATTCCATATTGGTGTATAGACATCTGTATAGAAAATACTCTGTACATAGAGACAGTGAATACTGGGTCAGTTACAGAATACTATTACTTATCAGGGATTCCATATTGGTGTATAGACATCTGTATAGAAAATACTCTGTACATAGAGACAGGAATACTGGGGTCAGTTACAGATCTATTACTTATCAGGGATTCCATATTGGTGTATAGACATCTGTATAGAAAATACATCTGTACATAGAGACAGTGAATACTGGGGTCAGTTACAGAATCTATTACTTATCAGGGATTACATATTGGTGTATAGACATCTGTATAGAAAATACTCTGTACATAGAGACAGTGAATACTGGGGTAGTTACAGAATCTATTACTTATCAGGGATTCCATATTGGTGTATAGACATCTGTATAGAAAATACTCTGTACATAGAGACAGTGAATACTGGGGTCAGTTACAGAATCTATTACTTATCAGGGATTCCATATTGGTGTATAGACATCTGTATAGAAAATACTCTGTACATAGAGACAGTGAATACTGGGTCAGTTACAGAATCTATTACTTATCAGGGATTCCATATTGGTGTATAGACATCTATATAGAAAATACTCTGTACATAGAGACAGTGAATACTGGGGCCAGGGGGCGTGGTTCTTTGGTGATTTCATGGGCTGTGCCTGTGGGTTGTACTGGCAACAACATGGAAGCCTTCTTATTTACAGAGTCTATTTCTCACATGTACTAAATGCAACTTACTAGAGAAGAATCTTACAATGTATAGGTGTTCTGGGGAGAAAAACTTTCACATTGGGTTTTTTAAAATGTAGGTATAGTTCTCCTTTAAGAAACCTAAAGCTAAAAATAGGGTTGTAAATGCTTCAAATTCCTATTAGTAATTATTTAATGCCCAGAATATTTGAGCTGTGAAAATTTTTGACTTTTTCTTTAAACTAAAAGTTAAATAAAGTAACAAGTAGGCATATGTGACAGAATCAACAAAGCAAATCGTCCCGTTCAGTTTTTTACAGAATAGAAGATCTGGGTTGTTTTCTGATCCATCCATTCCCTATTCTGTTGTATTTGGAGGATGCAGGGGGATGATGCAGACTCGAGGCTAATAATCTGAGAAAACTTTGGCAGCAGAACAATGCCCAAAGCATAAGCACGCACCGCATCCATCGCCTGACAGTCACTCCCGGGATCACGTCATTTATACCATTTTGTTCCTTGGTTCCGATTTTAAGCTGAATAAACAATGAGCGATTTGAAATGTAAAAAAGCCCGACATAAAAGACTGTCAGTGGAGACTTTGCACTTACCATGTGTTGGAACTTTCTGCCAAATCTATTTCAGATGCAGAGCAGAAGAATAAATGAACTTTAATTTGTGTCAATTCCATGTTTCTATCAAGTGCAGTGTCTTCCACGTATTGCAAACTTTACAAATGATCCTTTCAGTTACAAAACAGACAGAAGGGAACCGGGTAATTTAGGGGTCTGCTATGATACTCAGTTAAAAAAAAGAGGAAACTCCTAAAATCTCAAGGTTACAGTTTGATTTTTTAAGAGGAAAAAAGGGACAGGGGGAGTTTTAATAAGTTTTTCCTTTAATAAACTTGGTACCTTGTTTGGAAAACGAAACTAGTAGACCAGTGATGGCGAACCCCTTTAGAGTCCGAGGGCCAGACTGCACCAAAACCCACTTTTATTGCATAGTGCCAACATGATCATTAAACCTGAATAACAGAGTTTTTAATTTAGAAAAAAACAATCAAAAGCAAGACCAATACAGTAGATAAATCGATATAGATAACCATAACTCTACATACAAACGGAGTTGAGATCTAATACAGGACATTAACCCTACATTATTAGACAGAGGTTGAGATATAAAACAGTGACATTAACCAATTATTAGACGGAGTTTGAGACTAAAACAGTGACATTAACCCTACATTATTAGACAGGAGTGTTGAGATATAAAACAGTGACATTAACCCTACATTATTAGACAGGAGTTTGAGATCAATCAGGACCATTAACCTCACATTATTAGACAGGAGTTGAGATCTAAATCAGTGACCATTAACCCTACATTATTAGACAGGAGTTTGAGAAATAAAACAGTGACATTAACCCTACATTATTGAGGAGTTGAGAACTAAAAAGTGACATAACTTGGATTAAAACAGTGACATTAACCCTACATTATTAGACAGGAGTTGAGATCTAATACAGTGACATAACCTACATTATTAGACAGGAGTTTGAGAAATAAAACAGTGACATTAACTTTGAGATCTAAAACAGTGACCATTAACCCTACATTATTAGACAGGAGTTTGAGATCTAAAACAGTGACCATTAACCCTACATTATTAGACAGGAGTTGTGAATATAAAAAACAGTGACCATTAACCCTACATTATTAGACAGGAGTTTGAGATATAAAACAGTGACCATTAAACCTACATTATGTCAGGAGTTTGAGAACTAAAACAGGGACCATTAACCCTACCTTATTAGACAGGAGTTGAGATATAAAACAGTGACCATTAACCCTACATTATTTAGACAGGAGTTTGAGATATAGAACAGTGACCATTAACCCTACATTATTAGACAGGAGTTTGAGATCTAAAACAGTGACATTAACTTTGAGATCTTAAAACAGTGACATTAACCCTACATTATAGACAGGAGTTGAGATATCAAAACAGTGACATTAAACCTACATATTAGACAGGAGTGAGATCTAAACAGTGACCATTAACCCTCATTATTAGACAGGAGTTTGAGATATAAACGGACCATTAACATACAATTTAGACAGGAGTTTGAGATCAAAACAGTGACCATTAACCCTACATTATTAGACAGGGGGTTGAGAATAAAACAGTGACCATTAACCCTACTCTATTAGACAGGAGTTTGAGATATAAAACAGTGAACTTAACCCTACATTATTAGACAGGAGTTTGAGATCTAAAAACAGTACCATTAACCTACTTATTAGACAGGAGTTTGAGATATAACAGTGACCATTAACCCTACATTATTAGACAGGAGTTTGAGATCTAAAACAGTGACCATTAACACTACATTATAGACAGGAGTTTGAGATATAGAACAGTGACCATTAACCCTACATTATTAGACAGGGGTATGAGATCTAATACAGTGACCATTAACCCTACATTATTAGACAGGAGTTTGAGATCTAAACAGTGACCATTAACCTACATTATTAGACAGGAGTTTGAGATATAGAACAGTGACCATTAACCCTACATTATTAGACAGGAGTTTGAGATAAAACAGTGACCATTAACCTACATTATTAGACAGGAGTTGAGATCTAAAAACAGGGACCATTAACCCTATTTTAGACAGGAGTTTGATGAATAAAACAGTGACCATTAACCCTACATTATTAGACAGGAGTTTGAGATATAAAACAGTGACCATTAAACCTACATTATTAGACAGGGGTATGAGATCTATAACAGTGACCATTAACCCTACATTATTAGACAGGAGTTTGAGATTAACCCTACATTATTAGACAGGAGTTTGAGATATAAAACAGTGACCATTAACCCTACATTATTAGACAGGAGTTTGAGATATAAAACAGTGACCATTAAACCTACATTATTAGACAGGAGTTGAGATATAAACAGTGACCATTAAACCTACATTATTAGACAGGGGTATGAGATCTATAACAGTGACCATAACCCTACATTATTAGACAGGAGTTGAGATCAAACAGTGACATTAACCCTACATTATAGACAGGAGTTTGAGATCTAAAACAGTGACCATTAACCCTGCATTATTAGACAGGAGTTTGAGATATAAAACAGTGACCATTAACCCTACATTATTAGACAGGAGTTTGAGATCTAAAACAGTGACATTAACCCTGCATTATTAGACAGGAGTTTGAGATATAAAACAGGGACCATTAACACTACATTATTAGACAGGAGTTTGAGATCTAAAACAGTGACCATTAACCCTACATATTAGAGAGGAGTTTGAGATATAAAACAGTGGACATTAACCCTACATTATTAGACAGGAGTTTGAGATCTAAAACAGTGACATTAACCCTACATTATTAGACAGGAGTTTGAGATATAAAACAGTGACCATTAACCCTACATTATTAGACAGGAGTTTGAGATATAAAACAGTGACCATTAACCCTACATTATTAGACAGGAGTTTGAGAACTAAAACAGGGACCATTAACCCTACATTATTAGACAGGAGTTTGAGATATAAAACAGTGACCATAACCCTACTATTAGAAAGGAGTTTGATATACGAACAGTGACCATTAACCTACATATTAGACAGGAGTTTGAGATCTAAAACAGTGACATTAACCTACATTATTAGACAGGAGGAGTTTGAGATATAAAACAGTGACCATAACCCTACATTATTAGACAGGAGTTTGAGATATAAAACAGTGACCATAACACTACATATTAGACAGGAGTTTGAGATATAAAACAGTGACCATTAACCCTACATTATTAGACAGGAGTTTGAGATATAAAACAGTGACCATTAACCGTACATTATTAGACAGGAGTTTGAGATATAAAACAGTGACATTAACCCTACATTATTAGACAGGAGTTTGAGATCTAAAACAGTGACCATTAACCGTACATTATTAGCAGGAGTTTGAGATCTAAAACAGTGACCATTAACCCTACATTATTAGACAGGAGTTTGAGATCTAAAACAGTGACCATTAACCCTACATTATTAGACAGGAGTTTGAAATCTAAAACAGTGACCATTAACCCTACATTATTAGACAGGATTTGAGATATAATACAGTGACCATTAACCCTACATTATAAGACAAGGAGTTTGAGATATAGAACAGTGACCATTAACCCTACATTATTAGCAGGAGTTTAAGATCCATAACAGGGACTCAAGCAGAGCCGAATGTTTATAGCACGTCACCTCTCTGCTAAAGACTGCAGAAGAGGTGAATTCTGCTGTGCATTAGAGATGGCCGGTTCGCGGACCCGAACCGGATCCGCCGCGGATTTATCCCGCCGCGGATTTATCCCATCCGGGAACGGTGGATTATTCCGTATTTTCCGCCTTTCAAACTTCCGAACCGCGGGGATTTTTTTTTTCCGAAAATTTTCGTAATTACGAGGATCTCAGTATTTTCGAAATATGGCGAAAAAGAGGTCCTCTTATTACGAGAAATTCTTGTAAATTCGCGGAAATTTCTGCATTTTGGGGATTATTTTGAAGACGGAACAAGCCACATGTTCCAAATTATCCATTGGCAGCTAACATGATTATTGCCAGCCCCCTGGGTATAAAAGGCTGCTTCACAGGAGACATTTTGTCAATGTGTTGGAGTGTGTTTAGTGGAGACTGACAGTGTAGGAGTTCGAAGAAGTGTTTTGTGCTTTTTTGACCTTTTCTGTGGGTGTGTGGATTTCAGTATGGTGGTTTAGCACTTGTTGTCAACCACCCTTGTATTCACACATCTTGAGACCCAACAGTCCTTTTAAGGACTAACCTTGTTGTAACGGAGAGGAGGACCCGTCTCTCCACTGAGAATGTGGACTGCCTTACATTCATCAAGATGAATGAGGCGTGGATCACATCTCAGTACAGCACCCCTATTGCTGATGCTGATGCCTGAGACATCTGTATAGAAATACTCTCATAGAACAGTGATACTGGGGTCAGTTACAGAATCTATTACTTATCAGGGATTCCATATTGGTGTTAGACATCTGTATAGAAAATACTCTGTACATAGAGACAGTGAATACGGGGTCAGTTACAGAATCTATTACTTATCAGGGATTCCATATGGTTATAGACATCTGTATAGAAAATACTCTGTACATGAGACATGAATACTGGGGTCAGTTACAGAATCTATTACTTATCAGGGATTCCATATTGGTGTATAGACATCTGTATAGAAATACTCTGTACATAGAGACAGTGATATGGGGTCAGTTACAGAATCTATTACTTATCAGGATTCCATATGGTGTATAGACATCTTTAGAAAATACTCTGTACATAAGACAGGTGAATACTGGGGTCAGTTACAGAACTATTACTTATCAGGGATTCCATATGGTGTATAGACATCTGTATAGAAAATACTCTGTACATAGAGACAGTGAATACTGGGTCAGTTACAGAACTTTACTTATCAGGGATTCCATATTGGTGTATAGACATCTGTATAGAAAATACTCTGTACATGAGACAGTGAATACTGGGGGTTTTACAGAATCTATTACTTATCAGGGATTCCATATGGTGTATAGACATCTGTATAGAAAATACTCTGTACATAGAGACAGTGAATACTGGGTCAGTTACAGAATCTATTACTTATCAGGATTCCTTGTGTATAGACATCTGTATAGAAATACTCTGTACATAGAGACAGTGAATACTGGGGTGTTACAGAATCTATTACTTATCAGGATTCCATATTGGTGTATAGACATCGTATAGAAATACTCTGTACATAGACAGTGAATACTGGGTCAGTTACAGAATCTATTACTTATCAGGGATTCCATAGGTGTATAGACATCTGGAAAATACTCTGTACATAGAGACAGTAATACTGGGTCATTACAGAATCTATTACTTATCAGGGATTCATATTGTGTATGACATCTGTATAGAAAATACTCTGTACATAGAGACAGTGAATACTGGGGTCATTACAGAATCTATTACTTATCAGGGATTCCATATTGGTGTATAGACATCTGTATAGAAAATACTCTGTACATAGAGACAGTGAATACTGGGGTCAGTTACAGAATCTATTACTTATCAGGATTCATCATTGGTGTATAGACATCTGTATAGAAAATACTCTGTACATAGAGACAGTGATACTGGGTCAGTTACAGAATCTATTACTTATCAGGATTCCATATTGGTGTTATAGACATCTGTATAGAAAATACTCTGTACATAGAGACAGTGAATACTGGGGTCAGTTACAGAATCTATTACTTATCAGGGATTCCATATTGGTTATAGACATCTGTATAGAAATACTCTGTACTATGAACAGTGAATACTGGGGTCAGTTACAGAATCTATTACTTATCAGGGATTCCATATTGGTGTATAGACATCTGTATAGAAAATACTCTGTACATAGAGACAGTGATACTGGGGTCAGTTACAGAATCTATTACTTATCAGGGATTCCATATTGGTGTATAGACATCTGTATAGAAAATACTCTGTACATAGAGACAGTGAATACTGGGGTCAGTTACAGAATCTATTACTTATCAGGATTCCATATTGGTGTATAGACATCTGTATAGAAAATACTCTGTACATAGAGACAGTGAATACGGGGTCAGTTACAGAATCTATTACTTATCAGGGATTCCATATTGGGTATAGACATCTGTATAGAAAATACTCTGTACATAGAGACAGTGATACTGGGGCATTACAGAATCTATTACTTATCAGGGATTCCATATTGGTGTATAGACATCTGTATAGAAAATACTCTGTACATAGAGACAGTGATACTGGGGTCAGTTACAGAATCTATTACTTATCAGGGATTCTATTGGTGTATAGACATCTGTATAGAAAATACTCTGTACATAGAGACAGTGAATACTGGGGTAGTTACAGAATCTATTACTTATCAGGATTCCATATTGGTGTATGAGACATCTGTATAGAAAATACTCTGTACATAGAGACAGTGATACTGGGCAGTTACAGAATCTATTACTTATCAGGGATTCCATATTGGTGTATAGACATCTTGTATAGAAAATACTCTGTACATGGAGACAGTGAATACTGGGGTCAGTTACAGAATCTATTACTTATCAGGGATTCCATATTGGTGTATAGATCTGTATAAAAATACTCTGTACATGAGAGACAGTGAATACTGGGGTAAGTTACAGAATCTATTACTTATCAGGATTCCATATTGGTGTATAGACATCTGTAGAAAATACTCTGTACATAGAGACAGTGAATACTGGGGTCAGTTACAGAATCTATTACTTATCAGGATTCCATATTGGTGTATAGACATCTGTATAGAAAATACTCTGTACATAAGACAGTGAATACTGGGGTCAGTTACAGAATCTATTACTTATCAGGGATTCCATATTGGTGTATGAGACATCTGTATAAAAATACTCTGTACATAGAGACAGGGAATACTGGGTCAGTTACAGAATCTATTACTTATCAGGGATTCCATATGGTGTATAGACATCTGTATAGAAAATCCTCTGTACATAGAGACAGTGAATACTGGGGTCAGTTACAGAATCTATTACTTATCAGGGATTCCATTTGGTGTATAGACATCTGTATAGAAAATACTCTGTACATAGAGACAGTGAATACTGGGGTCAGTTACAGAATCTATTACTTATCAGGGATTCCATTTGGTGTATAGAGACATCTGTATAGAAAATACTCTGTACATGACAGTGATACTGGGGTCAGTTACAGAATCTATTACTATCAGGGATTCCATATTGGTGTATGACATCTGTATAGAAAATACTCTGTACATGGGACAGTGAATACTGGGGTCAGTTACAGAATCTATTACTTATCAGGGATTCATATTGTATAGACATCTGTATAGAAAATACTCTGAACATAGAGAACAGTGAATACTGGGGTCAGTTACAGAATCTATTACTTATCAGGATTCCATATGGGGTATGACATCTGTATAGAAATACTCTGTACATAGAGCCAGTGAATACTGGGGTCAGTTACAGAATCTATTACTTATCAGGGATCATATTGGTTGATGACATCTGTATAAAAATACTCTGTACATAGAGACAGTGAATACTGGGGTCAGTTACAGAATCTATTACTTATCAGGGATTCCATATTGGTGTATAGACATCTGTATAGAAAATACTCTGTACATAGAGACAGTGAATACTGGGGTCAGTTACGAATCTATTACTTCCAGGGATTCCAATTGGTGTATAGACATCTGTATAGAAAATACTCTGTACATAGAGACAGTGAATACTGGGTCAGTTACAGAATCTATTACTTATCAGGGATTCATATTGGTGTATAGACATCTGTATAGAAAATACTCTGTACATAGAAACAGTGAATACTGGGGTAGTTACAGAATCTATTACTTATCGGGATTCCATATTGGTGTATAGACATCTGTATAGAAAATACTCTGTACATAGAGACATGAATACTGGGGTCAGTTACAGAATCTATTACTTATCAGGGATTCCATATTGGTGTATAGACATCTGTATAGAAAATACTCTGTACATAGACAGTGAATACTGGGGTCAGTTACAGAATCTATTACTTATCAGGGATTCCATATTGGTGTATAGACTCTGTATAGAAAATACTCTGTACATAGAGACAGTGAATACTGGGGTCAGTTACAGAATCTATTACTTATCAGGGATTCCATATTGGTGTATAGACATCTGTATAGAAAATCTCTGTACATAGAGACAGTGAATACTGGGGTCAGTTACAGAATCTATTACTTATCAGGGATTCATATTGGTGTATAGACATCTGTATAGAAATACTCTGTACATAGAGACAGTGAATACGGGTAGTTTACGAATCTATTACTTACAGGATTCCATATTGGTGTATAGACATCTGTATAGAAAATACTCTGTACATAGAGACAGTGAATACTGGGGTCAGTTACAGAATCTATTACTTATCAGGGGATTCCATATTGGTGTATAGACATCTGTATAGAAAAACTCTCTGTACATAGAGCAGTGAATACTGGGCAGTTTACAGAATCTATTACTTATCAGGGATTCCATATTGGTGTATAGACATCTAGTATAGAAAATACTCTGTACATAGAGACAGTGAATACTGGGGCCAGGGGCGTGTTCTTTGGTGATTGTCATGGGCTGTGCCTGTGGGTTGTACTGGCAACAACATGGAAGCCTTCTTATTTAAACAAAGTCTATTTCTCACATGTTACTAAATGAACTTACTAGAGAAGAATCTTACAGTAGAGGTGTTCTGGGGAAAAAACTTTCACATTGGGTTTTTTTAAAAATGTAGGTATAGTTCTCCTTTAAAACCTAAAGCTAAAAATAGGGTGTAAATGCTTCAATTCCTATTAGTAATTGTTAATGCTCCAGAATTTGAGCTGTGGAAAATTTTTGACTTTTCTTAATACCAAAGTTAATAAAGTAACAAGTAGCATATGTGACAGAATCAAAAGCAATCGTCCCGTTTCAGTTTATTTACAGAATAGAAGATCTGGGTTTGTTTTCTGATCCATCCATTCCCTATTCTGTTGTATTTGGAGGGATGCAGGGGGATGATGCAGATCGAGGCTAATAATCTGAGAAAACTTTGGCAGCATAACATGCCCAAACCATAAGCACGCACCGCATCCATCGCCTGACAGTCCACTCCCGGGATCACGTCATTTATACCATTTTGTTCCTTGGTTCCGATTTTTAAGCTGAATAAACAATGAGCGATTTGAAATGTAAAAAGCCCGACATAAAGACTGTCAGTGGAGACTTTGCACTTACCATGTGTTTTGGAACTTTCTGCCAAATCTATTTCAGATGAAGAGCAGAAGAATAAATGAACTTTAATTTTGTGTCAATTCCATTGTTTCTATCAAGTGCAGTGTCTTCCACGTATTGCAAACTTTACAAATGATCCTTTCAGTTACAAAACAGACAAGAAGGGAACCTGGGTAATTTAGGGTCTTGCTATGATATCTCATAAAAAAAAAGAGGAACTCCTAAAATCTCAAGGTTACAGTTTGATTTTTTAAGAGGAAAAAAGGACAGGGGAGTTTTAATAAGTTTTTTCCACTTTAATAAACTTGGTACCTTGTTTGGAAAACGAACTAGTAGACCAGTGATGGCGAACCCCTTTAGAGTCCGAGGGCCCAGACGTGCACCCAAAACCCCCACTTTATTGCATAGTGCCAACATGATCATTAAACCTGAATACAGAGTTTTTAATTAGAAAAAAACAACTCAAATAGACACAGACCAATCAGTAATAGAATCGATTATAGATAACCTATTAACCTCTACATTACCACACAGGCAGTTTGAGATCTAATACAGTGACATTAACCTACATTATTAAGACAGGAGTTTGAGATATAAAACAGTGACATTAACCCTACATTATTAGACAGGAGTTTGGAACTAAACAGTGACATTAACCCTACATTATTAGACAGGAGTTTGAGATATAAAACAGTGACATTAACCCTACATTATTAGACAGGAGTTTGAGATCTAATACAGTGACCATTAACCCTACATTATTAGACAGGAGTTTGAGATCTAATTCAGTGACCATTAACCCTACATTATTAGACAGGAGTTTGAGAACTAAAACAGTGACATTAACCCTACATTATTAGACAGGAGTTTGAGAACTAAAACAGTGACATTAACTTTGAGATCTAAAACAGTGACATTAACCCTACATTATTAGACAGGAGTTTGAGATCTAAACAGGACATTAACCCACATTATTAGACAGGAGTTTGAGAACTAAACAGTGACATTAACTTTGAATCTAAAACAGTGACCATTAACCCTACTTTAGACAGGAGTTTGGAGATCTAAAACAGTGACCATTAACCCTACATTATTAGACAATTTTGAGATTAAAACCGTGACCATTAACCCTACATTATTAGACAGGAGTTTGAGATATAAAACAGTGACCATTAAACCTACATTATTAGTCCAGGATTTTGAGAACTAAAACAGGGACCATTAACCCTACATTATTAGCAGAGTGTGAGATATAAAACAGTGACCATTAACCCTACATTATTAGACAGGAGTTTGAGATATCAGAACAGTGACCATTAACCCACATTATTAGCAGGAGTTTGAATCTATAACATGACACGTCCTTGAGATCTAAAAGTGACATTAACCCTACATTATTAGACAGGAGATTGAGATTAAAACAGTGACCATTAACCCTACATTATTAGACAGGAGTTGAGATCTAAAACAGTGACCATTAACCCTTCATTATTAGACAGGATTTTGAGATATAAAACCTGACCATTAACGGTGTATAGACATCTGTATAGAAAATACTCTGTACATAGAGACAGTGAATACTGGGTCAGTTACAGAATCTATTACTTATCAGGGATTCCATATTGGTGTATAGACATCTATATAGAAAATACTCTGTACATAGAGACAGTGAATACTGGGGCCAGGGGGCGTGGTTCTTTGGTGATTTCATGGGCTGTGCCTGTGGGTTGTACTGGCAACAACATGGAAGCCTTCTTATTTACAGAGTCTATTTCTCACATGTACTAAATGCAACTTACTAGAGAAGAATCTTACAATGTATAGGTGTTCTGGGGAGAAAAACTTTCACATTGGGTTTTTTAAAAATGTAGGTATAGTTCTCCTTTAAGAAACCTAAAGCTAAAAATAGGGTGTAAATGCTTCAAATTCCTATTAGTAATTAGTTTAATGCTCCAGAATATTTGAGCTGTGAAAATTTTTGACTTTTTCTTTAAACTAAAAGTTAAATAAAGTAACAAGTAGGCATTATGTGACAGAATCAACAAAGCAAATCGTCCCGTTTCAGTTTATTTACAGAATAGAAGATCTGGGTTGTTTTCTGATCCATCCATTCCCTATTCTGTTGTATTTGGAGGGATGCAGGGGGATGATGCAGACTCGAGGCTAATAATCTGAGAAAACTTTGGCAGCAGAACAATGCCCAAAGCATAAGCACGCACCGCATCCATCGCCTGACAGTCACTCCCAGGATCACGTCATTTATACCATTTTGTTCCTTGGTTCCGATTTTTAAGCTGAATAAACAATGAGCGATTTGAAATGTAAAAAAGCCCGACATAAAAGACTGTCAGTGGAGACTTTGCACTTACCATGTGTTGGAACTTTCTGCCAAATCTATTTCAGATGCAGAGCAGAAGAATAAATGAACTTTAATTTTGTGTCAATTCCATTGTTTCTATCAAGTGCAGTGTCTTCCACGTATTGCAAACTTTACAAATGATCCTTTCAGTTACAAAACAGACAAGAAGGGAACCTGGGTAATTTAGGGTCTTGCTATGATATCTCAGTAAAAAAAAGAGGAACTCCTAAAATCTCAAGGTTACAGTTTGATTTTTTAAGAGGAAAAAAGGACAGGGGGAGTTTTAATAAGTTTTTCCACTTTAATAAACTTGGTACCTTGTTTGGAAAACGAACTAGTAGACCAGTGATGGCGAACCCCTTTAGAGTCCGAGGGCCCAGACTGCACCCAAAACCCCACTTTTTATTGCATAGTGCCAACATGATCATTAAACCTGAATACAGAGTTTTTAATTTAGAAAAAAAACAACTCAAATAGACACAGACCAATACAGTAGATAGAATCGATTATAGATAACCTATTAACCTCTACATTACCACACAGGAGTTTGAGATCTAATACAGTGACCATTAACCCTACATTACCACACAGGAGTTTGAGATCTAATACAGTGACATTAACCCTACATTATTAGACAGGAGTTTGAGATATAAAACAGTGACATTAACCCTACATTATTAGAC